>CM075808.1:70085707-70685707 GCA_037975025.1 Excoecaria agallocha
TTTTCTTTATGTGTAAAGTTTTGTGGTTTGTCATGAGAGAGGTCTTGAGTGTCTCTCTCATGTATTTTGTGGATGACCATAAGCTTGAAGATGGATTAGAGTTGATAAAATGCATGTTTGAGTTGAAAATATGAAAACTGTCTTAAAGATCACTTGATCAGTCTGTATACTTTTGCTCATATCTTGAGCTATAGTTATCTAAATGATGAAATTCAAATTGGTATGGAAACTAGACTTATAAACCTTGATTTTGTTAGAAGAGACCAAAACCTGATTCTCACTGCATGATAGTGAAAATCGGGATTGAATTCTGACTAGGGTTGTGAATGTGCTTTTATGAACAGTTTGTGGTTTTTATGGAATATCTCAAGATTTACAAGTCCTATTGGGATGATTTTTGATGTTTTGAAAACTATAAATATAGGCCTACAACTTTGTTGAAGGCCACTTTGCGTGAAAATGTTGTTTTACAGGTTAAAAATGGCATAGAACTTGAGACTAGAAATCAGTCTCAAGGCGGTTTAGGGCTCACGGTTACCATGAATATCATAGTAACCGTGAGGTGCCTAAACTCTCAGTTCTGGACTGAAGGAATGCAATGGCTCACGGTTACCAATATTCCATAGTAACCGTGACCCATACTCGTAGCATTACTTCACGGTTACTACAATATCATGGTAACCGTGAGGTAATAAACTTTTAGTCCAGAAGGAAAAGCTATGCTATCTCACGGTTACTAAGGAATTTCTAGTAACCGTGACCCGAGTATAAGACCCTACGTCACGGTTACAACTATAATGTGGTAACCGTGAGGTATCCGTTTTTAGTCCAGAACCAAAAGGCTTCATATCTCACGGTTACTATGAAAATGGTGGTAACCGTGACCCTTATGACAAGAGGGGTCTCACGGTTACCATGAATTGTTAGTAACCGTGACCCTCCCCTGTATTTTGAAAACCAAATGTTTTTGACTCATTTTGAAATATACTCTTGTCTAATCTTCTTTCAAGCTTATAAGTCATCCTAATTTATATGGATGGGGTATAACAAGAAAACCCTTCTAAAGTTCAAGAGTTCCTATTTTATTGAGAGGTAAACTTCCTTACCCTAAATGAAATGATATATGAGATACTTTCTTAAAATATGATTGCTTTTATGTTATATAATAACATTACAAGATAGTAAATATCTTGCATTCATTAATGCTATAGTTACACATGATATGAAAAGTAAATGGATTAAGCCTGCACTTAAAGACTTGGTTGTGGATAGATAGGCATGCCTATAGGGTTATAGTTGCAGCTGCTATAGTCTGACTCTTATGAGTCCACAGTTGTCTCTATATGAGACCATAGTTCTGACCCAATGGGTCTACAGATTTAATACCTTCGGGTATTCACAGATTCGATACCTTTGGTATCTACAGTACCCGTTATCCACTCCCACAGAAAATTGAGCAGGCTAAGGAATAAGACAAATGGAATATGTAAACAGTTTATGATTTATATTAATGATCCATTGAATTGATAATTCTTTCAACATGTTATGTATATATACTATAATTGCATGCTTATGAATAATGTTTATGAAAATATATTAGTTGTTCCCCACTAAGCTTTATAGCTTAGCACGGGTGTTTATCCGTGTAGGTCCTCTGGATTAAACGTTGAGTCAGGGACAAGGGCCACAATTTTTCTCAGCCAGCATCAATTTAGGAAGAGTGTATTGAAGTATGTAACTTAATTGTGTCTTTTTGGTAGTTAAAGATAAATTCATATGTAAAGGCATGTAATTATTAAAGCTATGTATGTAATATCAGATAGTATGACTCTCAATGTGACATGAATAATATAGTATGATGGTGTGTGCATGCACATATATGCATAGATAACTAATGATTAGTAATGGATTAACAAAGATAATTGTATAGATAAAAGTCATTAGTAACAGTAATTAGGATTATCTAGTATAGTCATTACATTCCCCGTCCCCGTCCCCGCCTGGAACACGGGGAGAAAACTCCCCCCGTCCCCGCCCCGCGGGGATCCCCGTTCCCCGCGGGGATCCCCGTTCCCCGCGGAGAACCCCGTTCCCCGATGCATTCCCCGCCCCGCCCCGCCTCGATCTAATGACAGCAAATAAAAAACCAGAGGACAAGAATTTGAAACCATTTTTCCTCACCTGCATAGCTTTCTCCTGTAAGAAAGAGTTTTTGGGATTTAAATTCTGGAAATTTCTCATACCACTTCAACAAGAATATGGGCATATCATTGGCTGTGAAAAATAAGAAATAGTAGATGAATTTAAATTTGACATCCATCCACTAAATTTACAGCAACACTCCAATGCACTGCCTACCTCATTTTGAGCATTGATTTCAGATTGTAGCAATTTGAACCACAATTTAAAGCTTTGGTTATAGTTCTTGAGAACATTTAGGCAAAAAATTAGTAGAATCCTATGTTTAGTGGACAAACATATAACTGAGCATAAAACCTATAATTCTTGAAGGTAATTAACAAGTCAAAACTTTGCTCCAATAAAATATAGGACTTAAATACAGATTCTTCACTTCAACACCCTAAAATAGATGAATGAATGCGAGCCCCAAAATTGGCTAATCACAAGCGATGATTATAAAAATTTGAAACTGAAAAAATATAAATGTTCAGAAATCAAAGTGGTCCATTGAAGCACTTGCAGCTTGTCACACTTTGCGCTGGTCATCTACTAAAAGATTTGTCTTTTCTTTTTCATAAGAGAAGAGGAACGTGCAAAGATGAATCTATATAACACAATGGCAGCTGATAGCTTACCTTTTTTTATTATAAACATCAATAAATCCATTTTGCTTGATTCTTTGTAAGAAGTCTTTACCCAGGCGCCCTTCAATGCCTCTCTTCAGATCAAAGCGGCCAGAAATATTGATCACTGTATGCACATTTTTGTACTTCGAAGCATACAAGAGTACCACATTTCCTCCTACATGAAACCACTGAATTCCAAAACAAGTGCACCTTCAATCAAAAATTGTGTACCCAAAAAGACAAAAATTCATCTGAATCAGCAAATTTTGAAAAAAGCAAATCAGAAAATTATCACCTTTGAAGACTGAAATCCATGGCACACAATAATAAGCTGCTTGGAACCAGTTTCGTGCAATAAGCCCACGAGCTTTCCGCCAAGGTTGTTCTCTACAACAATTCTTTGCAAATCGACAGCTACAGAGGTCCAAAAAAGGAGATATAATAGTAATAACATATCTTTGAGAAGAAGAGACGACGTACTCGGAGCGAAGGAGGGGAAGATCGGAGAAGAGAGAGAGAGAGAGGAGAGGAGCAGCTGCGGGAGAAGAAGAAATGTAAGGGAAGGTTAGGGTTTATTAGGATGTATTTATAGTCAATGGCACAAACGTAAATAAATAGAAAACTAGGGATATAATAGTAATAACATATCGGGGCGGGGATCCCCGCGGGGCGGATACCCCGTTCCCCGTCCCCGATTCTAGGACGGGGATTTTTTTTTCCCCGTCCCCGTCCCCGCGGGGGAAAATTTCGGGGATTCCCCGCCCCGAACGGGGCGGGTCCCCGCCGGGGCCGGGGAATCCCCGCCCCGTGAGCATCCCTTGCTAACATTCCCAGCAAAAATGTAATCCACCCCAATTCCTCAAATAACTTCAAAAAGACCCAAAAAAATCCAAATTCTTTTCCAAAATACATTATTTATAAAAAAAAAGTCCCTTAGATCTAGCATTAAGTTGTCCTAATATCATTTTGTCACTACCACCCAAATATTTCAGTTCTGCAATACTGGAAATATTTTTTATTCTGCTTCTACATTCCCACCAAATTGTCTTTTATTTTTCATAAATATTTTTATTGCCAATACTTTTTATTGGTATAATGTGAAAATTTTTATTGGATATATTACTTATTTATTTACTTTTTTGAGTATATTTTGGATGAAATTTTCTTTTAAAATATAAAAAATGTTACATTTTTACATTTTAAATATATTTTTGATTAGTAAAACTATAGATAAGCAAATACAAACACACACGGTACAGTCATTGAAATTTAAATTTGTTACATGCACATTGTAAATTAATAGTAAGTTATAAAATAAAAAAAATATGCATTTACTTTTTTTTAACTATCATCTAAATTATTTTTATAGTTACGGTATATAAAAAATATAAAATTATATAAAAAGTGCAAATAAAATTATAAAATTTAAAAATATATGAGATGTATAAAGCTAATAAAGTTGCTGAAATATATTTTTAAATTTTTTCAACGTATATAATGGATAATAATAACATGCCGTGGACAATATAGCTTTCAACGAAAAATTCAATGCATATGCTGTATATAGAAAAACTCATTCTAAAAAGATGAAAATTTTCATTAAGGAAGACAATAAACTCAAAATTTAAAGGATAAATTTGCATGATAAAATTTTAAATTGCATTCAATATTAATTAAAAGAATCATATTTAAAAAAATATAAAAAAATTTTAAATAAATACAAAAATTTAATCTAAAATAAAAAATTTCAAATATGAGTTTATTAAAACTAAAATAAAAAATATAAATAAAATTTAAATTTAAATTTATATCGATATGAATAAATAAAATATATATATAATTGAAGAATATAAATATAAATTTAATAAAAAGTAAGATGAAAGAAAAGAAAAGAAGAGAAGAGAAGAGATGCTGCTGACCGAAAATGTACTGATGGTAGCCTCAAAACTAGAAAAAATAAAATAAAAGATTTCCAAATTAGAGAGAAAAGGAGATATTTTTAATCTTTAATTACTGAATAATCAACATATCCTCTGTTTGTACTTGCTTATTTCAATAAAAAAAGGAAGAAGAAATTAGTTACACGTGTTTCATAACTTCAAATACAGTAACGAATAAATTATACAGGAAATTTATTATTATATATTATTTTTTGCAAGGCCTGCTGGTTATTGGGCTGGGCCTTATACAAATCCATGTTTTTGAATTGAATTCAACTTGCGAATAAAAATTTACAACTATTCAATAAAATACAAGATAATATATAAATTTTTTTTAACTATTATCATTTATCATATATCCTCACTTAATTAATTATATTAAATTATTTTTTTAAATTTATTAAAAATATCAAATTAATCGCTCAATATATTTTAAAATGTAAAAAATATAATATATACGATTAAAAATATTAAATTATTTATATAAAATTTATTAAAAATATTAAATTATTTATTTATTATTATTTGGATATGTGCTGTTTGTGAACAGATATGTGTCCTACAAAAAATAATTTAATATTTTTAATAAATTCAAAATAATAATATAATATATAATTAGTTTACGAAAAAATTTGATAAATAATAATAATGTAGGAGAAAATTTGTATATTAACATTAAAATAAACCACGTGACTTAAACGAGACAATCCCATGGCTTTGTTTACTCCGAAACCACATTATATTCAAATTCTCTATAAAATGAATTATTCTTTTTCCAACAATAAAATTTACTCCATCCACCCTAAGTTGATTATTGCTTTTTTTTTTAATTTATCCCCACATAAAATATTATTTTATAAAATCAAGATAATATTTATTATATATTCTAATATTGTCTTTTATTGGTATCAATACCATATTAATTTGTTATTAACCTTTTTCTTTTTTACATATTTTTCATTTTTTTAAATATAAAAATATTATAATTTTTTAAAATAATTTTTAATAAATTAAAAAAAATCGATAATTATTTTAATATGCGTGAAAAAAAGCGACAACTAACTTAATATGGAGAAAATAGTTGAATCTATATTAAAAAAAACTTTAAATTTCAAATAAAAAACTAATTATTTTTCTTTAGGACTCTGCAAAATAGAAAATCACACTGAATTGGTATTAGTTTTTTTATTTATTCCAATCAATTCAATTCTTATTATAATGTTTAATTTAATCAATTCGATTTCATTTTTAAAAATTTATAATTGACAGAACAGAATTTTGTAAAAACTTTTAAAAATTTATTTCAATTTGATTCTTGAAATGATCTTTTTATCAAATGATCCTTAAAATTGATATAGATTGATTTTTCATTCCATTAATTCTGTTCGATTCAGACCAAATACATAGTGACTAAACTAGAATTAAAATCGTTTAATAATATATTTCTGACCAAATACATAGTGACTAAACTGGAATTAAAATCGTTTAATAATATATTTCTGCTCTTAGAGAGTTTATAAAAAAAAATTACATACTTTCATATTAGTTTTTATTTTACAAATATATAATTTATTTATTATTTTTGAATGGAATGTAGAATTTAAAATTTAATTGATGATAATAAAAATTGTTTTTGTGCTTTGAGAGTAGCCATGCCAACCAAAGACTGAAAGCGAAGAACTTAGAGGCCAAGAAAAGAGAGGCAAAAACCAACCAACACGCCACATCCCCAACCCAAATACTCACGGTCCCAGATTTTATCTCTTGCTCTAAATCTCTCCGTGACATTTCGCCCAACACACAGCGCATTGAAAGAAGGGGCAAAAATGTCGTTGAGACCCAGCACTAGAACAGAGGTCAGGAAGAAATCGTACAAGACGGGCGTCGATGCGGATGAAGCTAGGAGAAGGAGAGAGGACAATCTGGTGGAGATCAGAAAGAATAAGCGAGAAGACAATCTTTTGAAGAAGCGTAGAGAAGGTTTATTGCTTCAGTCTCAACATTTGCTCGATGCTTCTCAGAATGCCGCCGCCATCGAGAAGCGGGTACTTTGAAAAAAATATTATTCATTAATCTTTTTTTTCCTCAATTTTCCGGATCTATGTGTGTTGGAATTACTCGATTCTGGCTATCGTTGTTATTTGGGATATTTCTTTTTTCCAGCTTTGTTTTGAAGCATCTTATAGATCACTTCGGATGGAGAGCAGAAAGATCAATTAGATAAAAGGATTTTTGATTTGTAATATCTTGATGGCCCGTACAATGCGGTGGGAAATAGAAATATCTTTTGCTTTGCTTTCTAATCTAGATTATGGTCTTGCGCTTGCGTTTAAATTTTTAATGTTATCTGATCAGGTTAATGATTTTTGGTGGTTTCTTATATGGTAGAAGTAAAGTGTTGATTTTTACTTCAAATTGGATTGTTCTTGCCGAAATTACATCGATCAGTTGTCTCTTAACGTTCCCTTTTGCAGCGGATCATTTGTCCTCGTCCTTTAGCAGCAGTTTCAATGAAATTGATAATGTTCTTGATAAAATTAATAAAATTAGAGAAGCCTTCTGCTTTAGTACTAGAAATTGGTCTACCCATGCAAATGCAATGTTAACTTTCTTATTTAATTTTATTTCGTTGAGCTCATGGTTTCCTTTTGTTGTGTTTTGTTGAAGTATTACATAAATAATCTTTGGCTTCTTTACATCTTTTGTTATATAACAGTTGGAGAGTATTCCTGTTATGGTTCAAGGAGTTTGGTCTGATGATCCTGCTTCACAGTTGGAGGCAACTACTCAATTTAGAAAGCTTCTATCGATTGGTATTTATTCCATTTGTTCATTCAAGCAATTATTTTGCTACAAAAATATACCTGTTTGACATTGATATTGACATTTCAAACTCTGCTGCAAAATTGAGCAGAACGGAGTCCTCCAATTGACGAAGTAATTAAAGCTGGTGTTGTCCCACGGTTTGTGGAGTTCCTTGGAAGGCATGATCTGCCCCAATTGCAAGTATTAACTGCTCTAACTGAGCTTAACTTTCTGATAATGAAATGTTTGGATTGAGGACTATATTCTTATAAAAGAATTAATTTTTCCTTACAATGCAGTTTGAGGCTGCATGGGCTTTGACCAATGTCGCATCTGGGACGTCAGAGCATACACGAGTGGTTATTGAGCACGGTGCAGTTCCCATGTTTGTGCAGCTTCTTGGCTCCGGAAGTGATGATGTCAGAGAGCAGGTTTTTTTTTTTGACCGATCCCTACTTTTACAATTTATAGCTATTACGTGGTATGACAAAGTTTTTGGATTTCTGGCATCAAGATAACTGAACTTAATGTGGGGTTTCCTGATTAGGCTGTTTGGGCTTTGGGAAATGTTGCTGGTGATTCCCCCAGTTGCAGGGATCTTGTTCTTGGTCATGGTGCTCTAATGCCTTTACTAGCTCAGTTAAATGAACACTCAAAGCTATCTATGCTGCGTAATGCTACCTGGACTTTATCCAACTTTTGCCGCGGCAAGCCGCCAACACCATTTGAACAAGTGAGGATTGGGAAAGGATTTTAAATCTTTTCTGCAGAACGGTTATGCAGATGTCTTATTTTATATTTGAAGTGCTAGTTTTATAGCTGACACCACAAAATCCAGTTGTAGTTTTAACAATTTGTTATGGCTGTTGTCAGGTGAAGCCTGCACTGCCAGTTCTCAGGCAACTAATCCACTTGAATGATGAAGAAGTCCTGACAGATGCTTGCTGGGCCCTATCTTATCTTTCAGATGGCCCAAATGATAAAATTCAAGCTGTGATTGAGGCTGATGTCTGTCAACGACTAGTTGAACTTCTACTGTATGTTCCAGTCCAGATAATCTGTCTTTGATTTTCATTTTTGTTCATTTCTTGCACCTTCTTAAATGTGTTTAAATTTTTCAGTCATCCATCGCCCACAGTTTTGATACCTGCCCTCCGAACAGTGGGAAATATTGTTACTGGTGATGATGCTCAGACGCAGGTACATCCTGTACTTATATATTCACAATTAATCAACTTTTGCGGAGTTCCAAATCTTCAACAAGGTTGACACATCTTTGAAGGAGTTTGGAAGCATGTGCAAGCTTTTTTTCTATGAAAGAAAAATGTGGCTGTGGAGTTTTATTCATGCTGTGGGATTAGTACTATTCAAGTGGTTAATTTGAAATGTTTTTACAATACATGCATGTTTCTGCACATAGTCAGTGAACGCATCTGTAGTTTCCCTATTTGCATATGGTTGATAATCCACTAGATGTGTTCTTTCAGTTTGTAATTGACAACCAAGCTCTTCCATGCCTCTATCAACTCCTTACACAAAATCTCAAAAAAAGTATCAAGAAAGAAGCTTGTTGGACAATCTCAAATATTACTGCTGGAAATAGAGCTCAAATACAGGTATCTAACTGTACATTTTACTTTCATATTTTATAGGTCTAATTATATATGTCTGGTCAAAATAAGCTGATCCTTGGCTTATGCAAAATTTTTCTTTCAAAATTGTTATTCTAATGAAATGGAAGTCTGTTGAAAGCTCCTTGCCATGGCTGGTATGATAACTTAGATAATAGCGGTAAAGGAGTCAGAGACACTGGCTATATGTTCTCAAAGTAGAGCAGTTTCTACATTTTTGTTTATTGGAAAAAACCGAATTTTATGTAGTCTCTTGCATTGCCCGTAGTTCTTGTTTTGTCTGACCAGCAGAAGACATATCAAGGGAGAGAGAAAATTATTGTAGCCAAAAGCTTGATTGCAGATACACAGATTCTTAAGCTCTTTTTCCTTAATTTTTTTTTTAAATAAATTTGTGAAGCAATATTGTCTTAGAAACTTGGACCATTAGAAGGGAGTTGTGAAAAGTATCTAAGCTGCTGATAGTGTAGTTGAGAAATGTCCTGGTCTTAATTTTGTGAAATATGCTCTTTCTTAAGCAAAAGAGACTTTACAACCTCTTACTTTGTTGTGCAACAGGCTGTTATTGAGGCCAATATTATCCTCCCTCTTGTGCACCTCCTCCAACATGCAGAATTTGACATTAAGAAGGAGGCTGCGTGGGCTATCTCAAATGCTACCTCTGGAGGATCACATGAACAGATTCAGTATGTCATGCCTTTTCTTTCATGATATTTTCTGAATGGCTATAATCTCTGTGTGCATGCATGCGTGTGCCCGTTCCCTATTTCTGATCTCTTGGATGTCACATGTCCAGTTGTCATATTGATTTCTTGCCCTGGGGCTGAAATTAGGCAATCTTCTATTGCAATATTTAATGCGTGTACATCAAACCTCTCATTGGTGATATCTAACTTTGTTGCAGATTTCTAGTGAGCCAAGGTTGCATTAAACCTCTTTGTGACCTTCTAATATGTCCAGACCCCAGGATAGTTACTGTTTGCCTTGAGGGGCTAGAGAACATTCTAAAGGTGGGTGAGGCAGATAAGGAAATGGGAAGAAATGGTGGAATTAATCTATATGCACAAATGATTGATGAGTGTGATGGATTGGATAAAATTGAGAACCTGCAAACCCATGACAACAATGAAATTTATGAGAAGGCTGTGAAGATCTTGGAGAGATACTGGGCTGAGGAACAAGATGAACAAAACATTCAAGATGGGGGGGATGGGAATCAGCAGGGTTTTGCCTTTGGAACTAACCAGCCAAATGCTCCTCCAGGTGGGTTCACATTTGGGTGAAATGGTGGATACAAGGACGTGTATTATTATTCTTGGGTTTCTTTTTTTGGTTTCATAGATCTTTGGGTTTCCTTTTCTGGTTTCATAGCTCTTCGGGTGTTATGTTCCATTGGAATTTTGAACTATATATCTTCCTTTCTGCCAAGGGTCAGGGTTTTTGTTCTGGCACGTTGGCGTTTCATTTATTTGTGGAATTTGTTAAAAGTGTCAAAGTCGTCGGCTTCCAGTTTTCCGGTGGATTTCAATTCCTATATTTCATAGGAAAAAATTTGGTCTTTGTTATATTCTAATGTGAAATCAGCATTGTGTTAATTATTGTCTACATTTCTCCGAAGAGGAGCTGTTTTTGTAACGGTATTGTGATTTATTGATCAAGAATTGTTTGATATGCATAATGCATTTTAGAGGTGAATTTGACTTGGGCACATCGTTTTTGATTTTGAGATTTTCAGCAGTTGATGCCGTATTTTCCAACCTTATCATGTGGTCATAGCTAAGGATCAGTTAGCTACAATCAATGTTCATCCGGTTCTGATCACACCACACTTGATGCACACACAATACTTTCGGCCTTAATTCTAATCTTAATTCCTACTTGCATTTAGCTGTGTCCCTCAAATATTTATGTTATAAATAAAAGTAAAATCAAAATAAAATATAAAAAACAATAAAACGTATGATTTTTCTGTTATATAATTATATATTTAAAATAATAACATTTAGAGTATTTATAAATACAAAAATTTGATTCATATAGAAAATAAATAAATTTAAAAAATAAATCAAGCAACAAAGAAAATAATCAATATAGAAAGTCATCCACATAGAAATATTTCACAATATTTCTTCTTGAATGACTATATATTATGAACATATCTGTTAAAATATTGATAAAAAAAATCCGGTGGGATAAAAATTTAACGAAAAAAAAAATTATAATATTTAAATGTACTTTTCCTCAATAATAGAATGAATCATACTAAATTCTTTAATTGGTACATTCCAATATTGTGCATATGCTTTTTGAAAATTAAACTTGGTAGGATTTTTGTGAACAAATCTGCCGGATTATCACTTGAACGAACTTTGCAAACATCAATCCGTCATTCTTTCATAAGTTCATGAGAATAGAAGAATTTTGTTGAGACATGTTTGGCTCTATCTCCTTTGATATATCCACTTCTAAGTTTGTGAAATACATGATGCATTATCTTCATACAATTTTATTGATCTTTTTTCCACAACTAACCCACTTGTTTCCTTAATATGTTGAGTCATGATTTTTAACCACACACATTCATGACTTGCTTCATGGATGGCTAATATTTCTGAATGATTTGAGAAACTAGCAGTGATTGTTTGTTTAATAGATCGTTAAGAAATAGTAGTGTCGCCATATGTGAAGACATAACATATTTCTGATCGAGCTTTTATGAATATCTAATAGGTATCCAGCATCAGCATACCCTGCAAATTCTGAATTTACCCATTTTGAAAAAAATAAAATCATATCAGAAATGCCATGAAGATAACGTAGAACATGTTTTACACCATTTTAATGCCTTCAAGTTGGTGCAAAACTAAATCTTGCTAGTAAATTAACTGCAAAAGCTATATCTGGTCTAGTGCTATTTGCAAGATATAAAATTGGACATTTTGTACTAAGATATGGTACTTCAAGATCAATAATCTCTTCGTTATCTTGTTATGGACGAAAATGATATTTCTTGATACCAAGAGAGCGAACAACTATTTGAATACTCAATGTATAAGACTTATTCATATAAAATTGTTTCAAGATTTTCTCTATATAAGATGACTGATAATGCACAATAATTCTTTTTGGCAAATATTCAACTTGAAACCCAAAATCTTTCATTCAAATTCATTTTTCAAGTATTTTGCAGTAATAGAGATCTCTTCTGGAATTTCTACTATGTTTAAGTTATCAACGTAAACTGCAATTATAGCAAATCCTAAATTTATCTTCTTGATAAAAATGTATGGATACATTGAATTATTCTTATATCCATTTTTCACTAAGTATTCACTTAGGAGATTGTACCATATGCATCCTGATTACTTTAATCCATACAAAGAACTTTGGAGTTTAATCGAGTACATTGATCGAGATTTTGAATTATATGCTTCAAGCATCTTAAATCCTTCAGAGATTTATATATATATATATATATATATATATATATATATATATATATATATATATATATATATATATATATATATATATATATATGCTTCAAGCATCTTAAATCCTTCAGAGATTTTCATATATATATATATATATATATATATATATGTCATTATCTAATGATCCATAAATTAAGGGGTTACAAACATTCATAATCATGGAATTTATAGTACACACTTTTCTTTAAATGTTCATTAATATATATTGTGCCTCTGTAAAACCTTACTAGAAAAAATTATGTGGGATAAAAATTCAGTAAAAAAAAAGAGTACACAATATCTTTAATACACATTATAAGTTACCTTTTTAAAAATTTTAATAGGAAAATTCAGTGAAAAAAATTTTAATTAAGGAAAAAAAGTACATGTATTTTTCTTCTCCTTATAATAATATCGTACATAACTTTAAATATGTGCTTGTAGAGTTCTGATATGTAATATTATAAAGTTTTTTTTTTCTAAAAATGAACCACATATCTTCTTGATGTGCTTGCCATATATTTTCTGGATATATTATGCATGAACTAAAAAAATAACAACTAAAATTTATTTTATAAAATTACATGTTGTATATTTATTAGTATGTATAAATTCACAGGACTTTTTTAAAATTAGTGTGTTTGTAAAATTTAATTTAAAAAATGGAATATTTTTGAAATTATTTGGCAAAATGGGGTGAGAAGTTTATTCCCACAATACGACATTGCGGAAGTTTGATGGTGGGGGCCACTTCCAATATCAGCTGATCGAGGAACTAAAAAATAAGAAATTCTGGTGGGATCCATTTATTTAATCCCGCAACAAAGGGCTGCGAAAATTTGTTGGTATTAATTAGCTTATCCCATGCAACGAATGAGCTGCTTTGCCATGACGGTAAAGGTGCACAGTAATGAACCCAATGTCTTGGGTTCAACTCCAACGGACAATAATATTTCAATTTTTTCAAATATATCAAATTATTATTTTTTTTACAAATTAAAATTTACAATTAATTTTTATACATTAATTAATTAAAATTTGTAATTAATTTTTTAAATTAAATAATTTTATAATTAATTTTATATTATCTTTATTTTTTTCAATTTTTTAAAAAATTAATTATAAGTTTTAATTTACAATGAAAAATTTTTTAATTAATTTTAATTTTAATAAAAATATGAAAAAAATAAAGTTACTTTATATTTTAATTTAAATATAATTTAAAACTAGGGGAACATGTGGGTATTTAATTAGTAAAAAAGTATTGGGGCCAATATGACATAGGGAAACATGTGGGTATTTAATTAGGGAAACATGTGGGTATTTAATTGGTAAAAAAATATTTTGTAAAATATTTTTTTACCAATTAAATACCCACATGTTCCCCTAAGTTTTAAATTATATTTAAATTAAAATATAAAGTAACTTTATTTTTTCATATTTTTATTAAAATTAAAATTAATTTAAATTTTTTTTAGTGTAAATTAAAATTTATAATTAATTTAAAAAAAATGAAAAAAATAAAGATAATGTAAAATAATTTAAATTGATTATAAAATTATTTAATTTAGAAAATTAATTGTAAATTTTAATTAATTAATGCATAAAAATTAATTATAAATTTTAATTTGGAAAAAAAATAATTTGATATATTTAAAAAAATTGAAATATTGCTGTCCATGATAGTTGAATCCAAGATCTTGAGTTTATTACTATGCACCTTTACCATCATGGCATAACAACTCATCCGTTGCATGGGATGAGCTAATTAATATCAACCCATTTTCGCAGCCTCTTGTTGCGGGATCAAACAAATAGATTCCATCATAATTTTTTATTTTTTGATCCCTCAGTCAGCTGATATTGGAAGTGGCTCCCACCACCTAATTTCGCAATGTCGTATTGCGAAAATAAACTTTCCACACCATTTTACCAAATAGTTTAAAAAATACTCCATTTTTCAAATTAAATTTTACAAACACACTAATTTAAAAAAAAAGTTTTTAAATTCATCAACATATCTTTCATTTCTTTAAGATGATAAATTTTATAAAATCTAATAATATGGTTATACGTACAATGGATACATGACTAATGTACTTTGATACTATATCATAAATAAGTTATTAATTTTCAAATGATTTTTTTAACCATTTATATTCTTTCTCTTAATTATCAATCACTTCTGATGGTGAAAATTAATTATACAATAGTAATCATTATCATTTTTTGAACATATCATTTTTATGGCCATAATTCTATATTGATTCATTTATTTAAAGGAATGAAACAAATGTAATAAAATAATTTCATGACATGTATACAACATAATTATATAATAGCTATAAATGAATGTATTGAATAACTCAATTCAAATATTTCTAAAAATTACTGAAAGATAATAAAATTATCCAAATAAAATATAGATTATTATATAGAGAACTAAAATCTTTAAAAGAATATATCATTTTAAGTAACAATTTGATAATAATCATGTAATACATATATGATTACATAATGCATCAATGGCAATAATATATTATTATGAAATATGTTGCATCTAGTAACTTTACAACCATTGAAGTACTCAATGAAATATAATTTATAAATACATAATCACATTATTAAAATAAAATTCTTTAAATCAAATAGTACTCGATATTTAAGTCAAGATAAAATTTTAATTTATAAAATTTGTTAAAATATTTTGTACTCCTCAAGAGTTTCGGTAATTAAAATAAAAAATAAATCATGACAATAGGTGAACTATAATACTTCAAAATCATATACAATTAATATTTTTCAATAATTTGAACTGCAAGATCAAAAATTTATATTGAATGCAATCAATATTTTTATTTTTTAACATATTTAATTTTAAGATCCTTACTATGTTGAAAATATCAAAATCAATAATTTTTGTACAGAAATATTGTCGACAACTGTAACATCCTATATCCGGTCAGTTAAAGATCCAGATACCAGATGTCACATTCAAGTTTAGACTTCTTTAATGAAGAATAAAAATATACTTTTATCTGAAAATAATTATATTCCAAAATTACTATTCATTTGATAAAAATTTTGGCAAAATTTCCTCTAAAATTTAAGAAAATTTCCTAAAAAAAATTCATCCAAAACACTTCTATTTAAATTCATCCTACCATCCAATCTCCATTTAAACTCCAACACGCAATTATTGCCCTTCCTCCAATAATTCATAAGCCAACAAAATTAAACTATACACAACACTTAATTATGATATTCTTACTTTAATTTATAATACCAATTGTCTAGAAATATTTACATCATATTACATGTCCAAAAGTTAACAACATGCCAAAATACACTAAAATATTCATGAAAAGCTATGGTGCATCCACCTCAAAATTTCTTCTCTGTTGCGATCCAAATTTTGATGCAGATTCACTTATAACTTTTCTCAAAAATTTCTTCAACCTACGCATGGAAATAAAACCACGCGCTAAGCATAACGCTTAGTGGTGTTCAAGCAGTTCTATTTTTCCAACCATACAATAAAAAAAATAAACAAAATTGAAATTCACAATATTAACATAACTAACTGCTTACTTTAAATCAAACTTTGACTACTATATTTTCTAGAAAATCTAGTTAACTTTCTTAATGTAAAAGAAAATTCAATTTACATTAAAATAAAGTCTTAATAATTAAATTTGATATTTGTCTAAAGTAAAATTAAGCGGAACCGCATCAAACATGATAAATAGAAATAAATGGTAATAAACATCGGATCGAGTTTATTGGAACCATACGATCCATTAAAGCTAAATTTTTATTTTTGACGTTTAAATTTGTTATATATATATATATGCACATTTATACATAGACTTATGTGGACAGAACTCACAGAGCCATTCAGTCCACAACTCACAAATTTAACAAACTCACGAAAGAGCTTGCGGAGCCATTTAATCCGAGGTTCACATCAAGGCGCAGTACTACTAACGTTCCTAATTGGCATACCAATCTTATTCTATTTTTCCAATTTATATCTAATTTTACTAAGGATAAATGAAATAAATTATAAAATTATTTATATAATCATGTCGTTTAATTCAGATTTAGTGTCAAAGCTTTAAACTTGCATTCCATTGGTACACAATTTCAAAGTTATGATTCTTGCTTTCAACATATGATATTTGTGGCAATTAATAAATTAAATATTAAAAAAATTTCAAAATAATTTTCAATTTTATTTAATTATTTTATATTTTAATTCAAAAAATATTTATATTTTATCTTAAAATTTATTATTTGAATCGATTATACAAACATATCTAGATGAAAATAAAATAAAGAAAAAAAATAACAGATTAATTCTTGTTTAAAGCTGGCTGGGCTTTAACTGACTAGAGTAAATTTTAGATTCTGGTTGCATCTGTAGCTAAGAAATATAGTCCTTTGATGGATGAAGTTAGATGAAAGTAACTAAATTATTTTATTTATTTTATAAAAATTATAGAGTAAATGAGATTAGATAAAAATAAAAAAATAATTATTTATTTTATATTTCTAAAAATAGTTATTTTTTATTTAAAAATAGGTGAAAGTAATTTTATATTTATTATAAATTTTAAAAAGTTAATTTCAATTACTTAATATTTATTTTAAATTTATCAAATAAATAAAATAAATGAGAGTAACTCCTGTTTAAAGCCATCTCATTTACTTCCGTATACTCTGCTCGCATCCAAACAAAGCCATAGGGTTTTATCTGTATAAGCCGAACCCAATTTTTTGAACTCAAACAGAACTGAGTTCACAATCTTGAAAAGTGCCAGCAATGGCGAACAGCCAAGAGCAGCAAGACCAAAAACACCACTTTGACAAAGATCCATACGGTGTGCTTCTGTATTACAAATACGTTACTATCCCTAATCTTGACTCCCTCCTCTCCTTTTACGAGTCCAATTGCAGCTCCCTCTCCCTCCTCGGTCGCGTCCGCCTCTCTCCTCACGGCGTCAATGTCACCGTATCTACTCTACAACCTCAATCAATCTCTCCCCTCCTCCATCCTCATTTCTAACATTCTCGTCACTTTGATTTTATTTTTGTGTTCTAAAGGTTGGTGGTACTTTGTCTTCGTTGGATAAGCATATTGCGGCGGTTAGATCGATCAGTTTGTTTGAAGGGACAGACTTTAAGCTTGCTTCCTCTGATTATCCTTTGAACGATAAGGTCGCCCATGAGTGCGGTTTCACTTCTCTCTCCATTCGCATCGTAAAGGTTGTTTCTTTTGTGCTTTTTGTAAGTGAAATTTATTCATTTTTTTGCTATTGGATGTGCACCTAGCTCTATGTGTTATCGTTTGCAGGAATTGGTTACTTTTAGTCCTTATCCTCTGTTGAACCCCCCAGATGTTTCAAATGCTGGAAAGCATCTCTCTCCTGTTGAGTTCCATTCTGTTCTACACAGTGCCCGTAAGTAGTGCTTAGGAACCTCTTTAAGTAGAATTTCTTGACGTGTATTTAAAAATGGAGCCTTGTAAATTCCAAGTTTGGATCTCCCTGATAATCTCTTCAATTGGATTGAATACGTATTGTTTTTGATGGTTGATTTTGCACCTGTTATAGCAAAACTCAAGTACAGCGATTCAATTTAGTAACTTTTTGGTGTATTCGTTCATATATTTTGTAGTTACGCTGATAATTGAACACTTACAATCACGTCTGAATTTATCTTTTTCTGGTTTATATAATTCTGTTACTTAATTGGGGAACTGTTGAATGCTGGCAATGTGTAGAGCAAGAAAGTCCAACTGTTAACGGAGGACTTGTTCTGTTGGATGCAAGAAATTTATACGAGACAAGAATTGGAAAGTTCGATATGCCTAATGTGGAAACTTTGGATCCAGAAATCCGGCAGTATAGTGATCTGTCTTCGTGGATAGATGATAATTCTGAACGATTGTGTGGCAAGAATGTGCTCATGTAAGTTGCTACTTTCTATTGCCTGCAGGTTAAATAACTGAAACTCTTCGGCGCTATATAGGCTCTTTCTATTTCTTAAAACATTATCTTGATTGAAACTCTACTTAACTATATGCTTAACACCTTTTTAGTTCAGTTTTGACGGGCTTTGTTGCAGGTATTGCACTGGAGGAATTAGATGTGAAATGGCATCAGCCTATATTAGGTTGAAAGGTGCTGGATTTGAAAATGTATTTCAGGTGATCTTCTTAGACTAGTTGGTTGTTACTTGTTAGTATGTGCCTATTTTGTTATTGTGGGTTCAAGTAAGTCTGTTCCTAGTGTATGATGATAATAATAATGCATTGTTAATGGGCTTTGTCGCAGTTATTTGGTGGAATACAAAGATATATGGAACAATTTCCTGATGGTGGCTTTTTCAAGGGAAAGAATTTTGTGTTTGATCATCGGTATGATCACTAACTCTCTCTAACTCTCTCTCTCTCTCTACGTTGTGTGATGTCCCAATCAGGTATCTCCTTTCTGCCCCCTTCCTCCCCCTCTATTCCCCCCCTCCTCCCTCTCTTTTTTTCTTTTTCTCCAAAACAAAGTATCTGCTTTAGCATTTGGAATTCTCATTACTAGAAAGTCCTCTGCTGGTTTTTAAAGTTCATTGTAGTTTCACTTCTCTGAGGGCAAGGCGAGCTTTGACATCCTAGTTTTTACCTTTTTGCATTGTGGCTGCAGGATATCTGTTGGGAGCTCATATGCAAATATTTTGGGAACCTGCCTTCTTTGTTGCACGTCATTTGATGACTATTCATCACGCTGCAGGTGCTCTTATTGCAGAATGCTTGTTTTGGTCTGTGCTAGTTGTCAGGTAAGTTTTAATAATTATTACCTTTGGCTTTAGTTGAATTGAACTATCAGAAGATGTAATAAAATATGGAAGCTTCATTGGCTCATTTGACTTAACAATCATCAGTTTTCTTTGCTTTGATCTGTCATATGCGCATCTGTTTCTAATGAGTTTTAATTGTTTTGCTTGTTCACTCATTTGTTCTTGTTTGTAAATTTTTTGACGTTGTAAATGAACAGAAGAAGGAAGCTACATATGTTTGTGAACTGTGTCAGAAACATGGAAAGGATGCTTGCTTTTCTCCAGCGACTGAAGATGGCAATGCAAAAATAGCCTGTGGTAATCAGCATCAATGCATCTCTTCAGGTGCTTCACTCTTGGATCCATGGATTCCAGGCCAGGGTAAGGTCTGTATCTGCATTACTAGTATCGCTTTGCTTTTAAATTTGCTGATATATTAACAAGTAGTGATGCATTTTTCCTTTATATTCAACATAACAGGTGGTGCTCACCTGAGAAAACTAAGGATCTTATGCTTGCATGGCTTTAGGCAGAATGCCTCCAGTTTTAAAGGAAGAACAGCATCACTAGCCAAGAAGCTTAAAAGCATTGCTGAGCTCGTTTTTGTTAATGCACCTCACGAATTACCTTTCATCTACCAACATTGTTATGCACAACCAAAGCACGATAATGTAATGTCATTGTCATTACCAGAAGTTCTTCCTCCAAAGGGAAACTGCAATAGGAAATTCGCATGGTTGATTGCACCAGATATGTGTGGGGAGAGCGAAACTGAATGGAGAGCAGCAGATGGCCCATTTGATCCCCTTCAGTATCAGCAGCAAACAGTGGGGCTTGATGAATCAATAGCATATTTGAAGACTGTATTCAATCAGGAAGGGCCTTTCGATGGGATCCTGGGATTTTCACAGGGAGCGGCAATGACAGCTTCAATTTGTGTACGAAAAAGGGAACTGAAGGATGAAATCAGTTTCAGATTTGCAATTCTGTGCTCTGGTTTTGCTCTGCAACATGAAAAGATCGAGCATCGACGAATCAACTGCCCGTCGCTTCATATTTTTGGGAGTTCTGTAGGCAAGGATAGGCAGATTGCAAACCAAGACAGTAGAGATCTTGCTTCACTTTTTGAAGAGGGTTCCTCTGTTATTATCGAGCATGATTGTGGTCACATCATTCCTACTCGACCTCCATATATTGATCAAATTAGAGGCTTTCTTCAACGTTTTATTTGATTTTGTCTTTGCTTCCCCCCCTCTTCAATCTTGTAAACTTGATCAATGAAGCAAAATTGAACTAGTTAAAAATTTGATTTGTATTTTTTTAAAGCATTTTTAACCACTAAAAAATTGTAGTTTGTATAATTTATTAAGTTTTTAAGTTAAAAACTTTTAATAATTAACCAAAATATGTTGGTTAACTGATCCGAAAGTGGTGGATAAAAATTGAAACTAATGTACCAATTAATTGAAAATTAATGAATCGATTAAAAAATGGTTAATATATCGGTTAATTGGTTTATCAATACATGTACTTTTCCCTTATGATTGAATTGATACATTTGGTGGTGTGTGCATAAATTCAAAGCATTGTATGAAAATTTCAATTTATTGAAAACACTTATATGTATTAAACTTCAAAACTTTCAATTTACAAAAAAACTGTGGGAGGCCTACTGATAAATTTCAACAAAGACTTGTTTTTTGTTTTTAAAAAATTACAAGCTTTTGTTTGGATCGAAGTTAATGGAATTAATTGAGAATAGAGTAACAGACGGTAAATATGAATAGAACAATTGAAAGTAACTTTCGTTTACTTTTTATTATTTGATAAGTTTAAAATAAATATAAAATAATTAAGAATAATTCTTTAAAATTTAAAGTGAATATTTTATTTATTTTTAAATTGAGAGCAACTATTTTTAACCGTATAAAATAACTAGTTATTCTCTTTTTTTACAAAACAAATATGGTAACTCCATTTATTTTTATTTACTCTATTCTCTTCTGCTCCCGTTAATCCCATACAAACAAAAGCTAAAAGAAAAAGAAAAGAGGAAAAATGGAGAGGGTTAATAAGTTGAAATGGCGCCGTTTAAGGGATGGGGCCTTTGAGGTTTACAAGAGGGGCTTAAACCCTAAAATCAGAATATGAGAATTAGCACACGTCCGGATGAATAATCAAATTCGTAGGAGTTTAGTATCGATTCTTTCGTTACGAATTGTATTTTAACTGATGATTTATCTGGCTTCTGGTGAACTTAGAGGAACATAAATATAGAAGACTAGAAACAGAGATAGTGAAGCTGACAAGTTAGAAGCAGCAAAATGCAAATTCTCTTTCGGAAGTTACTGCAAAGAACAACGCCATTCAAACAGGTAATTTACCTCTATACAACAGACTTCTCGTCTCCCTCTATCATAAACTTTTATTTTTTATGGTTCTGTATGTTATTTTGGATAAAAAAATCATGTGGGTAGTTCAGTTCACAATAAGTTGATGGAGCCATCGGTTGTTGCATTAATTGTTAATTCAAATTTTGATCAGTTTAAAGACTGTTACTTTGCTTCAATCGTATTGAAATCCATAATCTCTGACCGTTGCTATTATTCTTTCAACTTTTATTAACTACTTGTTCTGTAGGAGCAAAAATTTAGTGCAAAGTAGT
This sequence comes from Excoecaria agallocha, assembly GCA_037975025.1. Taxonomy (NCBI): domain Eukaryota; kingdom Viridiplantae; phylum Streptophyta; class Magnoliopsida; order Malpighiales; family Euphorbiaceae; genus Excoecaria; species Excoecaria agallocha. The sequence goes on from CM075808.1 coordinate 70,107,860, forward strand.
CATCTGTTAATCAAATTTTTATCCTTTGTCGTATATGAGCTCAGGGAAGTGGCTAATGGTTATCTTCTTGCTTTAAATTTTTGTCAGAGGATCTGTCGTTACGCATATTCTACTAGCAAAGTCTGTGATATTGGACAGCCAACTCCTGCAACTCATCCTCAGGTGGTTCTGCTTAACACACACACACACACACACACAAGGAGAAGCACTGGATAGCATGATGCATGAGATACTTTTTTGGCCTTTTACGCCATGGGCATGCATGTTCAATGTAAGCCTACCATGAATGTTTTTTGTAAGTAAACATAAGTGAGAGGTTAAGGAATGCAATTGATGCACTTGATACATACGTTGGAGTTGGCATACTGTTTTTAGTTTTGTTTGGCTTCCTTAAATATGCTAGGATTTGGGTATATTTTTTCTTGTATGATACTAATTTACTAATTTTTCTCACCTCTGCAGTTGCTAAAGGAAGGGGAGATGACCCCAGGCATTACTAATGAGGAGTATATCTCAAGAAGAAACAGGTTGTTGGACCTTCTTCCTGAGAAGAGTTTAGCCATCATTGCAGCTTCCCCTATAAAGATGATGACCAGTGTTGTGCCTTACACATATCGACCGGATGCTGATTACTTATATATCACTGGCTGCCAGCAGCCTGGTGGTGTGGCAGTTCTGGGTCGTGACTGTGGTTTATACATGTTCATGCCAGAAGCAACACGAGATGTATGTCCTTTCTTGTATGATAGAATATAGGACCTGGTGGTTGTTAAGTTAGTATGAATTTCAGTAATGGGTTCAATTTTTATGACCTTTGGACTATAATCTTGTGACTTAGTGTGTTTTAAGAAAATTGGCAACCACATTAAATAGTTCTTTGTTATGTTCTCTCATTCATTAATGAGATCGACTATAAGGTATTTGAAGGGCATGTTATGTAAATTTGTGCACATAACCTCTGGCTGATGGTAATTGCATAGTGCAACAATGAAGACAGGTATTTTGCTAGATTTATTTAGTTATGATGTCTTCAGGATGTTATTTGGCAAGGGCAAGTTGCGGGAGTTGATGCAGCACTGGAAATATTCAAGGCTGAAAAAGCATATCCATTGAGCAAATTACGTAATGTGAGTTTTTCTGATGTTGAAATCTATATATGAACCAATATTGCATTTATTACAAGTTTTTTGAAATTGCCTTCCACTTCAAGAAATGTCCTTTATGTTATGGATGCTAATGATCTCTTTTTGCTCCAAAAATAGTCTCTTATGAGCATGGGAGAAAGTATGGATAAAGGAGGAATAGTTGTGAAGATTTTTGAGAATAAATTTTTTGTTAATTCTCTTATTCTTCTTAATATTCTAAGAATGAGACAGGGGAAACAAATCATATCCTAATAAGGAAAGACAGAAAAAATAGATCTATTTTAACTGGGAAATATAAAAAAATATATAAATTTTAATTAGGAGCTGTAAAGGATTCCTATCTTGACTAGGAAATCTAACACTTTTCCTCAAGTTGGTGCACAAATACCACATATGCCCAACTTGGAAATTAAGGTGTGATAAGTCATGTTGCTAAGTGCTTTAGTAAACACATCCTTGTAGTACAAAATTAAATGGCGGCAACTCTTGAAGTTTCCTAAGGCTTCTGCCATTGTATGCTCAGCACTAGAAAGGTTTTGTATCAAGGCATTGATATTGAGCGTGGCAAGTAAATCAGCCTGTAAAGGAGAAGGCTCTATGCTCAAGAAGTCCAACAATGATCGGAAAAGGGTTGGCTGGAGTCGGATAGAGGAGGCAACAAGATCGAAGCAAAAAAGGTTTAGCAAAAACCTGTGGTGGGAAGCAGTGTCATGTGCTACAATCACCAGAAATTTCTAACGGCACATGAGCCCATGTGTAGGGTCTGTTGGCAGCAACCTGATGGGTATAAGCTGAACTCGACTCGGGATTTCTTCTTGGAGGGGCCGGGTCATGAAATAGGGATGGTAATTCAACCTTTTCACACTTGTTAAAAATGGTGTACTGCAATTAAGAACAGACCGAGTGTGGAAGGGAGGTAACTCTATCTCTAGAAAAAAATGACACCGGTGTTAGAGAGAGAAAACTCTATCTCCAAAAAGGCATCAGCTTTGGTGGTGACAAGAAGGAGGTGGCATTACTCGAACTCTCCACACCTACCCTAAAATAGTTACTGTAACCTAGTGCTGAGAGAGAAAACTTGACCTCTTTAGAAGAAGAAAACTCAACTTCTTGAAAGTGCATGGCTATCATACCATGAAAATTTTTGAGAATAAAATTTTTGTTGATTCTTTTATTTTTCTTAGTATTCTAAAAAGGAACAAGCTATTTATATAGGAGAAACAAATCCTATCCTAATAAGGAAAGTTAAAAAATAGTCCTATTCTGACTAGAAAATATAAAGGAAATTTAAATTCTAATTAGGAAATATAAAGGATTTCCATTCTAACTAGGAAATCCAACAAATTTGTTAAGCTTGTGTCCAAATAATATTTGAAGATCTGTTTCAACAGGTTAGGCTAGAGAGTAACTGTATTTGAACTGAATTTTTAGAAGTACCATTTCATGAGTCTAAACTAGGTGGTTCATCCAGTGAAGACATTGTAAGAGAGATTTTTGATACTGTCACTTATGTAGTTCAAATTTCAAGCACTATTATTCCTGGCAGGAATGCTCAATAGCCATCTAGACATGTTTATGCGCCAAATTTCTTGTCACATACTTTAAATTAATTCTGGCAGGTTCTTCCTGATATGATTGGGAGAAGCTTCAAGTTGTTTCACAACAAGCAGACGGCTACACAAGCATATACAGAGCTGGAGGCCTTTCAAAAGACAGCTCTACTTGGGCAGGTAGAAGACCTCTCTGGTTTGACCAGCGAGTTACGATGGATAAAATCGTCTGCAGAGCTTAAGTTGATGCGGGAATCAGCATCAATTGCTTGTGAGGTATGTCCAATTTGGCATTGTTTCTAGATAATAATACTCATTTGAGTAAATGTAACTCCTAGTAGATTATGATCCTTTTTCAATTGATTTGTTTACGATAGTCCTTTAAATCATGAGGTTCCTTTTTGTAATAACTAAAAGGATCTGCATTTGAAATCAAAAGAAAATGAATGATGTGCATACAAGAGTAACAACTATTTTTGTGCAACAGTCATTTTTGTTTATTGGAATTGACTTACTTTTTCTGGTCTATATAAAGCTGGATGCTGTTTCTGCTCATTTCGGGTTTTTCCCTCTAAAATATTTGATTGTATCTAGTATAATATTTATAACAGTTAAATGTGGAAAGCATTTTGAAATCTTGACACAATAGGAATCTTCCACGCTGCTGAAGCAGACTTACCATGTTAAATACTCTTCTCTCCCTTTCTTCACCCCAACCTTTTTCTATGTGCAAAATAAGCATTTCTTCTTGCTGGTTTCTTAGTTCAATCATCCTGAAACATATATTCGTTGAATTTTATAAGTATGAACATTTATCTGCTTTCAAGTTTCAATCAGCATCTGGTCAAGTATGAACTCTTCTGTACACGCTTACTAAATTTTATATTCTAAGGGAGTAAAATTTAATTTGCCGTTCATGCCATCTGTGTAACTTTCTTTTGATATTCATGGGATTTAGATGCCTGAAGGCTACTAATAACTGAAATTCTTTGGGCATTGGATAGGCTCTTCTGCGGACAATGTTACATTCCAAGACACATCCCTATGAAAGTATGCTAGCAGCAAAGATTGAATATGAAAGCAAAATGAGAGGTGCACAGAGGATGGCATAAGCTTCTTCATTTCTTATAATTTTTCCAAAGAAGTGACTTTTTAATGTATTTGTATGTGTTCTAGATATTGTCAAAGTTCAAAGATGTAAGTTTACCTGCTTTGAAAATTTTTTTTCCCTTAACATTGTTGGCTTCACCAGATTCAATCCTGTGGTTGGTGGTGGGTCTAATGGCAGTGTTGTACATTATTCCCGAAATGATCAGAAGGCAGGTTTTAACTATAGAAAGCTGATTCACTGTGTTACTAATTGACAATGTTCTATGATTTGATCCGTTCTTGTTTTGTTCTACTATTTTGCAGATTGGAGATGATGATCTTGTGCTAATGGATGTTGGATGTGAGCTGCATGGTTACGTCAGTGATCTTACCCGTACCTGGCCACCTTCTGGCAGATTCTCTTCAGCACAGGTATGCCCTACTTAAATCTAAAGGAATCAGAATAGAGAATTAATGCTGCAACTGAGTTTTAGAGCATTGATTCCACTGTGAGGATTTTGTTTCATCAGAATCACTTTTGTCAAACTTTTGGCATCTAATTTTTAAGAACAACTCGAGTAACATTACCAATTGTAGTCACTGTCATTTCTTAACATAGTTGTCAGGTTTTGTTTTTGTGCTTGTATTGCTGCCAAGCATTGTCTAAGATGTTGACCCACGAGCTTCTAACCCCGCTTAATTACATCAAGTTCACACAGCTTCGATCATGCTTGCTCGAAGTCTTCCTTTAGCATTTTTAACTTTCAAGCTCTTAAAATCCTTTCTTTCTCTCATTGAGCCAAGCTGGCATAGCAGATGTGGTTTTAACCTATATATGTATTTTCAGGAAGAGCTCTATGATCTTATACTTCAAACAAACAAGTTGTGTATGAATCTTTGTAAACCTGGTGTCAGTATTCGGCAAATACACAACTATTCGGTATGACCTGTGAATCTCTATCTCTGTTTTTTATTCATTGGAGGAAATTCTAAATGTATCTTGACACCATGGAATTTAAGTTTTGATTTTTGCATTCTATAAGTTAGCTGTAAAAATGGAGAGGTGCTTTTAAGCTTATATTATATTTCCTAGTAATAGTCCCTTAAAAGTGCTTGAGGGCTATCTCTAATCAAGTATTGCATGCTCCCATGATTTTTTGTGTCCATTGGTGTTGCTTTTGCTGTTTTGTTGTGTGTGGTTAATTTCTTGCAGTGCTCTGGCTCTAGTGCAGTTATAGGCATGCGAACCATATTGCTGTTACTGTTTAACCTATCATTTCTTTTTCTCTATTCTCAATACAAGAAATTAGATGAGCTTCTTTTTTGACGGTAGAGTGTTGTGATTGGCTAAATTGCAGCAAGATTTGCTTATTGTGAAGTAAGCTGTAGTGCTAGCTAATGAAGTTGTGGATGCCTCCATTCCACAAGAACAGCCATAAAGCCTAGTCTTTCAATGTATACTCTACAAAGATTGCTTTAACTGAAAGCATACTGAAACTTCTACTGCTACATTGAGAAATTAACTAAATTAATCATTTTGTATCCTTCTGAGACTGTAGATATGTCGGCTATATCTGAGTAATTTTTTTTTTGTTTTCTTTTCTCTCTCCTGCTTGCTGCGTGTATGCTTTTGCGCAATTTTTTTTTCCTCTCCTGGTTGTTGTAGACCTTAAACTCTGCGATCAAAGTCGCTCATTGGAGAAAGAAAAAAGTTATCTTTAGATACTGTATTCCAATGATGCTGTATCTCTGTCTGCTGGATAGGTTGAAATGTTGCGTAAAGGACTCGAGGAAATTGGAATTTTGAGAAATAGTGGAAGCAATTCCTACCATATGCTGAACCCAACTTCAATAGGTTTGTCAGAGTTTGTTCTTCCTTTCATTTACTGATTTCGTTTTTCCAATTTAGAATTACTGCTCAAACATATAAACTTTTTAACTCTGCATCACAGAGTTGATTTTAGCTTGCAAGTTGGTTTTCGTTGTTACTGCCTTTTCTTCTTTTACATGTGCTTAAGGTCACTATCTTGGAATGGATGTCCATGATTGTGTTGCTGTCAGCTATGATCGTCCATTAAAAGCGGGTGTTGTAAGCTCTCTCCAGATTAAACAAACTCTTCTCCTTCAATTAACCTAGAAAAAGGTTCAGGTTGAATGTTTTATGCAGGGCTTGCAAAATTAATATACTTTTACTGTCCATGAGCAGGTCATAACAATTGAACCAGGAGTGTATATTCCATCTAGTTTTGATTGTTCAGAAAAGTAGGAATTCCTCGCATGGCTAAGTATTTCTTGATATTGTAGGAATACTCCTGTTTTAAAGTCATAACTTGAGAATATCTATTGCAGGTACCAAGGCATTGGGATAAGGATTGAAGATGAAGTCTTAATTACGGACACCGGGCATGAGGTAGAAAACAAATTTTATTTGGATGATTACTGCATTTTGACTGCGATTTTCCACACGAACCATTCTATCCATTCAACTGTTATGGCATCTGCTATTATTCATAATGTGATATCTGAAACTTATAGTATGCATAAGCATATAGCAACATTTGAAATGGTAATATATAATGATCCTTCGGCACATACCTTTGTGGTGCTGGAATGTAGGTACTCACTGGCTCGATGCCAAAAGAAGTAAAACACATTGAATCCCTGCTAAACAATTACAGCCATGGAAGGGGAATGGAGAGCCATAACAACATGCAAGCCGCTTCAAGTTGACAATATGCTTAAAATGTCAAATTGGGCATGAAGACAATGCCTTATCAGATAACATTTTTACTACCAGAAGGTACTCTCCAGCAGATTGATTTCATATGCCATCATTGATAATTTCTCATTGTTTCATTCATTTGATCGTGTAATCAAATAATCGGTTTCAATGGTGATGGTTTGCAAGGAAACTTCTTTGGCTGGGCTAGTGAGCTCTTATTTTTTTTGTACTTATGATTGTAAATTTTATTCTATTAGAAATTATAATTATAATTTATCTCAAGCCTGCTTTTTCTAATTGCTTCTTTTATTGAAGGAAAAAAAAAGAAGTTAAATTTGCCTCCGTACGATGCAAAATGGTACGAATTTGCCCCTAACTTACTTTTTAATAAAGAATGCGCTCGTATTGTTATTAAGTCAACTCGCATTTGCTTTGCATTTACTAAGATGTTTCATATTTGTACATATTTGCGGTAAAAAATAGTGCTTATTTATTATGGTTATTTTAGTAATAGCGAGGGCATTTTTTTTTTAAATTAATAGTAAATTTATACTCTGTTTTATTTTAAGAGGCATTTTTCTTTTTTTTACAGGAATTAAGAAAATGATTAATATATCTCAATTTCATAAAAAAAAATTATAATAATTGACAAGAATACTTTTATATTTTCAAAAATTTCATTTAATTTTAGTTAAAAGTAGAGAGTAATAAGAAAGATAAATATTTAATAAATTGTATAATAAATAGTAATAAGAAAGATAAATATTTTTTAAATTTTGAAAATGATATTTGAAGTGAGATAAATTAAAATAAAAAAAAAAAACCTTTTAAAATAGGAGGGAGTAACATTTTGCATGGTTATGTGCAAATTTGGCTATTGTTAGTCAAAGCCTTTAATTACATGATGTTTAATTTTGTTATGCAGAGGTTTGTTGTAATTGAGAAAATCCAACTTGTTAACTAATGCTTATTGTTGGCAGTTTGCAAGTCTCAATTTTATCAATTGTTAAGCAAAGAATAAACACTTTCAACAGTCTTATTTTTACTTCAATCACTTTCATAATTTCCTTTAATTAAAACTAAAATGATAGTAATAAATTATCATATTAAATCAATTATATAATAAAAACAATTTCTTTTTACTTTATTTGATTTTTCATGATATATAATATAAGAATGTACAAAAAATTTTCCAAAGATGACAATCATCATTTTTTTTCATAACTCTAATTGTTAAATAAAACATTAAATTATTGAAATTTAAACACTTTAAGCGATAATTAATGAAATTATAATCAAAGCTTTGTCATACAGTTTGAGCGACAAGGATTTTAGTTGGTTTCGTGTGGATAATCATATTCATGTAATAGAATCTTCTTTTCCAGAATAAGCTAAACCTTTTTTAAACTCAAAGCTAAGAAATGTCGACCTCAATATAAAATTTTAATGACCGTTGGATTTGCTTTTATCCACACATGTTGCTCTCCTTTCGTAATTAACCGACATGTTTGTTTTAAGTCCTAGCTCAATAATAATAATAATAATAATAATTTGTACGGTTTTTAACTCAAATTGATTTTTAAATTATGTACATTTACATTAATCTTTTATATTACTTATTTTTTTTAAACATATTACTTTTGAGTAAAATTTAAATAACATTTATATGTTATTTTTAAATTTTTAATGTAATTTATTTTTTTCAATAAAAATTAATTTATTTAGAAGTAATTAATTTTGATAATTTAATTAAAATTACGTAATTTAATATTAAATTTAGACGTAATTAATATTTTTTAATTCTTGTTAAAATAATGAAAGTAATAGATTAAAAAAACGAAGAGAGTATGTGTTCGATCCTATGCATAGAAAAATTGTAAGTATTTTACATTCAAATTGAATTAAACTAAAATTCCATTATATTTACTTAAATAAGTTATTGTTGAGGTTTAGAAAAATATTTACAATCTTTCATATTTGCATGTCTAATACAATTAAATGATGGAAGAGTTTCAACTGCTATATGACAGTCTTTATGAAGGTAGGATTGCCTAATATTTATATATCCTCTATTTCTTTTTTTTATTATTATTAGATTTATAAAGTAAATATTCCTTTTTTAATATATAAATACCGAAACAAATATATATTTAGACTAATTATCCATAGATAATCTTTAATCACGTATCTACGCTAGATTGGTAAATAAATAAATTTGATGATAAAAATGATCCTATTTCCAAAATAGTTTTTTGAGTAAATTATATACAAAATTAGTTACTATTATTTTCTTACCTATAGTAATTTATTTAGCGTACGCGTCAAGATCATAATTAGACTATGTGTCCCAACTGTATACACGTGGTGTATTTTGATTGGCAACCCTAGCCAACCTCCCTCCCTCCTCTTTAATTTAGCCATAAATTTTCAACTGCCACATAAATAAGGGCATAGATGGTCATCCATGCCATTGTTCTCCTAAATTACATTATCAATACTGCTTTTTTTTCTTAAAAATGTAATTTAATCACTAATATTTGATAAAAATAGTAATATAATTTTTAAAATTTTATTTGATATAATATCATTTTTAAAATTAAAAAATTAAAATAATTTAACTTCTAAAAAAATGATAAAATTTTTGAATAATATGATCAAATTTTTAAACATCAAATATTATTTTCAAGATAAAATTATCTCAATTTTAAAATATTAAAAATGATATTATAACGTATACAATTTTAGAGATTATATGACCGTTTATGCCAAAAATTAGCCATCTACTTACACCTTTGGCTTTTTTTTTAAGATTCGGTGCTTAATATGGGTTCTCCACAGCTCATTTACTCCGCACAATGTCATTTTCGTAATTTATCAAATTTCACAAGGGCAAATAAGAATCAGGACTACTATATTATGACCTTTCTTCCGCTCATAAACATCACAAACTCAAGTTTTTTAGAACCAAAAACAAAGAAAAAAGCATGTCTTTAGTCGCAGAAGAGATCAAGAAGAAATCAGAGGTGTATCATGGAGATCAAATCTGCAAAGAAAAATCAATGCTTTTGCTAAAAGAAGTAGGGTTGCCGAATGGGTTATTGCCATTACACGACATTGAAGAAGTTGGGTATGAAAAAGATTCAGGCTTTGTGTGGCTAAAGCAGAAGAAAAGCATAACCCACAAATTTGAGAAAATTGGGAAGCTTGTAAGCTATGCATCAGAAGTGACAGCAGTAGTGGAGAAGAACAAGATCAAGAAGCTGACTGGGGTGAAGACTAAAGAGCTGTTGGTGTGGATTACACTTAGCGATATTTATGTTGATGATCCACCGACTGGGAAGATAACCTTTCAAACCCCTGCTGGGCTTTATAGATCTTTCCCTGTTTCTGCTTTCATGATTGAAGAAGAAACTAACAAGGATTCGACGGAAGAAAACAAGGATTCTGTCCAGGATGTTAATGCAGCTGTGGCTGTGAAGGATGTTTAGACTCTGTTCTTCAGTATTACTTGAAAATCTGCGTCTTCTGTCGCTCTATCCATTCTAATGTATTAGCTATTGTTGCTTGTTTACTCATTTTCCTTAATAAAATATGTTTAAATTTTCATAAAATAATTTATTTATTATTATTATTTTATCACTAATGTCACTGGTAAAGCATTTCAAGTTTTTAATATGTTAAAATTCGAAGAATCGGTTACTACTCAATAGTCCATAATACGTTAATTGATGACTCTAAAAAGAGTGACCTCCTCCTAGACTTGGAAAATCCTACAAAATTATGCAAAATATGCTATCGGTGGCGGTGGAAATTTAACGGAGTTATTGCTTTCCTTGTCAGTATGTAAATTTCCTTTGTTGGCACTGGAACAAGACAAAGGCGATGACCATAACTGAAACAAGAAAATATGGAGTATAACAACAGCTTTTACTAGTTATTGTTGGATATTTGTACACGTTGAGCAAATTAGGTAAATCGCATTACAATTGAAGTTTAATCCACTCCAAGAATAGCAAAACGACTGCTGATGAAGAAGAGGAAGATCCATCTCTATCTTTTTTTTTTTTTTCGAAACATAAGAAAGATAAGTTGCAGATAATTGAATGTATGATCTAATACATGTTCAAGACTTTAAAAAGCTAATACATGTTCCAACTTAAAAGCAAGAAATTTTGAAACGAATACGAATACTAGCCTCTCTTTTTTCAGTGTAAAAGCATGTCTAAGAAGTTCAAGTCTACAAGAGATTGACATTCGCCTAGAAGGAGATTAGTCAAGTGAATAAGCCAAGGATGTGCAACTTGTCAGGTAATAAATCTGGGAAAATTTGGCTTTCCGTAGCCACATAATAATGCAGCAGGCGCTCATGGTATATCTGTGGCAGCTCCTCCAGCAATCACCTTGGTACAGCCTGAGACAAAAAAGCGTATTAAGAACACGCGCTGTACAAGGCGCAATTATTTAGTTTTGTACTAACAAGAAAATATTCAAGGGTTACATGAACCTCCAGCGCCCATCTACCAACCATCAAGCAACCATTGACAAATCTATTATTCACAGATAGGACTCCTACATTCATAAAGCAGTACCATGTTCGTGACCTAACCCACCAACTAACCACTAAGGCTAACATGAACCAAGTCCTTCTCATTAGTAGAGGTCCCAATCAAATCAAGTCCTCTGGTTCAGTATCCAGTATCTACCATTTTCGTGAAGTAGCCCTACTTTCTACTCTCGCTCACATGCACACTCTCTCTCTCTCTCTCGCACTCTCTCTTAACCAATGACCAGTAAACTAAATCTCGCTCACATGCAAACTCTCTCTCGCACTCTCTCTTAACCAATGACCAGTAAACTATCTTTTTTTTCCCGTTTTCCTTTTATGTTATTTCATCTTAATTTTTCATCCAATGTCCCACCTCAAAACTAGCGTGATGTAGTGAACTCCCCAAAAACCCTAGAACTTTGATAAGATTTTGACTTCTTAAAAGTTCAAAGGGGTTCCTGTATTTACCATATTTAAGCAAAATCGCTTAATGGCATAACTCAGAATATTCTCTGCTAAATATTGGACAACACCAGATAACAATTATCATCCTCAATAATCATTCAAGTATCCATGTCATACCGATGAAGGCACCATCCATTTGCCAGCAATCCAATCCTGGTGTAGCCTTAACTGGGAGTGCCGAAACTTTATCTCTTCTTTATTTTCCCTGAAATGGACAAGGTACTTGGAGTCGGCAAAAACCTTCTTGATGACACCTACCCACCAAGCATCGTTGTATAAAGCATCAACTTCATCTAGAACATCAAATCTGTCAATAAGTACTCTTTCTGGGGGAGAGGGTCTTATGTGCCCAATGTCAATCTCCTCTCTCAGGAAATCAGTATCATCTTCTGTCCGTAAGGTTTTGTACTCAACAAGGTACTTATCCTTTCCCGCTGCTTCAACAATTGTTGCTTCAAACCACGCACCTTCAAGACCTTCTTCATCGATGCTAACTTCAACTGGCATTCCTACAGGGAAGTCCTCCACTGCTTCAATAGGCTCCGATTCTTGTGGAATCAGCGATGGCTGCAAATTAAAAGAAAAAAAGAAAAACTAATGTGGCAGAAAATTGGAAGTCAAGTGGGTACCACCGTACTATATGTAGTGTGATTGTAATTAAAGAATATTTATATTATCGATGATTAAATCCACAGAATCTAATTATAATATAACGATCAGTTAAGTGCAGGTTTGAATCAAGTATATCATCACCATGGAATGAGGAGTTAAATTCCCACTACAACAAAGCGATACATAATCATATAAGCCCAGAACCTCCCTTAAAATTACACTAACATAAATTTCTATATCCGCTTCGAATGAATGCAAATATTTCGGCAGGCCAGGATGATCGTTGTCAGTGAACACAGTGTTGAGAAAAGTGTACACAGACGTGGTTCTGAAAAAGGTATTTGAAGCTATACATGGGCAACGGAAGTCATCAAAAACCATGGAGCAAGTCTAACACAAATTCTGTACATAAATCTTAATTCAAATATCTTACTTTTCTTCCCTTTATTGTATAACATTAATGGAATAAAAAGAAAAATACTTCTATTCCTTTTTCTTTGTCATTTTAACAAACAGAACTCACCACTTCGTCTTTCTTCTGCTTCTCCTTTTCGGTACCTTCCAGCAGCGGTTCCAATTCACCCACCTCCTCTTCCAATGGCGGTTTCCACTGACCATCAACCCACTCTCTGTGCAACCTCAAATCTTCCTCTCCAAACACAATCTGCTCTCTCGTTCCTCTGAAAAAGACCGCGAACTTCCCATCCTGATGCTCACTCGTGATCGCCCCTTCCCACCACCCATCATTATGATAAGCATTCACCTTTTCCCCAAATTTGAACTGTCTCTTCTCCTCCCTTGGCGCCAAGGGTCTCAGCTGCGCCCAATTGACAATCTCCCTTAAAGGATTTTTGCCGGCTTCGTCGTTGAAGAGATTATCATACTTCACTAAGTAGTTGTCAGGATTCTTGGAGGAAGCGCGCCGGATGACCTTGCCAGTATACCATGAGCCACGGAATCCGTCGTCGTCGGGGCTGATCTCGACGGGAGTCCCGGACTGAAAGTGGTGCTTTTGCGGGATTTTGAGCTTGGAGTCGTCGGAGTTGAAAGCCATGGGTAGGGTTAGGGTTTGAGGGTGGAGATTGAAAGGCAAAGCAGTGGTTAGAAGAATGGTGTAGAAAGAAGAGAGAGCAGAGAGAAAATCAATGCGTTGCAGACAGGAAGTAGAGAAGACGCAGTGTGCCAAATGGCAAAAACAAAATATATTTACAATTAAATTTCTTATTATTTATAATAAGATGATTCTTTTTTCGGTTTTATAATCCTTTAAAATTCATTAAAATCATGAAATTCAAAAATACAAAATCAGATATTATTTCTATGTAATTTTTTTTTAATAGAGATCTAATTAGATATAGCTGTAATGTCCATTTTCTTAGTGAAATATATTTAATTGCATTCTAATCATGTCAGAATTTCTAGCTAAAAGCTAAAATAAGTTTTTTTAATAATTATACATTTATATTTAACATAAATTTGGATTATTCTATTTGATTTTTTCAGAGAAATTATTTAGTTAATAGTCATGATGATGTACAATTTAACAGTTAAAAAGTGAGATATATAATTCACATTTATAAATATTTTACTTGCATTGATCTAATTTTTCGAATGAAATTATTAAATATTTGACAAAAAATATATTGTTTTATTTTTACGAGGGTATTTGAAGCTTCTAAATTCGACCGTGGTATCTCATATAAGAGAATTACATAAATAAAATTAAGGGTGTCCAAAATCCGATCCGACTTAAAAAATTCAAGTCAAAATTTGCATTCGAATATAATTATTAGGGTTAATTATTATGGAATTTTCGGATTCGAGTCGGGTTAGATCAATGAACCCGAAATATGAAACTAGAAGTAAAAAAGGGCCCAAATTCCTCTCATCTCTGTTTCTCCCTTCCCTCTCTTTCAGACTTTCACATTCAAATCCCTAGCCTAAAAAATAGCTCTTCTTCTCTCCTTTCCCCTGCGCCGTCTGCACCCGCAGTCGCCACCCCAGTTGTCGGCAACATAGAAGCAAAAACATGTAAGTGAAAAAGAGAGATATTTAGGCTAGGAATTTGTATGGAAAAAAAATAAAAAATAAAAAAGAGATAGTTAGGAATCGAAACACAGAGATTAATATTGAATATTGATCCAAGTTGGTGGAAAAAATCTGATAATCGAGATGGTTGAAAAATCTGGTAATCCAGATATATCGTCATCTGCATAAACTTGGGAAAAAAGCAGTAAGCTTTTCTTATTATATTTTCAACTTTTCAAAATTTATTAGTTAAAACATTTATAAATTAAAATTAACATATTGAAAGAAAAAAGAAAGAAACTGACAATTGTTTAAGCTAATTTTATTCATTTTAAAGTACCTGAAACAGTGCTTGCAAAAAAATGCAGAAGCGAAAAAACCCTTCGGCTAAGGGAACTGCGGGAACTGAGAAGTGTGCGTGGGCAGTCTTAGCCTTTGATCCTTTACAGAGAGAGATTCGATCATGGCATTGAGGCATATGGTCAGAATCACAACGCAAGTTTCCCATTCAACACCTGGGTTTTCGAGATTCTTCTCCAAATCCCCAAATTACGTCGGTAATATTTTCTCTATCTTTATAAGATTGAGTTCGATTTTTCGGTTCTTTCTGATCTCTGCGATAGGGAATGAGAATTAATTTATTGGTTTCTTAGATATGTTTAAGTTGGATACTTAGGCAACTTAGCTCACTTGGGATACGTATTCTACAAACATAGCTCTTGGGGGTTCTAATTTGTTTCTATTTCATTATAATTTTAGATTAGTAAGAACTGGGGATTGTAAATTATGGTTGGTTAGGTTTGATTTCCGAGAAGATGACTGTTTGGTATTACTAGTGAAAACAAAAAAAGATACCTGAAAATCCTTGAGTCATTGTTGTTTTGATTTCCAAAGTTCGAAATTTTATTTTTTCATGTCTGGAAAAGTTGGATTTGCTTTGCTTTGGCTGAATCTGACCATTTGCTGTTTTCGGCCAATGAGAACTTTAAGGGCATATCTGAGAGGGTATTGCTGTTATTGCAGTGAAAGTAGGAATTCCAGAGTTTCTAAATGGAATAGGGAAAGGAGTTGAAACCCATGCAGCCAAGCTTGAAACTGAGATTGGCGACTTCCATAAACTTCTTGTTACGCGAACCTTAAAGCTCAAGAAGATAGGCATTCCTTGCCAACATGTACTTATTCTCAACTCTGTGTGGTTGACTTTCTGTGTTTGTTCCATGTTAGTTATATGACTTGTGATTTTTATGAAGTTCATTTCTTTTTCAATTCATCCAAGGTTCTATAATTTGAGATTGCACAGTAACTATCAGCTGCGAATCTCTGTATATCTTTTGCTTTCACGTAGCTGATGTTCTTATCTAGCTAGGACTTTGCATTCAAAATATTAGCTTTGCTGTTCTCATGTGACCTGAGTTATTCTTGGTGCTTGTCTAATGTGCACTACTTTCAAACTAGTCTCAGATTGTCTCTTTTTCCACCAGCTATTATATGAAAGGTGAAATCCTTTTTTTCCTTACTTTTCCGGCTAAAATTTGGGATTAAGATGGTGAATAATAAGATTGGGCTTATCTTTATTTTGCATTGTCACATTCCTCCTCCAGTATGGAAATATAAGATATGTAACTCTGAGGAACTTTCAGGAGCTCATTTGTGACATGCTTATTTTAGTCAAATTTGAGATCAAGATATTACGCTCAACACTTAGTTCCTTAAGAAGCTAAGACAAGGTTTCTTTGTCCCTACCTTTAGCTGAATTTTTTTTTTCTTTTGCAGTAGGTCAAAGACCTTGCAAAATATCTTTGCAGCTGTATTACAGTAACCTCTAGTCCCATATTATATGCACCTATAGATTTGTACCTCAATAAAATTGTTTAGTTTTATGGCATGCTGCTTTTATTTTCAGTCAAAATAGCAATATCCTTTGTAAGGGACAAGCAGTGGAGCAAGGCTTTATCATCTATTTTATAAACCTTAAAATCTGCTGTTTTGGGGTCCTATCTTTGTATAATGAACTACCTTAGCATGAAACTCTCAAATTTGGAAGGAAAATTGTTGATTTGTGTTATCCTAGGAAAATAAATTAGGTTGAAGTCCTTAAATGAGTAGCTCAAATTGTGATTTTACCATTTGTACTCACTGCAATTGATGCTTTGGATAATATTGCTTAAGAGCTAAAGTTAAAGACTAGTGATGAGAATGTTGCAATAATTGTTTCACTTGTTAGTGATGTTGTTCCAGCTAGACAATCCTTTGAAATGGAGGATATAACACTTAATATTGCTTAGGTAGCACTGTTGGATATGAAGAATAAATTGTTTTGAGTGTGATTTTGGAACTCTTATTTCTGAAGATATAAGTTCAAAGGCACATCCTGCATTTTGGTCAAGTCTTAAATTATGCAGTTTTAATTAAGAACTCAAATAAATTCATTATTTCAAATCCACTCTATCCAAATGGACTGTAAAATTAGAAATTCAGAACTCTGTTAAATTTGATGCTAACATGAACTGTTCTTGAAAACACTTACGTTTTGGCGAATGGTAGTGAATAGTGTCAAAATGCTCTCACCATGGGAGCCATTGCCCCTTTTGTTGAGTTCTTGTACATTTGTTTTAATGGGAATATGAACTTTCAACAGATGTACTGAATATTACTGATTCAAGCATCGGATTTTCATTTTGCAGAGGAAGCTAATATTGAGCTACGCCCATAAGTATAGGGTGGGGCTTTGGAGGCCAAGAGCAGACTTTAAGAAAGTGAAATGAGTTTTGAATGTGCTAATACTTGGAGGATTAGGAGATGTTTGTTTGCTGCAAAACATTGCTAATCGGTTGTGCTTTTAGCGAGCTTGCCCCCATGCAGTGTAGTAGTTAATAAATTCTGCAAATTTCTTGGACATAATTGGATTTTGCTTTTTTAACATACGAAATGTTGAATTTGGTGATCAAACATCTGCTTGTGCAACATTGAAACTGTATTATCCAAAATTATGTCCAAAATTAGATTAATGAGCATATGAATGACGTTTACTCGATCAAAATAAAAAATAATAAATAAATCTTCACAATCACCATTATATTCATGACAAGTATCTGAAATTAGTGAAATATATATTCCAAGGAAAGTCTCCACTATAACTGCTGCTAAATGATTACTTTGCACCAGTTAGAAGTGTCACAATCTTGCTCTAGAAAACAAACTTACGCTAATTGAAAATCACGGAATTTCAAAATAAGCACCATAACTTGTTCTACCTAGGAATGGGAACCGGAATTTGAAAATTCGACTCAAGCCAACCAAAATTATCATCGGTTTATGCACCAGAGATCTACAAATGCTTTCTTGAGCTCCATCTGAACTGAACTCAAAAAACCCTGCTATGAATGTTTGTTAACGATAAATTACTAACCTCTTCAGCAATTATCATTAAAAGGTAGGCACAAACTGTCACACCCTTCTATGAACAGTCTTTTCCGATATTGACTTAACCGTGACAGTGAATTTTTTTTTTTTTTATTGCTTAACTTATAATCACAACCCACAACCTAATACTGAATCCAATTTCATACCATTATTATTTTTTTCAAAATTCCGACAGCATAACGGCTAGTACTTTCTAGCCTCCTGAAAAATCCAAACAAGTACAGCCTCTCAGAGGCATCACAATTCATATAAACAACAATCATATAACAATAGAACAATCCATTCAATCCATACTCATCATTTACAATTCACATTTGACAATTCTCATATGAACAGTCTTTAACATATTAAAAACTTATCTCAATTACATATCATTTCTATACTATCACTAACTAAGTATATACATGCCACACTTACAACAACAAAGATACAATAACTTCATCTTCTTGCTCTGATTCTTCGTGTAATAAGCTTCACTGTACTATGCTCCCAGAACACCTTGTAACCTGCACGCAGTAAACACTACGTGCTGAGCACTAGATATGCTCAGTGGTGACTATAAATCCAAGAATTTCCCAATTAAGCATAATTTCGTCTTTTAAGACAATACTTCTCTTATTTCATTTAACTTGACTTAACATTAGTTCTTTAAGTTCATTAACTTGATATTATCATTTATTTATACAATTTTCTTTATTTTAACTCTAACTTTAACTTTAATTCTTATGATTCTTACCTGGCTTAACTTGTACTTTTACAGTTTCTTAATTACATTAGCTTTTACTCTTACTGTTTCTCCTTACTTTAACGTTTACTTTTACGGTATCTTTTTGCTTTACTTTTACTTTCACGTTGATTTCATTGTCTTTTCATTTAACAAGTTATATTGGTACTAATGTCTTTACTTATGGATCTTATTTCATTCTTTTTACATTAATCGCATTCAACTACTTTTAAAATGTATATTTTATATATAAATCTTCATATTATTCTTTTTACACTTACTCATGTTCCACATACTTGTAACCTATTCATTTTACCTTGTTTTGACCTTTTAGCGTAAAATTACGCTTTTGGTCCTTTTGTCTAAAAAGGTCATTTTCAGAATCTTTAAGTTACTAACTTACTATTTTACCCTTGTTATACGTTTCCTTATTCAAATTGCTCTTTTTATCTTAATTTTGGTAAAATTATAATTTTACCCCTAAACTTCTAATTCTTTTCTCTTAGGTCCTGCTTCACATTTAATCTTGACTTATAACTTCCTATTCATTCTTTTAACTTTGTTTTCATGTAAAGATGCATATTAACTCACTTTCTTTATAATTATGCAATTAATGATCATTTATGGTTTAATTCTTATAAAACATTTTCTTTTTCTTTTAAAACAGTTCTTTCCTTTTAAAAGAAGTCTTTTGCGTTTATGACTTTTCATATTCCTTTCATTTAAACAATATTGATTTATTCATTTCCAGTACGCCCCCAGTACAGTACAGACCCAGCAGAAAACCTTTAGACCGGATATGCGGGACGTGGACCCCGCAGGGCCACAATAAAATGAGAAATAACCTCTAAAAGTCATCTCTCACAACATATGAACATATGACAGTACGTATGATATACATATATACTATGGAGATCAACGATCCGTCCATAGTAAAGCAAGTCGCCATGACTTGCACCGCGGTACAGAAATCCCTATGGCCAGCCAATTATATCCTGAACTAAGTTTTACTGCCAGACACTTACTAAGGGCATAAAACATTACATTAAGCTGTTAAACGTTTTCTTTTTACACTTTTAATTTCTATACAACATCATTTAAATTCTTTTAAAGTAATGTGTGCACTTTTGCGACACATTACAAACATTCACATTTTTTTAGTACTTTTTAACCTTTCAGAACGTTTTATTTCCTTTCTTATGAATTCTTACATTTTTGGGTCAATTACACTCTTTTATTACTTCACTTTCTTTTCATTTTATGCTTTTTAAGTCACTTTTTGGCCTTTAATACACTTATGAATTATAAACATTTATAATTCACATTCCTTTCATTCTTTTTAGGTAATTGCATTCATTTTACTTTTATCCGATATATGGGTCATTCGGATACGCCAATAATACTAATTCATTTTACAATAATTTAGTCTTTTAGTACTTTTATATTGACTAATTTATTTTGATAAATTAGTCGCATTTGTACTTTAACTTTTCAATCTTTTCATACGTTTTATAAATTATAGCATTACAGTGCATAATTTCTTATTATGTTGTCTATTATACATTATTTACAATAATTCGGTAATTAACCTTTTTATGACTAATTTATGTGATAAATTAGTCAAACCTTTAATTTATAACTTTTTAACTTTTATTCGGAATTTGTAATATTTATACGGGTTGTGAATTATTTAGTAATAATTCACTCATTTATTTGAATTTAAGAACATCTTAATAACATTTAATCATTACATGTACTATACTTTTTACTTTCTTAGTCCGTCATTTGACCTTTTATCTTCCTTCATTTTATTGTAAGCAACATAAATTAATTTATCTTAATCTACTATTTTGGGCTTATTTATTGAATTATTTGTCAATAATTCAATAATTATTTCAGAATTATTCTTATTATTATTCATTTAAATCTCATGAATTTAACATATTATTTATTTTACTTTTATTAGCCTTTTTCACTTATTACATAAATTAATTATATTAATTAATCTTGTATGTCTTATGAATTATTTAACAATAATTTATTATTTTCTTAAAACATATAGTTCAATGTTTGACTTATAATTTTCCAATAGTTTCCATAATTTTACTTCAAAATTATGGACAATTTCAATTTATATACTTATTATCAATTTAAGGCATAATTAATAAAATTCCTTAATTTTATTAATTATTAACATACAATACATATTTCACAAATATTCAAATAATATCAATAATTTTCTTAACTTAGATTACATGTCAAATTTAAGCTTAATTAACATATAATTAAACAATTACACATTAACTCAAATAATTCATATTACATTCAATATTTTTCTCTAATTACAATTAAAGGCAAAATTTAGGAAAATTGAAGGATTTTATAGTCACATACCCGTCGGTGTCGAAAATTTCATTTTTCTGATCACCGGAGTCTCGCCGGAGCCTCACCGAAGACTGCACCGACACTCCTCACTTGTAGCCGGCATCACGAGAAGTTCATTGGTGGCCTTCACGCGCCCCAATGCAGCTTCGTTTGGCCGGAAAAGCCACGAGAACCGCCGGGAACCACCGTTCCCGATCTGCTCAACGCCGGCGATTGGGGACGATCGGTTGCCACCGGTCGATGCGTCTCGCCGAGAGGAGTCGCCCGGTGGTCACCGTGTCGCCGTCAGCCGCCGTATGTCGCCGAAAATTGAAGAAAAGCGTCCCGGCCGACGGAGAGAGATCCGCCTCTTTCACGCCGATCCAACGGTCACCGGAAGGAGAGGAAAGGTCGGGGAAGGGGTGGTAGCCGCGCCGGTCACCGGCGCAAGCCTGCTGGCCGGCGGCAGCGCCTCCACCTGCCTTTTTTTCCTTTCGCTCCTCCCGTTCCCGATTCCCTCTTTTTTTTTTTTTTCTTTCTTTCTTTTCCTTCTTACCCTTTTGCCCCAAATCCTATATATATATATATATATATATATATATATATATATATATATATATATATATATATATATATATATATATATATATATATATAGCCCAAGCCAATTCTCACTCTTCTAGACATCAAATCACTTCAAAAATAGTACCATTAGCTTTATTTCATCAAAAATAGTTTGTACATAAATTTTTGGCTCAATCAGAGTCCGTGTTCGGTCCGATTCAAAAACTGTCAAAATCACCGAAACACTTATTTATTTTTACCAAAATATTCTTCATGAAATTTCATGAATAACTGTAAAATTTAACAATTTTTTGAAGTCCATTTACTATTTTTAAAATAAGGTCAAAGTTCGGTCAAACCAAAACCGACTCGGTACCTTTTTCGTATTTTTTTAACTTTTCGAGGCCCAAATGACCTCAATTTCACTTCAAATTTCAACCCTGAGGTCACCGTGACCAATACTTTCCAATGGTCAAATAAAATATTTTCGGATTTCGGGTGTCCTTTCGGGCCCGGAAAACCCTATTCACTGCCGGAAAGTACTTGTAAGACCCCTAACATGACCCTAGTTAAAATTGCATATTTTTAAATGAGGATTATGTATAAGAAAGGGTCTATGGGATAGATTATTATGTTAATTGCATGAAAACAAAATTTAAAAGTAATGATTAATAGTAATTAAGGATGCAATTGCAGAAAAAGTATTAATTGTGGGGTAATTTTGTAATTTCTGGAAATTTAGAGGTTAATGTATAAAAGAGATAAAATGAGGAGGTTGATTTAAGAAGTAAAGATAGTGGAGAGGTCACTTTATAACATGCAAAAAGATGCATGGTTATAGTGTGACATGCAAAGATTTAAGGGAGCTAAAGAGACATTTACCAAAATTCTATAAATAATTGTGTGTGTAGTGGAAAGAAAGAGAAATTGGCATTTTAGAGCTTGTGTGGTCGGCACATATTGAGAGAATTCCAGAAATTCTCTTCTTCTTCCTTCTTTCATTCCTTCTAAATCTTCTCAAGAAAACTAGTTGATAAATTTGTGGGTTCATCAAGAGTTTAAGGCTTTAAAGCTAAGAGGAAAGAGGAAAGAACAAAGGAAAAGAGGTTGCTTAAAGGCATAGAGAAATTTCTTGTTTTGGCTAAGGTATGGGAATTTAGGCCATTCATATTGCATGTAAAAATGGATTACTGGAAGTGAATAGAATTTACAGAATTGAATTTACGTTTTTCTGGAAGTTTATCGTTGAAAGGTTGAAGAAGACAGACTTGCCGAGTCGTGAATGACTTCACGAGTCGTGAACATCAGTCCGACTCGTGAAGCTCTTCACGAGTCGTGAAGTCGAGTCTTTCTTCTTCACTGGTGAGCTTCTTCACGAGTCGTGAAGTTCAGTTCTTCTTCCTCACTCGTGAGCTACTTCACGAGTCGTGAAGTATAGTTCCTTCTCCACTCGTGAACTCCTTCACGAGTCGTGAGAATCACCTTATTTGCTTCACTCGTGAATCCCTTCACGAGTCGAACTCCTCTTCACGACTGAATGACCTATCTTGAGTGTTTTGCTCATAAGTTGAGTTATAGAACAGCAAATTGAGTGATTCTTTTTGCATTGAAAAATAGACTTCCATACCTATATTTCACATAAAGAAACCTAAGCTTAAATCTATCTCTATGTACATGTAATCTATAGTTGAATCCGGACTAGTTTTCTAGACTACTCTATGTAACAGAAATGGCTAGTATGAACAGATTGTTGCTACACTTGATAATATGATTCTTTAATTGATTGAGACAGCTATTTGCTTATGTGATAGAAAGTTAAATGTATAATGCATGTAAAATGACTGTCAATGAAGGAATTGTATGCATACACATGCGTTCATTTGTGAATATGAATAAAGACTAGAAAGGAATTGTCGAACCCATACATGTAAATCTTATGACATGTAAGTGCACCTTTTTATATGCACTTGTGATATGAAAAAAAGAATAATAGCATGACCTTGGCATGTGTATATGCCATATGAAAACATGTTGATATTTTGTATAGCACATGACTTGAATGATGATAAAGGTATATATATATATGTGTGTTGGAAACATGCTCATAAGAATAAATCGACTATATGCGAATGTACCCACAGGTATGTACATTTATGATTATGTATATGAGTATATGAGCATGTATTTGCCTATAAGATAGAAGATGAATTAGCATGACTATGAACATGTGAAATGCTTAATGAGGGCATGATCAAGTCTATGATATGATGATTATATGTCATGCTTATATGATATGATGCAAATGATACAGTCATACAGATATAGATGAGCCAGATATATATATATATCTTGGCATATGAAATGTGCATGTATCTGATTATGCACCAGAGAATTCACAGGTTGATAAGACTATGCATATGTGCAAACAGTATACTATGAATACAGTATTAAAATGTGAATTGAACACGAATATAGTTCCGCCTGCGATAGAGTTTTAGATGTGGATAGATAGGCGCCTATAGGGAAATTGCAGCTGCCATAGTTGGCCCATTTGGGTCCATAGTTTATGATCCCGTTTGGATCATGATCAGCCCCGTTTGGGTTGATAGGCTACCCCGTTTGGGTATGCTTGACCGGTCCATAGTACAGTTGGCCCCGTTTGGGTCTATAGATTCGATATCTTCGGATATCCCTCATTTGATACCATTGTGTATCCATAGTTCCCGCATCCACTGATAAAGCTAAGGCAGGCTAAACGTTATTCATAGTAACGATTAATAGTAAACCGCTAAAGTTATTTGACTAAAGATTGATATGTGACTTATATTGTTGGTCTACCACAGGAATTATGCTTCAATTGAATATGTTCACATGGAATATTGCCATCTATATGAATTATGAAAAAGAAATATGTGTTTCTCTCTCTTGGGTACAATGCTTATGTACATGAGATTATGCTTATGTTTTAATGTATATGTTTTTGTTGCCATGTTATGTTGGACATGTTGATTATAGTATATGAACATATTGTATATGTATGTTTTGATGGCCTTGTGTATGGCCATCCATCTGTAGATATTCCCCACTAAGCTTTATAGCTTAGCACGGGTTATTTATCCGTGTAGGTACCTTCTAGAAAGACTTTTGCTCAGGGACATTCTCTGCATCAGGAAGGGCCAGCCATCGACTTATAACCTTGTTGTAGGATATTTTGTTGTAATACAGCTATCTTATGTTTTGTAATGGCCAGTCATATTTTGGTATGTGTATAACCCATGTGGGATAATGTAACTCACTAGTAGTAAAACTACGAAAGAACATGTGTGCATGTAATATGCATGAAGAAATATCCATATAGTTAGTATGCATGATACTAAGCATGAAATTAAAAATAGGTTCAGACAGGTGGCATAAATAATAGTATATGAAATCGTACGGCATGATTAATGGCTAAGTGGTGGTTAATTGAACATGTAGTATGAGCATGATTAATAGTATTCTTGATACATGTGATAATAGGGTTTTTGCTTAAGGGGTGCTACATGTTTAACAGCTATAATGATGGTAAAGCGAATAATTGATATTAACATGACTAATAGTATTTGAATAATCGGATAAATAGAGTATATGTTTTAGAGGGTGTCACAGTACTATTCACGGCTAACCCGGTGTTGAGGCCATTACAATTCTCCCCTACTAATAGAAATTTCGTCCTCGAAATTTACTTACATTTAAAAGTAGAGGATACAAAACAGTGGTCTTATCATTTCTTTCACACTTAATGATTCCTAAGCATCCTTGCCCTTGGAACCCGTTTACTTTTAAGCTGACTAATTCTCAATATCAATAACTTTTAGCAGTATCTTTTTCCTTGGTCACAACATCCTGGTGCCAAGTCCTTTCATATCTTGAATCAAATCAAGATTTGCTGACTTCTTTACATTTCCATATAATTCACTATAAAGGATTCAATATTTCTTTCTGACAATGCCTTAGCAAGAGTCAGATTCTATTATAAACACATTCTCTTTACAGTCATTATAACAATCCGATACATTTTACCATATCTGATCTTTCAAACTCTGAGTTATTCACTCGGACTAATCATTAGCCCAAGGGTGAATTACTATACCAGTATTGAGATTATTGCCAATCTCGCACTTTACATCTTTTCTCTTTAACATTCAAACAGTCCAATAGCAGATCCTCTAATCACATTGTACCGTTTCCAAATATCCTTACCGATCTTTTATGCATTAACACATTCAAACCATTGCTTATCTCATCTGTCACATTGCACTTTCAATCTGATTGTCAGAACTAAACTTTTAACCCTGGTTCATCTGGTGTCTTTCAGAATACAAAGCATTACTATCTCGGTAGGTTTCAGTCACTTCACTAACTTTTCTTTCATATCCAGATAAATTTTAAGAATTCCACTTTTAACCAAATATCACATTCATTAGACTGAACAGATAATCACTTTTCTTTTAATTTCCACAGAACAATTTCAAACATTGACCATATTATTTTGATCATCTCAGAACATATCAGAGGGTTATTACAATAATCCTCTAACATTGATCTAAGAGAAAGTGGAAAACCTTTTTCTATCTTTTCACAAAAGCGAGTCATTCATTGACAACTCTGTTTAGCACGACCAATAATCCATAATGGCCGCATCAATTGCAGTAAACAATCTTGAGTACACTATTTCTCATCTCATTCTTAAGTCGTCCCTATGCTCATCATATCCCCTGTCAGTTTTCCTTATCAAGTGGGGTCTAAACATATGATATAATGCAATTCAGATGCTATCAGACAATGTGAAATGCTATGCAATGAATGTATGATTTCATGTATGCAAACGGAATACTGTCACGTATTCCCATATAATGCAGACATCAGAACCCATCCCAGTACTATGAAATGTGCAATCAAATCCCCATATCTGTAAAGGAATCACTGACAGGTATATATAGAACATCTTAGACAACCTTGACTTATAACATCTTGCTCATTAACATGCTTATATTATAACAATCCAATTAACATATCTCTGTATCCTGGACATTTTATCAAATCTCAATATACAATTCCATGTTAACTCCTGACACATTCTTTACTTTGTCTTTCCTTGAACTATTTCTCATCCACATAGATGCTTAGATATTCACATATAAACTCAGTTTCAATCAACCTTCCATTTTCCTATTTTGATCTCCAAAAGATGTCAAGCAACACTTCTTTCATTCTCTTATTACCATCTTTACTTGTGCAGAATCAATCCTTTCACACTTGACAATCTCAGTCAAATGTCAACTTTTCACTTTTAAACCTATAAGGGAGCAAGTACACTTCAAACTCATTGACACCTATCCACTTATAATTGGCATGTATATACAGACAAACCTATCACTTCACCTTATCCCACTCCGATCTTAGAACCGCTTAAACCATTGCTCTGATACCACAAAATGTCACACCCTTCTATGAACAGTCTTTTCCGATGTTGACTTAACCGTAACAGTGAATTTTTTTTTATTGCTTAACTTATAATCACAACCCACAACCTAATACTGAATCCAATTTCATACCATTATTATTTTTTTCAAAATTCCGGCAACATAACGGCTAGTACTTTCTAGCCTCCTGAAAAATCCAAACAAGTACAGCCTCTCAGAGGCATCACAATTCATATAAACAACAATCATATAACAATAGAACAATCCATTCAATCCATACTCATCATTTACAATTCACATTTGACAATTCTCATATGAACAGTCTTTAACATATTAAAAACTTATCTCAATTACATATCATTTCTATACTATCACTAACTAAGTATATACATGCCACACTTACAACAACAAAGATACAATAACTTCATCTTCTTGCTCTGATTCTTCGTGTAATAAGCTTCACTGTACTATGCTCCCAGAACACCTTGTAACCTGCACGCAGTAAACACTACGTGCTGAGCACTAGATATGCTCAGTGGTGACTATAAATCCAAGAATTTCCCAATTAAGCATAATTTCGTCTTTTAAGACAATACTTCTCTTATTTCATTTAACTTGACTTAACATTAGTTCTTTAAGTTCATTAACTTGATATTATCATTTATTTATACAATTTTCTTTATTTTAACTCTAACTTTAACTTTAATTCTTATGATTCTTACCTGGCTTAACTTGTACTTTTACAGTTTCTTAATTACATTAGCTTTTACTCTTACTGTTTCTCCTTACTTTAACGTTTACTTTTACGGTATCTTTTTGCTTTACTTTTACTTTCACGTTGATTTCATTGTCTTTTCATTTAACAAGTTATATTGGTACTAATGTCTTTACTTATGGATCTTATTTCATTCTTTTTACATTAATCGCATTCAACTACTTTTAAAATGTATATTTTATATATAAATCTTCATATTATTCTTTTTACACTTACTCATGTTCCACATACTTGTAACCTATTCATTTTACCTTGTTTTGACCTTTTAGCGTAAAATTACGCTTTTGGTCCTTTTGTCTAAAAAGGTCATTTTCAGAATCTTTAAGTTACTAACTTACTATTTTACCCTTGTTATACGTTTCCTTATTCAAATTGCTCTTTTTATCTTAATTTTGGTAAAATTACAATTTTACCCCTAAACTTCTAATTCTTTTCTCTTAGGTCCTGCTTCACATTTAATCTTGACTTATAACTTCCTATTCATTCTTTTAACTTTGTTTTCATGTAAAGATGCATATTAACTCACTTTCTTTATAATTATGCAATTAATGATCATTTATGGTTTAATTCTTATAAAACATTTTCTTTTTCTTTTAAAACAGTTCTTTCCTTTTAAAAGAAGTCTTTTGCGTTTATGACTTTTCATATTCCTTTCATTTAAACAATATTGATTTATTCATTTCCAGTACGCCCCCAGTACAGTACAGACCCAGCAGAAAACCTTTAGACCGGATATGCGGGACGTGGACCCCGCAGGGCCACAATAAAATGAGAAATAACCTCTAAAAGTCATCTCTCACAACATATGAACATATGACAGTACGTATGATATACATATATACTATGGAGATCAACGATCCGTCCATAGTAAAGCAAGTCGCCATGACTTGCACCGCGGTACAGAAATCCCTATGGCCAGCCAATTATATCCTGAACTAAGTTTTACTGCCAGACACTTACTAAGGGCATAAAACATTACATTAAGCTGTTAAACGTTTTCTTTTTACACTTTTAATTTCTATACAACATCATTTAAATTCTTTTAAAGTAATGTGTGCACTTTTGCGACACATTACAAACATTCACATCTTTTTAGTACTTTTTAACCTTTCAGAACGTTTTATTTCCTTTCTTATGAATTCTTACATTTTTGGGTCAATTACACTCTTTTATTACTTCACTTTCTTTTCATTTTATGCTTTTTAAGTCACTTTTTGGCCTTTAATACACTTATGAATTATAAACATTTATAATTCACATTCCTTTCATTCTTTTTAGGTAATTGCATTCATTTTACTTTTATCCGACATATGGGTCATTCGGATACGCCAATAATACTAATTCATTTTACAATAATTTAGTCTTTTAGTACTTTTATATTGACTAATTTATTTTGATAAATTAGTCGCATTTGTACTTTAACTTTTCAATCTTTTCATACGTTTTATAAATTATAGCATTACAGTGCATAATTTCTTATTATGTTGTCTATTATACATTATTTACAATAATTCGGTAATTAACCTTTTTATGACTAATTTATGTGATAAATTAGTCAAACCTTTAATTTATAACTTTTTAACTTTTATTCGGAATTTGTAATATTTATACGGGTTGTGAATTATTTAGTAATAATTCACTCATTTATTTGAATTTAAGAACATCTTAATAACATTTAATCATTACATGTACTATACTTTTTACTTTCTTAGTCCGTCATTTGACCTTTTATCTTCCTTCATTTTATTGTAAGCAACATAAATTAATTTATCTTAATCTACTATTTTGGGCTTATTTATTGAATTATTTGTCAATAATTCAATAATTATTTCAGAATTATTCTTATTATTATTCATTTAAATCTCATGAATTTAACATATTATTTATTTTACTTTTATTAGCCTTTTTCACTTATTACATAAATTAATTATATTAATTAATCATGTATGTCTTATGAATTATTTAACAATAATTTATTATTTTCTTAAAACATATAGTTCAATGTTTGACTTATAATTTTCCAATAGTTTCCATAATTTTACTTCAAAATTATGGACAATTTCAATTTATATACTTATTATCAATTTAAGGCATAATTAATAAAATTCCTTAATTTTATTAATTATTAACATACAATACATATTTCACAAATATTCAAATAATATCAATAATTTTCTTAACTTAGATTACATGTCAAATTTAAGCTTAATTAACATATAATTAAACAATTACACATTAACTCAAATAATTCATATTACATTCAATATTTTTCTCTAATTACAATTAAAGGCAAAATTTAGGAAAATTGAAGGATTTTATAGTCACATACCCGTCGGTGTCGAAAATTTCATTTTTCTGATCACCGGAGTC
The DNA here is from genome assembly GCA_037975025.1 of Excoecaria agallocha. NCBI lineage: Eukaryota > Viridiplantae > Streptophyta > Magnoliopsida > Malpighiales > Euphorbiaceae > Excoecaria > Excoecaria agallocha. The sequence continues at coordinate 70,137,702 of CM075808.1, forward strand.
TCGTCGGAGCCTCGCCGGAGCCTCACCGGAGACTGCACCGACACTCCTCACTTGTAGCCGGCATCACGAGAAGTTCATTGGTGGCCTTCACGCGCCCCAATGCAGCTTCGTTTGGCCGGAAAAGCCACGAGAACCGCCGGGAACCACCGTTCCCGATCTGCTCAACGCCGGCGATTGGGGACGATCGGTTGCCACCGGTCGATGCGTCTCGCCGAGAGGAGTCGCCCGGTGGTCACCGTGTCGCCGTCAGCCACCGTATGTCGCCGGAAATTGAAGAAAAGCGTCCCGGCCGACGGAGAGAGATCCGCCTCTTTCACGCCGATCCAACGGTCACCGGAAGGAGAGGAAAGGTCGGGGAAGGGGTGGCAGCCGCGCCAGTCACCGGCGCAAGCCTGCTGGCCGGCGGCAGCGCCTCCACCTGCCTTTTTTTCCTTCCGCTCCTCCCGTTCCCGATTCCCTCTTTTTTTTTTTTTCTTTCTTTCTTTTCCTTCTTACCCTTTTGCCCCAAATCCTATATATATATATATATATATAGCCCAAGCCAATTCTCACTCTTCTAGACATCAAATCACTTAAAAAATAGTACCATTAGCTTTATTTCATCAAAAATAGCTTGTACATAAATTTTCGGCTCAATCAGAGTCCGTGTTCGGTCCGATTCAAACGATCGGTCCGATTCAAAAACTGTCAAAATCACCGAAACACTTATTTATTTTTACCAAAATATTCTTCATGAAATTTCATGAATAACTGTAAAATTTAACAATTTTTTTAAGTCCATTTACTATTTTTAAAATAAGGTCAAAGTTCGGTCAAACCAAAACCGACCCGGTACCTTTTTCGTATTTTTTTAACTTTTCGAGGCCCAAATGACCTCAATTTCACTTCAAATTTCAACCCCGAGGTCACCGTGACCAATACTTTCCAATGGTCAAATAAAATATTTTCGGATTTCGGGTGTCCTTTCGGTCCCGGAAAACCCTATTCACTGCCGGAAAGTACTATTCACGGCTAACCCGGTGTTGAGGCCATTACACAAACATCAGTCATTATTATCAGATACATGTAACTTAGGTGTAACTAGATGATTTTAAGCCAGCAAAGGGTCTTTCACTCTCTTGTGAAGAATTCTTTGAAATAAATGAAGAAGATGACCTTTTTTTCGTTTATTTCCTTTCTTACTGAAGCAGATGCCCACTTAAAATAGCAACTTTCTGACCTAAATGAAGTCCATGCGTTCATGTATTGACTTGTATAATAATAAAATGTAATGTGAGAAAACTAACTCTTAGCTACAAATATGACAGTTAGGCTTTACTGCCATTTTAATGGACAAACTCTCAGAAAGTTTGCTGTGTGATTCCATCGTTCTCTGAAAACAGATCAAGATTTGGTAAGTCTTTTGTAAAGCAAAGATGCAATATTTCTTCACGTTGGGTCCGAAGACAAGCTAATTTAATTGCTCATAGACTCGCAAGAGCATCGCCATCCCCATGTAGCTGATTCGTTGCTTTCTTAGTACAATTTCGGACCCTTTATTCAAAAATTAAAGGAAAAAAAAAATTAATCTACAAATATGACATATTCAAGAAACCAAATATGATCATGCGAACTATGCAATTCTCAAACTCAATGTTAAAATGGAGGAGCAAGAGTACCTATTGCCACCCAGAGAATGACACCTAAAGCCAATTATGCCCGAGAACCCAACATACCTGAAAATTGAAAATTAAAATAAACAAACACTTCAATTTATGTCGAATCATCGAACCAGAAATGCAATTAAGCAGCCAAAAACCAAAAAAAATTAATCTTTACCTTGAAAAAATATAACCCACAAGAAGACAACAGTAATGATCATGGGAATAATGTTGCTGCACGAAGATGATCCCTTCTCTGCTCTTTTTTTCTTCAATGTCTTCATGTGTTGCTTTCTTTCACGCTTTAATCTTGCAAGCTCACTCATTTCTCTGAGAAATTTCATATCTGCCATTTCCAACGATGGAGCTTTTGGAGGTCTTGGTGGTTTAGAAATCCTCTTTTTTCTTCTTTCTTTTCGATTTTCTGCTCTTTCTGATCCCTCTCCTACGGATATCTCCGCCTCCTCTACACAACCAGATTCATCATCTATTGAATTTAACTCATAGGAGATGCCCGCCATTCCAATCGAACTGAGAGATCCACTCCTCCCAAGGCAATCAAGCTTTTTCTTGGCTTTTTCAGCTCTTGAACCCGCTTCTTTGACCTTATATTCTTCATTCCAATTCCCAATTTCCAAATCGATTATGCTCCTACTTCTCCTCATTTCTACAGTAATGCGCAGACTCAATCTCCCATTCTTCGCGTTTCAAATCCTCTGAGATGAACAATTACAACTAGGGCATGATAAAACATGAATTAGATGAAATAATCACAGTAATCAACAGTTCAGATGCCCAATTAACAACATGAATTAAGCCATTGGTTTCTCCTTCCAGATCATAAAACGATGAACTATGCATTCATTTCATCCTCGGCTATTGAAAATGAAGCAATAAACCAAAACTGCATTTTACAACAAAATATCTGAATGCAACGAAAAGATAATCCTTCCAACAAATTTAGATATTTGCAGGGAAACCACATTCTCCTTTTGGTTTCCGAGAAAATGCACGAAGCAGAGAACAAATGCGTAATGGTAGCTAAAGCTAATCGCACCGTCAAACTAAGAATTCTATTTTGCAAGAAGATGAAGGCATGAAAATCACGGTTCAAAAATTTTCCATCATTATTTTCTCAGGCACCAAACAGTAACTTGAGCGAAATCACGGAAACCAAATGATAATAATTGGTCAAACATGCCGCTTATTTGTGGGTTAAATATCAAATTTGCACCTATACTATTACAATAGCTCAAACATACCCTTTTGGCCATTTTATTTTGTTTTTTTGTCCTAAAATGTAAAAATAAACATGATATATTTAAGGGTTAAAAGTTAATTTTTTATTTTTTTAAGAATATGCAAATTCTATCATAAATAAAGAAATATTCACATTATCGGTTAAAATATTTTAAAAATCAATATTTGCTTTTAAAATAATTCATATTTATTTTTTAAAGTATTGAATAAAAGATAAATTTATATAATTTTCAATATTTTAAAAATACTTTAAATAAAAGGGATTTTTAAATAAAAAAATTATTTGTACATAACTTTGGTTGTTATTCCTAAATTTAATACTTATTCGTACGTAAATTTAATTTTTATTCCTATATTTAGTACTTCTTGCTTTCTCTTATGCTAGTGCATGTCTTCACGGAGTACGTTCAAACAAAGATAAAAAGAAAAAACAAATAGACCATAAAGATCAAAATGATTTCGTAGATTACATCACCTAAAAATTGCTAATTCAAATTTTAATCATTAATCTTATCCTAAAAATTTAGACAAACACAATCTAATACCGCCTCAAAAAGTTAATTAAAACTTTGAACTGTTATTGGTGTGGGCCCACTTCCCATGGAAGGGTACCCTCCAAAAATAGGCGTATGCCGCTATCAGCGGCGAGCACACGGTATTCTTTAGTAAAAGGCGAAAGAATAGTTCGCTCTGTGCTCACCGCGCGGCTGCGTGCTTTTGATCTTTATTTTCTTACTTTGTTATAGGGCGCTGGCTCATTCCTTGTTATCTTCTTTCCGATGTGGGATATCGTGTAATACAGTGCAAAACTTGTGTTGTGCCACTAACACTTCTTGCTAATAAAATGTCATCTTATTACTTTTGTTTAATCTGTATTGGTTCATTGTAATGTGATTTGGTCGTAAAATTTTCCTACCAAAAGCTTTAAAATGGCCACTAATTGAACACACGAACTCGTCAGAATTTCAACTGAAAATAATATCGAGCACGTAAAACATCTGCAGAAAAACATTAAAGAGCTTGCATTGAAACAGAAGAAGCAATGAAAAAATTAGTATCATTGAGCGATTGCACGTTAAGGTGCTTGACCATGAAAATTAAGCGATGAATGTCAAAAAAAAGTAATGCTAGGCTCTTAAGATTGCCACCATGAGATCGTTTGCTAGAGCAAGAATTTGCCAGTATTGGTAGGCTGGTTGTTTGAATAGCATGTGAAAAATGATAGAACGAAGGGGTTGTAGTTTTTTCCAAGCTTTGATGGGTAAATACTAAAACTGCAATAACATTTAGCTTTTTGCTAGGCCTTCAAGGATTTAAAGCACATAGCCTACATGGCCCAATGACAGCGAGCACACTGTTGGGCCAATTTGCACATAGCCTAAAACCGCTTAATATGGGTGAGCACAATTTGTTATGAATGAAAATCAAATCCAACCGAATTAGCTTCGCTAATCGGTTTGTTTTATGATTTTTATTGAATTTTGGTTTTTCAATTCAGTTAATAATTAAAAATTCAATAAATTAATTTTTTTTATTTAATAAAAAATCGAAATTGCTTAAAAGGACGTTATTTTACTTAATAAAGTTTTTAAAATTATTAATTAGTTCGATTTTCAGTCGGTTAAATAAAAAAAATTTTGATTTGGTTTTAATTTATGATTTTTATATACGTCCCTTTAATTGGATGGTTTAAATATATGGATATCACATGCGCACTCCTATTATATGTCATCCCATAAAATTAACTAAATTAAAACAAATAAAATTAAGAAAAAACCAAAAGACTAGACGGTGAGGGTCGCTTGTGGAGGTTAGGGATAATCATGGGTTAGGAGTGACCCGATTCAAATAGGATGAAAAATTTTCGAATTTTTCCCCTTAAGGACGTGGATGGAAATAAACAAAATTTGACTTTAATTTTGGGTAGGATCAGGGAATGGGGCATCCATTCCGCGGAGATCCCTGCCCCGATATATATATATATATATATATATATATATATATATATATATATATATATATATATATATATATATATATATATATATATTGTACTTATTAAATATTATATTTTTATTATAATTAATGATGAAATGTTGTATTTTTAAATAAAAAAATATTTTTCAAGGAAGATGGGGATCCTCGTGGGACGAAAATAGAGAAAAAATTTTATCCGTTATTCAATCAAGAACGAAAATTTCCCGCCCCTAATGGAAAAGTAGGTGGAGATGCAGTTTCTGCTCCTGTCGCGTCGCGTGATCAATCCCAACGGAGGCTGCAAGCCAAGGGAGGCACCAAACAAAGACACGTGATGCTATTCGGTGGTGCCACAAATTTCATCCGCCTAGGATGCCAAACGACAAAATTCCCATATATAATAAAAACAAAATCTCTTAAACAACAAACACAACATTGATTTTATTTAATCATAAATCTCTCATTTAAATTTCTAAAAAATAAACCATTTTTAAATATTTATAATTAAACTATTTGTTTTTTAAGCTTGCTCGGTGGGCAAATTTATAGTATTAACCATGTTACTCTCGATGAGCAAATTCAATTCAATCGACTCATCGAATTTTAAATATTAATTCATTTAAACCTATTAAATTTGAATCGAATTATAATCAACATATAAAAATCTTTTTAAATTGAATCACGGGTTGATTCATTTAACCTGAAAAATCTATTAAAATAATAAATGAATCAATCAATCATATATTTAATCTACATGCGATTCGATCCATTTTAATTCGGTTTAATTATTTAAAAAAATAAAGAATAATTAAAAACAGAAAAAAAAAAGGTTGGTGGCTGAGAAACAGCCAAAACATGTTTGAGAAATTTGTCGTGTAGTGAGAAGGGGTCCACCTGGCCTACACCATACTCCAAACCCACAATGTGGGCAGAGGTTGTAAGGGAGGGGCTTGGTGGTGGTTGTTCACTTGTTCCCCGCTGCCAGCTCACTTTTGATTCTTTTCTTTTGTCCTTTTCCCTCTCTTTATCCATTTCTTTTTCTTTAACCAATAAATGTTTTTCTCTAATTAAAATTCCAAACTTGCTGACAATTCATTCTTGAAATTTAACTTTTTAACATATGGGCACATGCAATGTTTGGAGGTCATAAAAATTATAGATTAAAAAGTAAATAGGAATTTTTAATTAAAATAACATAAATAGTTAAGTAAACAATTTTTAAAAGAATTAAAAAAATTAAAAATTGAATTAATCCTACTAAAAGTCTCCTTATGTAGTTTCTAATTTCTATATATCATCAAAAAACATTGAAATGGAATAATTGTAGTTGGTTATTCTTTTATTTAGAGATCTTGAATTGAAATTCTAAATATGAAATATTTTTAAATATTTAATAATGAGTTTTTTTTTTATGAATAGGCTAAATATCATATGAATTATTAACAAAAATGATAGTAACATAAAAAATATGAAAATTTTCATGTAACTATAAAAATAATAATTCAGTATACACACGCATATAATATGTATGTATCTAAATTATTATATTATATATATTTATTTAATCTAACGATTTAAATACACGTGTACCGTTAAACATATCGAAATTTTAATTTCTAAAAAATATATAAAAAAAAACACCATTTGATTTGGTGATGTAGATGCCGTGTGGCTCCAAAGCAGTTGCCACTTGATCACAAAGGTACACCTTACGTGTCATGCACATGTCATCTACATATCTCTCTATATTTATATATATGAAAAAACTAAATAAAAGTTAAAAAAGGAAACCTTATAAGTCAAATCTTGCTAAATGTTTGATAGAAATGGATATTAACAAAATTAAATATTCCTTTTCAAATAAAACTAATTAAGAATTAATATCTTTTTTAATTAATAGCTCGTATAGTGCCATACAAATAGTTCAGATTTTTTTTAATTTCACAGATAAAATAAAAAATAGTTAGATTTGATTATATAATACTGATAAACGACAAAGATTCACACAATACAATCGATTATATAATACCGATAATCCCGTTGTTTTTCTTCATTATAAAGTAATCGAGGATATAAAATGCGAGTATAGTTATGTATCGTTAATATATTGGTGAGTGGGATTATATAAGACAATGAATGATGGTTAAGCAAATATTAAAATGGAAGAAAAGAAAGTAAAATGTTTATAGCCGTGGATTAATGTTAAAAAGAATAATATATAAATTCCCCCTAAATTATTATTTTTTATCATATTTTTTCTCTAAACTAATTGCATATTAAATTATCCCATAAATTTGTTGAAAATATTATATTAGCTACTCAAACTTATTTAAAATGTAAAAAAACAACTTTGTACTGTCGAAAGCATTAAATTATTCATCCTAAAACTTGTTAAAAATATCAAATTATCATCTTATTACTGTTTGACGCGTGTTTTCAAACGTTTTTTGTGAATTGGCAAGTATTGCTATAGAAGGATATTATGATATTTTCAAAAAGTTTAGAAAGACAATATAAAATGTAATTAGTTCAAAAAAAATCTAATTAATGGTAATAGTTTTAAAAAAATTAATGTCAGATAGTTTAGAGGAGAATTTATGCATTAAGCCATGTTAAAAAAAAGAAAGGTGTAGAAGGGATAATAATGGTTAGTTAAATGGAGGCACATGGCTGCATGTGATATTTTTGGGCATGCATATAATAGTTGAATGAATGATTCGCACATGAATAATAATGTTTGAATTGTTAGACAAAAGCAGCCTAATAAAATGGCACATATACATGTGGTCCATGTATAAAATTCAACTACGATGATGACAAGTTTGGCTCCGAGCAACCCTTTCGATAGGGATGCCGATTGGATTTTCATCATAGCACACGTGTTAGCCATTAATATGAGAAAATCAAATGTGAAAATGGCTATATGTACATTGGTGGGCTTTCTTCTTTAAAGCTCTGTTTAGTTTAGACAATAATGTTTCGGTTCTTTAGACCAACTCTACTTATAACTCATCCCATATTACTTATCAACCCTTTCATTTTTGAAATAACAACTTCTGTTTTTTTTTTATGACAATTTCAAATTATAAAATTAAAATTATACTATACAAGAACACTAATATTTAGAAATAATTTATAATTGGGTTAGAATATTTATAATAAAATTGGGATTAAAAAGTAAAAATAATTAGAGAGAATGAAGGAAAAGAGTACAGAATCACATGGAATGGCAGTTGAAAGTGTAGGGACATGAAGGCACATGACATGAGGGTTGTGTTGCTCACTACCGAAGAGACTCGACTAGACCCTTTTTGTACTATTCACCATTACTTTCTCTGTCTTGTGGGGCTTTTCTTTTTTTATCATTTCTTCCCCACTATTTCCTCATTATTCACTAAAATATCCAAACCCACAAAATAAATTATATAATTCCCCTTTTCCCTTTCTCATATTCATCTTTATCCTTGAATTTGGAATTCCAAATTGTTTTCTAATTTTTCATTTATTGTCTACACCTTTTGTTTCGGCGATAATTTGTTTTGCCAAAGATTATCAGACTTGCAATATTTGGAAATGTTTCCACCATTCCAACACCAAATTACAATACTTTGCATCTTTTATTGAACTATTGCATACTATAAAAATAAAAATAAGCTATTAAATAGCTAAAAACTCATTTTTGAAAATGATTTTAAAAGTTATACCTTATTTTAGCTTACCAAGAGTTTGCTGACCATCAAGTGGACAATTTGGCTGCTTTCAGAGGTTAAAAAAGAAGAAGAAGAAGAAAGATTGTTAGCATAAAATTATCAATAAAAAGAACCGTCTGATTTTTTTCTAATTATGAATGACTTTTATTGAGCCTTAAATTGCAGATGTTCTTACGAAATAAATGTTCAATATTTTTGTCAGTCCAATTCATATACTAATAAATAATATAATAAAAACTTCAAGTTCCGTGATAAATAATACAATTTCAATCATAATATTATGTTTGTCAGTTGAATTATGGTTGTTTTTCTCCTTCCCTTTTCTCCGTTATTTTTTATCAATGACTTTTATTATTCTTATTAAAATTAAAAAATAATAAATATATTTAAATTTAATATTAAATTATATGATTAAAATTAAATTATTAAATATGATTATAATTAATTTTATTAAAAAAAATAAATTAATTATATTAAAAATCTAAAAATAAAAAATAAATAAATTTAAAATTTTTGAAAATAACAGATAAAAAATAATGAAGGAAGTATTTCACAATGCAAAACTAATTACAAATTATTCACTTTGTTCTCTTTTAAGTATTCTTTAAAAAAATTCAAAATTTATTTATTCGTTATTTTTAAATTTTTAATATAATTTAATATTTTTAATAAAATTAAAATTAATTAAATTTAATAATTTAATTTATTACGAAATTTAATATTAAAATTAAATTTATTTATTATTTTTATAATTTTAATAAAAATAATAAAAATGATATATAAGATATAAAAAAAAAAACGAAATAGGTAATTTTTTGATGCCTAAATAAAAAACAGCTCAAGGTGAAAAAGAGCAAGAGCTAGAAAGATCAAAATGACGTATACAAGGTAAAAGTCACGTATACAATGAAAGTACATGAATTAATAATCAAGAAAAAAACAAATAAGGAAAATAAAATTGAAAAAAAAAAACAAAATAAAAAATTGTAATAACACCTGGCAAAACTAACAAGTTGGAACTGGCTATTCACTCAGCTGCACGGGGTTCACCGGCGGCGAGAAGCTCGGTGAGAACTGTCATCGCTTTGACCTGCATCTCCAAAGCCGCAACATAATCGCTCGCTTCCTGTAACAGACTATTAAAAGAAGCCTTCCGGCAACCGGGAACCAACCGGCTCAAAACACGCAACCTCTTTTCCACAGCCGGTAACTTCTTGTCCTTCCTCGCCATCTCCTTCATTCTCAACCTTCTTTCGCCGGTCAACTTCGCTCTCTTTACCTTTTTAACCCTCAACCTGAGCCTTCCCGCCAGAATAGCTCGGCTCCACCGAGTCGTACCTTTCCCAGCCACTGCAAGTACTCTATTTGCTGTTTCTCTAATTTCTCTCCCTTTCGCTGCTGGAGAGACGGTCCGGCGAGATCGCCGGAGAGCTTCAAGAAGCTTAGAGGAATAGATCTGCTGCACCCCCGGGGTTCTCCACCTCGTTTTCCCATTGATTTGATTGGCGGTAGTGCTGTTTAGGCTACGATTCTCCTCTCCGTGCGTGAGTTTTCTCCGTTTCTTTCTGTGTTTGAACTCTTGCGACGTATCTGAATTAGATTCCAAACTCGATGAGATCAACGACGCCATAAGATAAATTCGCGCTTCTCTTGAATATACCTTGACGCCTTTTCGCTGAAATAGTAAAGATAAATTGATACTTGCACAGAAGAGAATAAAGCTATAAAAACTAAATTCCTGAATCTTTCTTTTAAGTCTCCGATATTAAAAGAAAATATAGAGCAATACCTTTGAAGGAAAGTAGAAGAAAGTGGCTATGGAGGACGTAACTAACTGAAAACAAAGGGAAATAAGCGGTAGGGCGGCAGTAGCGGTGGTTATTGGGCTGGGGTTTGTGGGGGGGAGAGGAGGAAGAGAGAGAGAGAGAGAGAGAGAGAGAGAGTGTGAGAAAAATGAGAGTAAAAAGAGCGAGCGGGGCAGACTTTAAAAGCAATTCACGGGAAACCCACGCGGCCTTCCCTTAATCACATTTCATTAGTTGTCTTTCGTGCTATCAAGTTCTTTTTATTTATTAATAAAAAGTTTAAAGAGATTAATTTTATATACTTTAAAATTGTAATAAATGAAAATTTTAATATATAGTTTCAAAAAAAATTAATTTTTCAAAAAATATATAATTATGAAAAATTTTAATTAAATAATATATAAAGAATTATTATATACTTCCTCCGTCACATTTTAAAAGGTATTTTTTTTCTATTTTAGTTTGTCTCATCCCAAATACTCTTTTTGAAATTTAAGAGATAAGTTTATATATATATCCCTATTTATTATATAATTTATTAAATATTTTTCTTTTTTATCATCCTCTATTTTTAACTAAAATTAAATGAAATTTTTAAAAATATAAAAAGATATTTTTATCAATAACTATAATTTTTTATAAAATTAAAATATTTTAATCATTTATTTAATTTTCGTAAAAAATAAAAAATTACTTTTTAAAATAGAACGGAATGAATATTTTTTAAAAATAAAAACATGATTTAGACTCAAAATTTAACTTAATGATCGATAACCTATATGTTCAATTAATACGTGTTCCCTAATCTGAGCTACTTGGCAATTACTACATTAATTACATCATATGTTACATAACTATGCTCGACCAGTTGCGTTCGTTGCTAGATATTTAAGAATTTTATATATAGATGTTTAATTCTTTTAGTATAGTTTTTATAATTTACCTTTTATTTAGGATCTCACTTTATACTTTTTAACTAAAATTTCGTCGAAAATTGTAATTTAGGAGATCGGCAGCCATCCTACTTGTTGAAGAACAACCTGACTTACCGAACTGTAATTAATAATTATGCTTTAGAGTTAATTTGTATATCATTAGACATTAGTAGAGTTATTTTTTTATATACCCTGTGAAAATTGCTTTGAACGTCAGGTTATTAATTAATGTAAAATTAAAGATATGTTGATGAATAAAATATTTTATTTCTTTCTCAAAAAAAAAAAATCTTTGACTCTACGATTAAAATCATATCAACAAAAGTGTAGGGTTTGGTTTCAGTTGAGGTAATGAAATTGAAAATTTTAGTAATGATATTATTTAAGCAAATATTTAGTTATGAAAATAACAGTTAAACAAAGCATAGAATAATTGCTTTGCTTGTATCCATTCATTAATTAAGAAGTAAACATAACTTTAATTACTGCTATTGCAAAAATCAAAATCCCTAACCAGGCTCTTAATTGAACAGTAAAAATAATTGATGAAGGTAATTTAGGATTTAAGGGCATAGTTCAAATCAATTTTAAAAAGAAAGAAAAAAAATAACTCATAAATTATATATTTTAGCCTCTTACTATATATTAATTATATATTGTTATGTCATTTTGTGTTGTTGCTGAAAGTCTTCCATGCACATGTGATCTTCCATTTTGTTATGCAAAATGCAAGAGTCAACAACAACAAAGAGTTTCGATTAGAATCAAAATTGGAGACGTCAAGTGCATTTATACCACTATAAAATTTTTATTTTTTTATAATCATCGGTATCTAAAATTTATTGATTTGATTAATTTAAATTCACATAAAATAAACTCACAACATTCATATTTGAATTCGAAAATTTTAATTTAAAAGAGAAAAATTTTCCTGCATTATATAATTTTATAATTTTCCATGTATTCAAATAATGAAAGACAATATACATATTATTATAAAATAATAAAGAAACCTATAATGACTTTGAAATTAGACAGTCATTGCATAACCCATGATATTGCTTGAATAATACATGTTGTTTTAGTGAACAAATCGGCAATAATGCTTGTCTTCAAGCATGAATGTGCAAAAAGGTGATTATGAATATACAGAACAAATAATAGTTTGTTTAATATAGTAAATTTTTATTTAATAAGTAATTAATATCAAAATTATTTTGACAAATATATAGTATATGATAAAAGGAAATATTTGAAATGGCGTGCAGTTTCAATCAACTTAACTTGCCTACAAAGACAAATAATAAATTAGTATAAATCTATGGATAATTAGGTCAACCATAATGGATAAACCTTGCATTAATGTCTACATAATCTAACATGGGCATTTATGAATATGTTTGGTGCTCTTATTGTTTTACTTTTTACGTCAACCTTGGCAGGTGAAAAATAAATAAATAAATTATATATATATATATATATATATATATATATATATATATATATATATAATGTTAAATGTGCTGACTTGAAAATTAAATTTCCTGCTCTTTTTATTTTTCTTTTGAATTGAAGGGCTACCCAATTAATTGTTTAATTCAATTCAATATCCATTAATTGTTTAGCTTCTTACCAAACACGTGCAATTGCAAGGCAAGGAAATGCCAATAAATCGTTAAATTCGACTTATTTTGTATGGTTTAAATTAAAACACATGTAAGTCAAAGTTTATCCAACTTAATATATTAATTTTACGCCGCAAAATTAATTTCATATCAATTGTTTGCTATATCTATCGTTTCTAATTGGATTTTTATTCAGGTATATATATTGTACTCCTACGTGACTAATATATCAAACAAATAGTATTTATGTGTTATCAGAATATATTCTATAATTACACTAATATTGATAACTAAATTGGTTCACCAAACTTCCATAAGTTTATATGTTCCCTTGAATTTTTATTCGACCGTTATTTATTTGAGAATATTCTATAATTACACTAATATTGATAACTATATTGTTTCACCAAACTTTTCATACGTTTATATGTTCGTTCGAACTTTTATTCGATCGTTATTTTATTTGGGTATTTTCACTAATCAATTCATAATCATTATAAGTCGTTATTTAGTATTAATGATTTATCTCATTAATGCAGTATGATCAAGCATTATAATGCAACTCAATTCATCAAACAAGCTCTCTAAACTTTCAAATCAATAATTTTTTCTTTTTTTTTATCTCTCAAAAATATATTCTAACTTGATCATATATTTCTTTTTTTTACTAAAAATTTTTTCCTTTATTCTTTTTTTTTTTTCAAATAAAAATTGGAGTGATTGATGTATTGTAAAAGACCTTCAACCTTATTAGTGTACGATGTATTAGAGATGTCGAGTAAATTATATAAAATATTATTCGATAAAGAAAAAATGATAATAAATTATTTGGAAAAAATAAAGATACATTCGATGGATTATATACGTATCATTTATATGCCCCGAGTGGAGTGAGCCGATTCTTTGTATTTAGGGTATATAATTAAAAATAATTAAATGTTAATTATTACTCATTATGCTTTTTTTTACGTATTATTTTTAAGTATAAAATTTAAATTATATTTATATGTTGTTTTATACTTTAAATATAATATATTTTTTAATTTAAATTTTATTTTCAATAAAATTAATTTATTTAAAACCAATTAGATATAATAATTTAATTAAAATTATATAATTTAATATTAAAGTTAAATTTATTTAATAATTTTTAATTTTTTATAAAAATAATAAAATTGATAGATAAAAAAAATGCTCAAACCTGATGATGTGGGTAAAGGACAATGGATAGCAAAGGGAAGTGTTGGCTTCCACTTGTTGAGTTTTGCAAGTGTGGGGCTAAAGGAATTTGTTTTTATTTTGAGCAATGATTAGTGGGTGATGCCCAATTATAAAAAAAGATGGAGAAAATACAGGCAAGGCATGTGGTTGTTTTCATGGCTTTTTTTTTAATAATAATTTTTTATTTCATTCTTTCTAATATGGACAGGTTTGATCCACGTTGCTTATTTTTCTTTTTATTTTCTTAAAAAAAGAAAAAAGATTTTTCGGGATATAAGGAATCGAAATGTGTAATATTCGATGTAAAAAGAAGTTTGATGTTAAATATCATCAAAATATTTCATGTTAAATTATATTCAAATTAATTTGATTTTGTGATAAGATGGTTTATTTTCCCTATTGTCCCCTCCCTTTTATTTGTCCATAGAAGCATTCAAAATACTTATGTTTTCCCTCTAGATTTTTATACTTTGTTTTATTAAACTTTAAAATTAAATTCAATTTAGCTAATATTGAGAACTTAATTTTATATGCAATTTCGATCAATTAGACTTAATTTCAATAGAGAGTCGCATTTTTTCCCTTGACCTCTTTGAAATGAAATAATTTCACTTTTTACCTTTAAACTATTCAAAATATACCGATTTTATCCTTATCTCGTTTAGTAATTAATCATATAAAATCATATATCATTCACTTTAAAGATAAATAGCTATTTTAAAAGTATGATAATGAAATATTTTAATTTCAAATAGTTTAAAAATAAAAATCGAAAAAAATAGAGATAAAATCAGCCCTTATCTTATTTGAATATTACAGAAGATAATAGAATGGGAATTTAATTGAAATTGTAATAAAATGTTTTTATCTTATGATGGAACTTTATAGGGGCATAAGCACGTAGGGTAAGGATGAGGATCCCATCCCATAATGTCAAAGGACACAAAAACTCAAAACTTTTGTGGGTACCTTAGTACCTTACCATGTGGATTGAAGGTTAGGATCGATTAACCAAAAAGGCCTTTGCATCATCATCATAAATAGTTAGACATGGTTGATTCCTATCCAACAAACTAAGATAAATATTAAGGTGGCTTTTTGTTAATTTTGTAAAGGTGGAGATGGAAATAAAATAAAATTATTTCAACTTTTATGATCTTTCAAAACATTTATTATAGGTACGGTGTTGTTTATTAAAAAAATAGATCTTGCAAAAAAAAAAATAACTACCTTAATTTTGAAAGTTCAATATCTTAACATATATCAAAATACATATTTATGCATTTTATCATATAAAAAATAACTAAAAACTTGAACAAAATAAAATTTTTAATTCATCGTAAAAAATTTAATAAATAATTAAAAAAATTATAAAATAATTTTTAATTTTATTTTGATTATTTAATATTTTAATATAAAAAATATTTTAATTTTATTTTAAAATTTATTATTTGTATCAATTTAATAAATGCTATCTAATAAAATAAAATAATAATATATATATATATTAAAGAATAAAAGATAGTTGACCATTCTTTCGTCCTACAGCTATGTGCAAGGTTGGATCAAACGAAAACTATTTATCTTTTATTTTTTTAAAATTGGATACTAGATTAACAATCGTTTATGAAATAGTTAAAAAAGAACTAAAAAAAAATATATCTCAAAGCCAAATCTCAATGGAATCAGATTGAGCCCCATTCCATATGACATGCCAGAAAGTTTGCCTCCTTGAGTGAGACAGGCTTCAATTTCACAAAGGAATGGTCAACATAATTTTTTTTTTTACAATAAATAAATAACTATATATGATCCTATGTAAATCACTTGGATCAAGCTTATGGTCTCTCACTCTTTTTTTTAATCATTTACAATAAATAAATAACTATATATGATCCTATGTAAATCACTTGGATCAAGCTTATGGTCTCTCACTTTTTTTTTTAATCATAAAATATTTTAAACGAATTCATAACAACATTTAAATATCTTTAAATCATATCATATTTAAATTAATTTATATTTGAATCGAATAAAATAAAAAATAAATAAAATTATACCATCAAATATTTAATACAGCTGTATTATCAGAACTCGAAATCGAAATCACTGATTAAGTTAATATAGATTGTTACCATTTCAGCTATATAATTAGTGGTCTTATAATCTCTTACTTTAATATAATATAACTCTGTATGTTTTTAATAACAATTATAACATATTATTACTATGTCAAAATATATTTTTTATGATAAGAACGAATTATTTTACATAATATTTTCTTTTTGATAAAAACAGCTTTCAGTTTTATTCAACAAATTACTTAAATTATCCCAACTAGGAAAATAACACTATAGAAGAGTAACGCCATTGCAGTTTCAAATGACACGTTCTTGCTTCAAACTGAGCTAAGAAAAGAAACAAAATGAATTAATATCACCACAGAATATAAAGAATATAAGAAAAATCCTAAAATAAATACATAGTTTTTGTTAGAAAAATAAATACATAATCTTAACTTCCTTTAAATGACTTCTGTAATTTTGTCCATAGAAAGAAAACGAACAATTCAGTAATGTCAACCTTATCCTAATTTCGACTAGCTGTTTCTTTATTCTAATAAAAATGATATACAGAAAGACAATATATACACAGAATTATAAATTTAATTTTAATAATGTAAAAATTAAATGTTGTACTTTAAATTAAAAAATAGCAAATTAATCAATTGTCAGTATCTTTTTAAAATAAAAAATTTCAATTATTTTTTAATTTTTATATTAAAATAAAAGTAATTATTTAAAGTAAAACGGAGAGATGTCTGTTATATCTCTATTTAATTTTATGTTATTAAGTGTAATTTATAATTTTTCATGCTATATTATTAAATATTAACTATAATTTTTATAATATTTAATTAAGGATCCCATATTTAAAATAAATATAATAAAGAATTATAATAATTTTTTTTTTGCTATATTAACTACAATTAAAAGTGGAAGTGAACAAAAATTAAGGAGTATAAAGATAGTGCCAGCCTTTCTTGACTCGCTCGTGATCTGTTGGATTTATCGATCAAGATTCGTGCTTATCCATTATCTCAAGGAGCAGCCAATTAAGATTTATTTATTTTTTAAATTATTTTGGTGCATTAATCTAATAATCAATTAAGTTTTGTTAATTAATTCAAACCTTAACAGCTGTCCACACACCATGATTTTAATTCAATTAATTAAAACCTCTGATTTGCAAAGGACAAGAAACTTCCAATAGCTTTGCTCCCTATCTTGGTATTTTTTTAATTAAATAAAACACACTTGCTCTTTTTTTATTTTTTTATTTTCAATAATAGAATAAATTCCTTTTAAATTGGTAATAATTTAATTAATGCTTGAATTTGACAAGCAAACCATCGATTTGTTTAATTTGTCACGGACAGGGGCTGCTTATTTTTTTTAGGAAAACTATTTGCACTTGAAAACAAATAAAAAATTGCTAAATTTTGATCTTGTTAACAATAAAATAACTTCGAACTTGATTTTCCATCCAATACTATGTTATTATTATTATTTTGAAAGAAATTATTTCAAATTGACATGTTATATTATTAACTAATAGTAATTGAACAAAAATCAATATTTTGAAAAAAAAAATTGAAAAAATAAATTATGTAACTCGGCTTGGCTAATTATCTGAACAAATTATTTTTTAAATTATAAATATTTTTTGTTCCTATATTAGACTAATAATAACTGATTTATAAGAAGAATAAAAGCTATATATATATATATATATATATATATATATATATAATATAATATAATATAATATAAGCTCAAGCAATACATTGAATTTGATTTTGCAAAGTTTAGCCCTTAAATTCTTGTTTTTTCTATTGCAACTCTGAACTTTTTATTTATTCACATTAAGCCCTTCAATTTTATTTGGAGGGAAGTCAAATCTTAATATAACTAAAACTAAGGCAAAAATATAATTAATTTAAACAAAATAAAAGGTGAACTTTTTTTTAATTGAAAAATTCGAGGTAAGTAAAACAAAAAATTTAATAAATTAGTTACATACAATATTATACTTAAAATTATTAAAATGATGTAATTATATCCCAAAAATAACAAGACTATTAGTTTGATCTTATTTCATCTTATAACCACTGACTAGACACATTGCACCATTTTAATGAAATAACGCCAATCTAACGGTTTCGTTATTTTAAGAAAAAAATATACTATTTTGATAATTTTATAAATAATATTATATATAACTAAATATTAAAAATAAAATTGCTATTTTTGGTAAAAATTAAAGATATTTTTGCATATTTAATCTTTATTATTATTATTATAGGCATAAGATTTGGTGGAACCACCGCATTTTATGCTGTCAACTTGTTTTATTATAATGGGACTTAAAGCTTGAATTAGCCAAAAGATTAATTGTGTCCACTGAGAGTCTAGTAAGTATTAACTCAATTTCTGTTGCTAGGCATACAGGGGGCTAGTTCGTCCTTTTATAGAAATAAAGAAATTAATAATCTCTTAAAATAATTGACTGCAATTTCATCATCAAGCCAATTCAAGACAAGTGCACACGAGTGCATGCCTTGATATGCAATCAATCCCTTGCTTATGCCAAACAATAATAATCATTATAATTAATTTAATCATGTCATTATGAAAACCATTTGCTTAAACATATCATTCATGTTTCAAATCAATAATAAATTAGTTACTATTTATGCAATGAATCATCGAAATCGGGTCGCAATTTATTATTGATTTAGTTCATAAATAAATATATGCATATGAATTTAAGGTGAATTTCAAGTTCATATCAAACCAATAATCAAAAGACTTACTTTCTTTATAAGAAAAGTAAAACCTGTAACAGGACTTGCAAACTGAAAGCTAAACAATAGTTATGTATGTATGGAAATATAATTGCCAGCTAGCTCAAACCTGCTTATTTTGGCCATCAGAGCAAGAAACTAAGGCTTTTGGATTTGACCTTTCCTTGTCTCCCTGAATCAATACATTAGTTTTCTCATTTCAGAATATGTCAATGTCAAGATAAAATCTTAAGGTATAATACAAAGAAAACAACTTGCATGTTGCAACTATGATTTTCCTGTCTTTCCTGCATTCACATAGATGTCTTGTTCTTCTCAAACAATAACAGAATATAACAAGTCGCCACCATGAAGACAAACACAGTTGAAATTATCATGCTTGTTGCTTATTTATCTATGCAACATTAAATTTATCATAGCCATACAGAACTTATATTAAACAATTCCTCCCTAAATTTACTTAAGTTATTTTTGGAAAATCAAATCCTCAAGTTTTTAAACTATTATGTTTTTCCTCATTGAGTCCATGTACTTCAAATTTGAACTCTACGAATAATTCAAAAAAAAAAAGGGATTAAATGTTGAATATTTGAAGTACAGAGATTCAATGCGGAAAAACGTATAATAGTTCAGGCACAAAAGATGTGTTTTTCATTTGTTTTTAATAGGAATGTGGGCTCCACTTCTAAAATATTTTGACCACATGTGCGTGCTTGTTACCTCCGTCAAAATTGTCAAATTTCGATTCAATGTAAGCTATTCGAAATGTAAAAAGCTTCAATGTTGAATTTTTGAAATATAGAGATCCAATACAGAAAAACGTAACTGGGTATATGCTTTTCCTGTTGTTATTCTATGTGCCTAGCAATCATAAAATATACATTATATCAATAGTTGATATATTCAGCTCTAAAAGAACAGCAATTTCCTTCAAATTTATGCAACTATCTGCTCCATGCAAGGTTTACACTCTCATGGTAAGGAAATTAAAAAAGAAAGGTTAAAATGTTACAAGGAATCTTACATGTATGCACATGATGTTTCTGTCAGCGGCTAACTGGCAGTGGTAAGCTACTTGGTGAAGCTTTAGGCTTCACAGTATAAGCAAGTCTTATCTTTGCAGGGCTAGAGCCTGCAACTTCTTGTTGGAATGGTATTTCGAACAGAAGTGACTCATATAAACAGACCTCATCTTCCTTACAATAGTATACCTGCAAAGATGAACCAAGCGGATTAGGTCCCCCTGCAAACTGAATGGACTTGTGAGCCTAGACAATTCTCTTCGAGCACCATCAACAAAACAAATACGGACTAATGATCTTGCAAGCAAGAAGAATTGGTAGATTACTTGCTCCGGGAACTACATATGCCCATTTCATTAAAAGAGAATTTATGAATTCATTGAAAGCTTATACCATTTTATTGCTCCAAGTCAATGGGGATGCAGAAAAGTCAACATTTCAAATTTCACTTCAGACAGTTTGGATTATTTGACTTATTCCAGACTTAATTGGTTGCTTCAGAAGCTCAGACTAATCAAAGCCACAGCGGTTCTAGAGTTTGGTTGGGGCTCTATGCTTAGACCTTTATTGAAAAGCTCATTTAAGAAGCCTATGATATCTAATTAAGAAGGATGACGTCACCATAGTTGCCGCCATAGTTCCATATTCCATGTAATGGCTTAACCGCATATTATGAAGGCATATTAATACTGAATTATGTTGAAAAGCTATCCACTACTATCTGCAGCCATGAAAAGCTGCATGTCAGTTAAAGAAACCTTACAGTTTGTTCATGTTTCATTTTACAATTTAAACATGAATTTTCAACATTAATCAAGTGTGGATTAGTAAAGTCCTGTTTCCAGAGAAATTTTTAGGATAGAACAAAGGAATGCAATGTGCTTAAGAAACATGTTTGCTAAATTTTCTAAATATCTATCCAAAAGCAAAACTGAACAAGCCATAAGAACATTCTCACTTTCAGAATACGCAAAATATCAAAAGTCTAATGCATAAAAAAGCAATATCAATCAACCCCTGACCAAGCACAGGTCTAAGTTTTGTCTTTCACATTCAAGCTTAGTGCACTAAGGAAAAACGAATAATACCTTGCAATTTATTCTTCCTGTTGAAGAACCAGAGGCAGAGGATTTATTAAAATGAATGACTGCAGTTCCTTCTGGACTAAGATATCCATCCAAGGGATCAACGATAATTGTGTTTTCAGGCTCAGTTTCAATGCTAAATTTACTGCGTGCTTCCTGCATTCAAGTTCACAAGGGGGAATATAATTTAACATCACGTGATCAGCAAATAACAAACTATATTCATGAGGTTGGATCGCTTGTGACCTTTGAGAAATGGTATTCCTTCGGTAATGATATACTGATATAAAGGTCTCCCTCCTTCGATGAGATGCTATCGATCTTAATTGTCTGCATGTCAGCTGATGATCGTCTCCTGAGACGTTTCAAGGTTTTGGGTTTCGGAGCTGGAGGCTGAACTCCTTTCAGCTCCAAAGTAAGAACATCAGGTTCTTTCTTGTTCAAGTCTATGTACCTTATAACACTGTTGTTTGTATCAGCTATCATAAGCTTTCCTGCATTAGCCAAGATAAGCTTTCAAACTGAGTTTCCTTGTTGACACAAAACCTTAAACTAAACACAGTTCAAACTTCATACGAAAAGGCATCAAATGTTATATTATGAAATTTAGTCTGCTGATGTGCCAGCAGGTCACAGGAATTGACGGAATATAAAATTCTGTCAATTTACATATGTTACAACAACAAATCATTGTCAAGAACTATTTATTCCAGGACAGAAAAGGTAATCACCATTTTCAGCCTCAATGATTCCAGATGGCTCAGAAAGCTGCAGGAAACAAATAAACTTGCATTAGACTTTGATATTTTAGGCAACTGGGTAAAAGCTCCAGTCAAAAGCAGAATAATTTGTTAAAAATTTTCCTTGATGATGACTTCAAGTCTGAAATTACAAAAGCATCCTGAGATACATCTGCTCCCTTGCAGAATATAAATGAACAATATATTTTGATAATTTATGCAACTGGGTCAAAGCTGTAATCAAAAGCAGAACAATTTGTTTAAATTTATTCCTCAACAACGACTTCAAGTCTAAAGATATAAAAGCATCCTGATGTGCTCCCTTCCAGAATATAAATGATCATTAGATTTTGATATTTTAGGCTAGGGATATTTTAGTTTTTTTCACTTATGATGACTTCAATTCTAAAATTATAAAAGCATTTTCTGCTCCATTTCTGATTTGTTGCCTTGGAACCATAAACTACAAATTTCAGAAAGCTTCTTATTTTACTTCTGGCTTATTTATGTCAACATAGTCACCAGTGTACCACTACATACTAATAATAGCTACGACTTTATCAAACTAAATCCCAAAACTGTAGGCAACAGAGCATCCTAAAATAAAGCCATCTTAACAGCTATCTTTTGAAAATTGTCAAAAGGAAACAAGCTATAGCATTTGTGTATCATGGATAAAGAATACTTTTCTACTTTATAGGATAACTGTTTCAACTGATGGTTCAAATAGATCTTCAGGTTCATAAAAAGCATACGGCTTAAATACTAACCAATGCTATTGAAAAGAGTGTAACTTTTGATGAGATAGTTTCCAACCTGGGCGGCTAATGCTTTTCCATCCTTGAAACCAGCTTTGCCCGTTCCTGCTATTGTACTAACTCTTTTAGTAGCAGGATCTAGCTTCTTGATCTGAAGATCAAAAAGGAAAAATGCATCTTAACTGAATGATGCTCGAGTCTATCTAGAATCAAAATCTAATATTATATAAAGAAAATTTAACATGCACCAAATGAAATTTATAGGATTGCTGTAATGCTAACAAGAAATTTTCATCAGCAATCAAGCATGGAATCTGAAGAAAGATTTTTGAAATGATTAAAACATTGGACAATGTCTTTTATCCATAATGCAAGAAGCTCTTCAACTGGTATACTCAATCTAGAAAAAAATAAAGTCAGAGCCTTAGACAACTTTTATTTGAATCAAATTCTATAATTCTGTCTCTAAGGGGACACAGCCTAGAGCTTAGAACTTAGGATTTCAACTTGGAGATCACTACCATTGGAACCAAAAAAAATGTTAAATCATTTTCAAAACCATAACTGGCAAAGTCACCAAATAAAATACTGTAATGCCACAGTCCAAGACAAAATTAATTGGTAACATGAGAAAGCCACTAAGATTAACAGATGCACAATGCTTGCAGCATCTTCTGGCAGTTAAAATGTTCAAAACATTTCCAATAGTGATTAGATTACCTTGTGATTATAGCTATCTGCTATATATATTTGACCATCTGTTGCACATAATACACCCAATGGATGTTGAAGAAGTACTTCAGATCCTGTTCCATCATGGTCTCCAAACTGTAAATTTAAGTTTTGAAGGGATAAATGGAAGATTATTAGGTGCAAAAGATTATATCTACCTTGGCAATAAATTTTAACACTGGTTGCACATTTGCACATTTCCGTATGGAAAATAAGATGTCAATAAACAATGCAAATGGTCTAATTTAGCTGGACAATGGATTACCTTAAACAAGTTGTCAGAGAAAATCGAATCACCGCCAGCTAGCAGCCTTGATCCTCCTGTTTTCAGATCAAGTGCTCGAATGGAGCTACTTTCACTATCAGCAACATATAACTCCTTCATATCTATGAAAAATCACCAAATTAAAAATTTTCATCAAATAGTTGAACCATCAAAAAATAGTTTACAATGTCATTGAAAGTTTAAAAATTTGTAAAAATAATTAAAAATGTTACCCAGAGACGGTGAAATTCCAGAAGGTTGTGCAAATGATGTGCTTGTGGAGCTATTCAATAATGAAACAAGAAAGATCAATGTCGAATTTTTTTTCAAAAAGATAGATCATCGATAACATTTCAAGCAAGTAAATATACCAAGGAAAGGAAAAACAAAGGGGGACATATGAAGTTAAATAAGACAGTAAAGGTAACTTTAATCAGTACCATACCTTGATCCATTTAAGTTTCTCTCATATCCATCGCCACTAAAAGCTCTAGCAATTCCATCTAGAGTATTGTGCTCCCATATCTGATGTTGGCCAGCCATTGCAATATAAATTTTCTCATTGACAGGATCAAAGCAAAGATCCCATGGAGAGTTAAGAAGCTAAGGAAGGAAGAATACAAGAGTTTAAACTTTACACAAAGAGGTAAGTACACAGAATATATTAATTGTAAATGTACTAAATATGTGCTTGGAGATATTTGATTATCTTTAAACATAAAGCATCTTTAAACTGGATCCCCAAGCCCCATGTCCCCTATCTTGCCTGGGTGGCTCCTTTTCCTCCCCCTTCATAGTCAGAACCTTTGGTTCCGTTTCCAGCAAGAGTCCTCACCATGTCATTGACAAAATCAATTTCCCTACAACAGAAAAGATCAAATATTTGTGAGCTTACTTTCAATGAGGATGGTTCCCAAGATAATCCATATATTATGTGAGACCTGAATAAAGGGGAAATTTTATTAGAATGCTGTTACCCACTTATCCTCTCAGGTATATGGAGAAGAGGGAATGGATGACAATAATGTATCTAAAATTCTGCAAGCAATAAGATGTTATAAACAATGCCATAATTATTTTTTAGTTTCTGGTTTTCTCTTGGTATGTTTACATTTTCTATAAATTGAATTCCATGCTCATATTCTTTGTTCTTCTGTCTTTTGCACCCGAAACTTTCCGTACAACTAAGAACCAACTGTCCTTATCATTGCAAATTTTGATCCATTAGCATGATTCATAGAGGGTGTAATAAAATAACCACAAGATTTGAGAATATTTTCTATTTCTTTCATCAATCATACATCTATATATACAAGTATAGAAGTGTCTATCTAAGGAAACCTATCCAAATAAGGAAAGCAGCATCTTTGCCTAATATCATGCTATATACTATATTTATTTACATTCTATAACAGAGGGCATAATCTTTTATCGCAAACTACATCCTGTTCAATTATCAAACATGCATCTCAGAGAAAGCCAATTCTAATGGGCATTGCTTGACCTATGCTACTTAATGGGTTCTTATTACAGAAGATTCAGACTGATAAACTTCCATACAAAGAAAAACACCACTGCTTAACTGTTGAGTGAACTTACATCATTCCATTATACAATAGAAAATCAATCAGATGCACATTTGAACCAATACATGTATTGGAATGTGTGAAGATCCAAATAATTTGGCAATTACACCTTGGGTTTTGAAGTTCCCAATGCATACACTCCATATGTAAATCAATCTTGGCAATGATTGTATCACAAATTAATGGTTCATCATAAAAAAATACTGTATAGGAGAAAAAAGCATCTAAAGCTGTATTTGAATCTAAAACAGGAATCACCAAGAAAATTAGGCAATGTTCTATCAGTGCTAAGACTCAAAAATAATTGCATTATGGTTCTAAGTCACTGCATACCTCAAAGCATGGTTTTCAGTATCTGCAACATAAAGAAGATTTTTCTTTGCATTATAAGCCAGACCCTGGAGAAGCACATAGAGAAAATGTCACTACAAATGCAATCAAACCAAATCGAAAAATGCATGAAATGCTGCTTTAATAAAATTAAATGTAAGTGATATCACCTGAGGGCGATTAAATGTGGCTTCATCAAAGGAACCATCGCGTAAACCTTCCTCTCCACTGCTTCCAATTTGGACAATAAAGTTCCCATTGAGATCAGTGACCACCTGAACTTGAGAATAACAAGAGCACCAAATCCCAGTCTATGTTCAACATCCTTGTAGCCTTTATATCAAATAGCTTTAAAACATAGTTGATTCAAGCAGTTTGGTGCAAAATTACAAGTTTACAACCCTCAAGTGCACCACATTTATTAAAAAATTGTGTGTGTGCATGAGAGAGAGAGAAGGTATACTATGCGGTTATGGTTACTATCTGAAATGAAGAGCCGATTGTTAACTGCATCAATCGCCAGCTTTCCTGGAAACTTCAGAGGAGAGTTAAACAAACGAGGATCGTTATCTTTCTCCAAACTCAGGGGAATAGGTGTACTATCTAGGAGTTTCTTCCCGCCATAATATAAAAGAGCTGCCTCCACCAAATCAACTAGATCCTAAATTCAAAAGGCAAAAAATTTACATAAGTTATAACAAAATGGCAAGTATTTATCTGTATGCTAATTTTATGACATTGTAGCATAATTGCAAGTAGCACTACCACAGACCAGTCCGTCACCAACATGCTATATGTTATAAAATTCACATGAAAAAATGCTTAAAGAGGCATGAGAAAATTCAATTGGAGCTGAACTTCAAAACAAATTAAAGCTGCAAATGGGTACCTTTCTGTGGCCTTCTCCTGAAATTTGTGCTAGAAGTTTACCATTGGGTCCAACCAGGGCAAATGTAGGCCATGAATTGATACCAAGCTCACGCCATAAATACATATCTCCATCATTCACAACCTATACTGATAATGAGGCTGGATTAAGATTAAATACTATGAAATATTTGATTATTTGATTGAAAAAGCATTTGAAATACTGTATACAATGCCCGAGAAATGAACATATTTACATGGGTTATGGAATACCAACAAATTCTAAGACACAGATTTTTTTCCAAAGTGGTCATCACAGAAATAGCTACCCAGTATCGACTATACAACCTTACATCCCTAGAAGATTGAGAAGTTCAATCATGAATGGATAGAATTGAACCATTTTCCTAATCTTGATGATTGTTTATAGTTTGTTCATTTAAATTAAGGAGGTCATCATGACCACAGAAATTACAAATTTGTATGCATCTGGTTCAATGATATAGAAAACATGCTAAGACAGATTGAGAATGTACATGTACTCACTTCAAAGAAATTGAACTTACTGGGTGAGAGATGTTGTAGCGTAAGACAGCATTCCGGATTGCTTCTAAATCCTTCTCATTGTCAAACTTAGCTGAATGTACCCCCACAACTGTGAACTGTAAAAGCATTACCAAAAACATCATGTGGAATAATACCAAGTCCCCGATATACCAAAAAGAACCACGCTGAAACATAGTGAAGGCAACCAGCACTTTGGAGAACTTTGAACACAAATAAACATCTTTCTCTCTGATTTATATACGCCAGGATTTACTAAGATTATGGATTTACAAGGCTATATATCTTAAGAGCAGTATACACATCATAATTTTATTCAACATGCTTTGATAGTTATTAATCATCTTGGTTTTCATATGTACAATCATCGGGGACTAGAGGTAGGGGCAACTTACAGGACTTATTAGTTAGGCTAAAATTTGGGTTTCCTACAAGCTAGAATAACTATGAAATCTAAATGATTCTAAGAAACTATAAAGAATAAAAAAACACTAGATAATGCTGTACATGAACTCCAAATAAAATCCATACCATACTTTAAAGTGCCTATGATATTAAAACTTGATTGAGTTGTTCCAAATCTCTAATGAATGTAGTTTCCTTTTTCATTTTTAAACTCAGGAGATTTTTCTCATTTTAAAAAATCAAGAATGAGAGTTTTGAACAGCCAACAAACAGTGCTATCTGAAAGGGAAGAAGCAAGTGTGTACCGGCATATCTTTGTACTTTTTCTCCAGGAACTCTAGATCCGGTAAAACATGCATGCAGTTTATGCAACAGTAGGTCCAAAAATCCAGCAGAACCACTTTGCCTTTCAATTCCTGCATGAAGATCGGAATAATTGGAAACCAAAGGCTTTTTATATCTATTATATTACATTGGAACTTCACTGGAGGAGGAAAGTTTTCTGAATGTAGCAGATTTCTACTGGAAACAGACTGGTATATTTCAGTAATCATAATGATCATAATACATTACACATTTGAGGTTTAGTAAATCTCACCCTGCTGAACTGAAGTGGAGCTGTGTTCAGCCAATCAAGTTTGGGCAGAAAATCTGGCACAACACGAGCAGTTCCTCTGACACAAGAAAGACAGTAGACCCGGAGCAGGTCAAACATAAAGTAACTCAAAAGCACTAGATCAAATGAGACATGTACAAAATAAGAATCGTAAAAAATGTATTTACAGTGGTAAGTAGGAAAATTCTTGGTTACCTGGTTTCTAGATCAGATATGTACTTGACAAATTGTTGGACTCGTGAGTACTTAGACTTGCCTATAACCAATATATGCCAGTTATCGACCACAATTAATTTAAATAGAAACAAAATGACCATTGACCATAGAAAAGGCATTGCAGCAATAAATGGCCAACCCAGAGAAAATGAAACTAGAAAAGAGAACGAAAAAAAGGATCAGAGGAAAAAAAATCACAGTAAGCAAATTGCAAAGCATGTACTGTACCTTCACTCTGCTCAAAGCCCGGTTTACTAACTCCGAACAACAAATTCCATATAGCTTGAGGAGAAGCATATTGCATTGCCTACAAGATGCATGGATGTGTTAGCAAGAGAAGAAACAAAAGAAAAAAAACACTCTTTGCTAAATGACTTATTTCCTCAAAGCTGAGTTGCGTATTTGTGGTCCTCAAATGCTCACATTTGTGACAATTACTAATCTTAATACAAAATCACCAGCTATTTTATTTTTCCCTTTGTTGACAATTACCTTCCAATTTGTGACGGTGAAGAACAGACAAGAGAGAGCAACCCCCAAACTTGCATATCTCAATATGTTCCGCCGAGAAGCCTGCAACCTGTCCACAAATTATTTCTGCTACCTGAAGTATTTATACGAAGGCGTTGTTTTCTTTTCAGAAAGACATATAATTGCATATTCTACTGATAATAAATTCATTTTGCTAAATAACATAAGGGGGAAAAGAGGATAACAACATCCTAAGGTGACTAAAGAAGTACTGTAATTCATTTTGGAAAAGTTCAGAACTGGGCATGAACTATGGTGTCATGGAAATAACAGAATATGAAAGTATCAATGATACATATGCAGGATTTGCCTAATCTAGTCATTAGAAGCACCAGCATACTGTCTAAACCATTAGTTTCGATTGACATGCTTCAAATAATTGCTTGCAAAAATATAAACCGAAATGTGTTCTAGTATTTCAGTATTTTTTTTGGGTTTCTATGTCATTTCTACAGATATCAACAAAAGGAACAAATTCTAGAATAAGTTTTTCTTTGTAAGAAAAGGGAAAAAGATATTCAATAATGCATCCATCAAACTCTTGAAGAGAAAGAACCACTATCTTACCCCCCAGCTGAGAAAACATTGTCACTGGTAGCAATATTTTTAAGAATTGAGTCATTATCTGTTCTGTCTTCGAGCATTGCTGCCGAAGTTTGATCAGAAGTATAAGGAACCTGAGATCCCTTCATCACCTTATCTGCAACGGTATATCTTTATCAGATCTCTTCTTGTCAGAAAACATCTTAATTACTAATCATGATAAAACTGCTTGCAGCATAAACACATTAACTCGTATGCCATCTTAGAAAAGCCTGAACTAACAAGTTATGAACCCAATTACTTGAGTACATTGATTTGCCTTATTTGCATGGAGAAGAGTTTTTCAATACAGAGGAAAATAGATTACAGAAGAATGTTTTGAATTCTTGGATTTGAAACAAAAGCAGCTTCATCATTCCAATTATTGATGGTACAAAGTGACATCTTCGGGACTACATACTATAGCCATCAGATCCACCACTGAGAATATCATCAATTGAAACATTTCCTATATCCTTTCTGATAAGGGAGGGACTAGCATCCCTTAGAGTCTCTTCTGTCAATGTAGTTTTCACAGCTATACATCTACAAGAAGTGAAGAATGTTGTAGATTAGGAACCAATTGAACATAATAGAAACACCCATATGATAAATACAGTAATGAAGAAATCTAGTGTTGCGCAAATATCCTTGCGGACACTTGTTTTGAAAGAATAATAACCAATATCCTGATTAAACCAAATAAACATTTTATCAGAACATTTACCTCATCTGTGCAGCATTTGCAGCCTGTATTCCAGCAAGTGCATCTTCGATAACAATACACTGGAAAAAGTAGAAAACGTTTTAGTAAGTACAACAAGCATCAGCTCGGAAAACGGTCAACCTACTTCAGAGAAGATTCTCTGAAAAAAAAAAAAAGAAAAAACTGAAATTCAGCTGACAAATATCATTAGCAAAGATTGGGAGAGTAAATTTCAGAAGGAAAAAAAAATGACATACTAATGTCACAAAAGACAAATCATGTTAGAGGCCAATACTGACAAGTTCCGATCTATATTGTGTAATTTGTAACATTATTGGCCAGAAAAACTGATTTCTTTCTTAGCATTTTCTCAATAGCATGCCACTCTAGCAACCACTGAACCATAACTTTGATGGAGCTATCTGCTGAATTAATATCTCTTCAGAGAAAAAAAAAAGTAAACAAAAGAAATAGTGGTTGCTAGATTTATTATTTTAACAGTTTACAATTCCGGGTCAATTTTTTTCCTACCATATAGAAATACATGAAAACCATATGGCCTACCTCACTAGGGGGCACATCCAAGATCTTTGATGCAGCCAAGAAAATATCTGAAGCTGGCTTTAAATTCTCAAAAACATCTGCTGAGACAATAGCATCAAACCTGATAAAAGAAGGTAGTAGAAGTTGTAATATGCACAAAACTTACTTGGTTTATGTGGTTTGAGGGTGAAAATGAAGACAATTTATTAAGACAATAAAATGTAAGGTACAAGCAACCAGAACACAGAGACGCCCTAATAACTTCAGATGCAAAAATCAATTGTCAAATTAACTTACATTGTCGATGGCAAACCAGCAGCTGCTAAATTTGCATCGACTTTGATACGATCAGCACTAGATGCAACAGCAACTTTCAGACCTTTCTCTTTGCACTAATCAATGGACACAGCCTCATTATGTTATTACTCATAACCACAATGACTAATTGAAACGTGAAATTGGCTTATCTACCTGAGTAATGAGTTCAAGGGCCCCTGGGAATCCTATACCGGAATTTGGTTTTGCATACTGCAAGATGAGAAATGAATTAAAGCAATGTGGCAAACCATGCTGCTTTAAAAATATGTATAATGTGTAAGACTGATTACCTTTTCAAGATAAATCTCAAAAAATCTCTTTTTAGCTGCTTCAGTACTGAACCCCTTGACTCCTTTAACATTAGCCACACCTCCTAAGAAGTTCGCTTCGCCTGATAAATTAATCAAATTGGAGGGAAAAGACAAAAACTTTATATCAAACTAAACATTGAAGAACTATTAAGTATTCAGGTAAAACTAAAGACCATTTACCTGTGCCCATGAATGGCACAAAATCCTCAACTGTGACTTCAACTCCCATCTCAGCAAAAACATCAACAGCTGCCATTCTAGAGGCTTCTTCACTGTTGCATAAAACTCCATCCATGTCAAAAAGCACTGCAGAGACTTTTCCCCACTGGCTTCTTGCTACTTCTGGAGCATTCTCCTTCTGCTCTACTTTCACACACGCCTTTACCTCCATTTTTTGTGAAAAGGTTAAGCCTTTTGATTTCCAATGGAAGGATTGAACTGAACTGTAATTGGGTTTTGTCCTCTTTGACGTAAAGAAGAAGGAGGAGGTGGTACGCGATAAAGAATAGAGAGGCGAGAGCAGCTTCATGGCCATTGTTAAACTGGCTCTGCTATGCGGCGGGTAAGTCTTTGTTCTGGTTATATGGAGTTACTGTTAGGACGATTTTGCCCAGCGTTTCTACTAATAAAAGTCAGTAACGTGTTGTCCAGGGAATGGGTTTTTGGTCTTTTTAGGACACGTGGCATTGAATAATATTGATGGTTTATCCACTTTGTGACCACTCTTTTTTGAGTCTTGAATTTTCCATTTTTCTTTCTTTGAATTTAAAATATGTGGGTGGAGGGGATTCAATTGGGGTTGATTTGAGGCCCATTATCAAGAATGGTCGGCCTTATATGGCCCATTACGACCCGATCAGAGAGTAATTTTTTTGGTCGTATCTTTTTCTCTTCTTAATGAATTTCTATTAAATTGGAAAAGAGGAAAGTGTTGGGCTGATCAAGGGCCCAAATACGGCCCAAAAAGAGAAACAGCAAAACATAGAGAAAATTTGCCGCTTAATCAATATGCTTGAAAATTTTTGCATCTTTATATATGAATAGAGTAATATTTGAAATTAGTTCATGGTTGCAAAATAAGAATTCTTCTGTACGAGTGTGTGTATATATATATGTATATATATATATAAGATGTTATGAATCGTTACTCAATATTAATAACTCAACTCATTTGATACAGTATGATCAGATATTATATAAAATATTTTATTTTCATCGATTAAGCTATTAAAGAACATATTTATTTTTTATTTCTATCTAAAAGTACTAACTTGATACTGGGGGCCTCATTTGTTGAAAATCAGCCAATGCTTTTCTTTTTTAGGTGACCACAATTCCCATGTAGTTACTCCTCTAATGAAGGTTGTCCACTTCACTAGCTCAAAATTTGTATAATTAGCTAGAGCCGAGTTCTATCTCAATGTTACCTTGCTGGGTTAGTACCATATCTTCTACATAGCTTGCCATTTAGATCTGCTACGTAATCCCAATTTCACTGGTTTTGTTTTCAAAAGGGGAGATTATTATCAGGATGACTTTACTGCAGATGAATTCCTTTTGGCATCCACCATTATCCAAATAAATTTTATTGACTGTATACTTTGGATTTCACGTACTTCTTGAACTCTATAATGCCAACAACATAATAAAACCTTCAATATAAAAGAAACTGAAAACTAACAAGTGGGTGCATTTCCATATTATTAATCATGGCATGATAAGTTACTGCTCTAAACCCTTAGTTCCATTGTCAATTAATGGCTATAATTAGACAAAATTAATGGCTATCAATACATAAATTGGGATTTAGATACGAAATTTCTACCTAATCACTATTGGGATATTTTTCAATTAATTCTTACTCTTTTTCTTAATTACTATACACAATGGCCACTTTCAATTACAGTACTTTACAAATGGCTTCCTAGCTAATAAATCCAGAAATTTGTGATCACTCCACTATACCATTATCCTCTTAATTAGTGCCGATATTTGTAGCCCTACCTATCCCACTAATCATGATTAATTAACCAAATTATATTTTTCCTATAAATTTGCTTCCACTCTATTGTTCATTATCATCAGCACTTGCTTCAGAGAAGAAAGATAGGTTAATAAAGGTATGCAGAAATACATAAATATGTATATTTTTTTAGGGAATATACATAGATATTGTTATTGATTGAAAAGTACAGGTAAATTAAAGATGAAGAAGGTGATTGCAATCATAATCATTCTTGGACTACTGGATGCTCAAGCTGAAGCTAGAAGGGTTGCTTTGGAGCAAGTTAGAAGAGAAAAAGCTGTTAATCAACAACTTGTATCCAATAATCCAGATGATGAACATGGAAATTCAAGCACCTATGCAAATCCTGCAGTTAATAATAATAGCAAAACAAGCAGTGAAAATAATGAAGATGACTCGAACAGCAGTTACAATAATTATGGGAATCCTTCAGGATCATCATCAGAAACTCACCATGTTTATCCCAATGATTGCCCGCCAAGAAAACCCTGTCAATAGCAGCTAAGTAAAATATATGTGCTTGATGACTGTTTGGCAACTGTTCACCTAAAAATAAAGAATATCTACGAACATCCATCAAGAGAGTTTCCGAAGATTCAGTCAGTAAGTAATCTTGTTAATGGTATTTGCTCGGTATATAAATAAAAGTATAGGGTATACTCAAGAAACTTATAGCACGTATATGGTATTGTATTGCAATGTATTTCTGCTGTAATATGATAATTATGCCCAAATAAAAGCCATGAAATTTGACTATTAAGGTTAATGCCTATAATTTTACACAGAAGTAAACTTCACATCAGGGTTTTCAGTTGGGCTGATCTCAGGCCCAAAATAGATAAGGTAGGGATTAGTAGCCCAAGTATAGATAAACTTTGGGTGTACCGCTCACTTACCTAGAGTCAATTTCTCTTCATAGCTTGGCAATCAGATTTCCTTCTTGTCTCCATGATCACAATTTACATTTTCAAAGCAGAGACTATTATCAGATTAGTTGGCACAGTAGTTCAAGTACATTTTGCAATAGGAAAAAAGATCAGTTCAACATTATGCTTCTGCTAAACTTGTACAATATCCATTTCTGTTACAAAATTTTCCTTCCCTTGATGGAATCAAGGACTCCCCAAGAACTCACCAAAACTCCTTGCAGGAGCATGCTCCATTCTTGAAATGATGGTAACGAGCACGGTCTCTCACAATTATCTCTCTATCATACACTCGAGAGATAAGCTTCACAGCAGAATGGCAATCCTCGCACATCCTGAGATTCTTCACAATACGAATTGTCGTTCCGGACTTTGTGTTTATCAATCCAAAAGAAATTGCAAGCTTTTCACTGTGGTAATACAATGCAGTTTCTTTTTCTTCCTCGTCGATATCAAACAAAACCTGAGATGTATTTGGAGAATAGCCCTCCATTTCTAGCCTCTCAATTATATTTCTCAGCATAAAGTAGATGTCTTCCATTTGTAGATGTGACCCGTCACCCATTTTGAATTCATGAACAAAACCACCCAAATCAATCATGCTAGTTCCTGGAGTGGTCTTCACTCCTCTTTCCTTCATTAGCTTCCTCACATTGGCAACATCATCAAATCTACCAGCCTTGGCATAGATGTTTGATAATAATGCATGTCTTCCACTATTTTCTGGCTCCAATTCTAGCAAAATCTTCCCTATTCTCTCACCTAATTCTACATCTCCATGGATTCTACAGGCTCCTAATAGTGCTCCCCAAACAGCAGCATTTGGTTCTACTGGCATGGTGAGTATGAATTCCTCTGCCTCCTTCAACATTCCTGCTCTTCCTAGGAGATCAACTACACAACCATAGTGTTCCATTTCTGGCACAATATCATAAAATTTTTCCATGGCATCCAATATTTTCAGTCCCTCATCTACCATTCCTTCGTGTGCACAAGCATTCAAAATACCTACAAATGTGATCCCATTTGGCCTAAACTTGTCTCTTTGCATCTTGAAGAAAAGCTCAATTGCATCCTCTGCTCTGCCATGCATTGCTAGCCCACAAATCATAGCATTCTAAGTGAAAACTTCTTTGGTTTTCGTTGTCTCAAAAACATCCCATGCCATGTCTAGCCGCCCACATTTTGCATACATGTCAAGTAAAGCAGTGCCTAATACTGCATCCAATTATATAGGATTCTTCTTCACATAAGCATGAATCCATCTTCGTTGATCAAGAGCTCCAACATGAGCACAAGCAGCCAAAACACTTGATAAAGCATATTTCTTTGGCCTAATTTCCTCTCTTTGCATCAAATTAAACACTTCCAATGCTTCCTTATAGTACCCTCCACTGATGTACCTATCAATCATAGAATTCCAAGATATATCATCCCTTTCCGGCATTTTATCAAACAGTTCCCTTCGCTAATCATCCCAAACTTAGCCAAACCAAAAACCATCACATTCCAAGATCCAACATTTTTAGTTTCCATTTTCTCAAACAATTCTTTAGCTGAACCCAAATCTCCAAACTTCAAATACCCATCAATCATTGCATTAAAACAAACAACATCAGATTCTCCATCCTCATCGAGCATGGTTCTTGCAGCTGCCATGTCACCAAAAGCTGCATACATTTGAATCCCAGAACTTCTTATATGCCCATCTTTATTAAGCCCTTGTTTAACCACATGACAATGAACTTGAGGCCCTGCTTTACTAGCTTTCTCTAGGGCACAAGCCTTGAACAATGTAGGATATGTGAACTTATTAGGCCTTGAATTGGCAGCCACCATCCTGTAGTAACAGCGTATGGCAAGAAAAGGCTCATTATTGTCCAAGCAAGCTTTTAATGAGAATGTTGTATACAAAAACATTAGGTCTTGGGACATGATTAAAAACTGTAACAGCCAAGTCCAGGTTACTGAATTGGGGATTGGCATAGCATTTCACTAAAGTACCAGAGATATAATGGTCTTGAAAATGGCCACTCCTTAGAATCACAGCATGAACTTGCTTGAGATAATTCAGTGAATTAATGGTTTTGGTGTTGAGGAGATCAAGAATTGTTTTTTGGGAAAGTTTGGAGGTGGGTAAGTTCTCTGGTGGTGAAAGATGATAAGGCAGATTTGTGGGTGTGGTTGAGGTTGCTGTGTACATGTTGCTTTGTGATAAAGAACAGAATCAAACAATGAAAATAATCAATAGAACAGCTAATTAAATGGAGAAATGGATGAAAGAAGGGAATGATTTCATTGGTAAAATCTGAAAAATATAAGAAAAACAAGTCCCAGGAAGATAACTTCCCTCTCCAAAATGGAGCCCTGCTCTCAAAGCAGAAAATTACAATGCCAATTCACGATATCCCCTCTCACCCCAAAAACCAAACTAAATAAGAGAAACGAAAATACAATCAGTCCCTACTGTCTACCCTCCAGCTCAAAAGTACTGGTCTTCCTCAATGCTTCAGCTTTGCTGTTCCTTACTCTGCTGCAGTCCAGCCCATCTTGTATGTCAACGTGGTCCAGCCCATCTTGTAGAATATCTCTATCATTGCCACCCTCTTGAAATAAGTCTTGTCCTCAAAACTTAGCTGAGGGTACTCATCCCTCACTACAAATGCGTCTTTCACTAGCCATTGGGACACATTTTTGCCTTCTTTTTTGATCTCTCGAGTGGCAAGCACCTTCTTAAGGACATGATCTTCCGCTGACTCCAACTCCGGCTTAGGTAGCAGCTTGTTAGAGCTAGTATGGATCCCTTTAGCATGGGCTTTGAACTGATTTGGTCCAAGATAGCGGAGCTCGTCGGCAGTGAAGCAATGAAGATAGGATTTGAGATGAAATTCATGGGACCCATCAGGTATCTGGTAAAAACCAGATTTCAAGTCCAACCGTGAGAAAAAACCAACCCCATTTTCAGCTTGACCACGGACTTGAGATCGATCGAAATCACAAAGCTTCCTCTTCAACTTTAACTTTTGCATGCTTGCTGTTAACCCTTCCAGTTTTAGCAAAGATTTATGTTTTACTCAATTTAATTCGAACAATAAGGGGACCCAATTATGCTTAATAGTAATTAAGATTTTAAGCCATTCGATACCCAATACTATATCCAAAAAACCCAAATCAAATAAGAATGCATCCATATACAGTAGGACCCAAATCAATTGCAACTTAACAAGCTGACACTTCTCATGGACAGTAATAGGATAACCATCCCCCAATTTGTTGTTCTTAGGTGAAATAGAAGTAATAGGAAGGTTTAGGGACCTTACCTGCCTTGGAGAGGGATTCATGGGCCAAAGGCTCCAAGCAGCATCCTCAAGGGCAGTTTGAGCATAGGTTTCTCCTACAGATGCAAGATGTCTCATCATCATTTGGACTCTACCCAATCCAACTGGTCTCATACCAGTAGAGGGACCAGCTCCATCTA
Organism: Excoecaria agallocha; assembly: GCA_037975025.1. Taxonomy (NCBI): domain Eukaryota; kingdom Viridiplantae; phylum Streptophyta; class Magnoliopsida; order Malpighiales; family Euphorbiaceae; genus Excoecaria; species Excoecaria agallocha. The sequence goes on from CM075808.1 coordinate 70,175,349, forward strand.
CACCTTGGCCTGGCCAAGTGTCCAACCAACTTGAACACAATCCTGCATTTCTCCAAGGGCTCCCTTCAACAGATTTCTGAGTCTGATTAGGAAACACTCCAGCGGGTAGAGTAGGAGTATTTTGCTAATCAAGCCCTTCACTTAATTGGTGAGCAAGCTGCTCATCACTCAAAACATCTCCCCCACGACAGGTTGCTTCATTGACAGGTCTTCCCATAAATAGTGGCTTTCGACAAGTGGGGCACGAATACATCTCATTTAGGCCCTGATCCAACCAAGATCTCAAGCATGCAAGATGAAAAAGGTGGTTGCAATGAAGTTTCTTAGCCTTAGCCACTGGTTCTCTACAAATAGCACATTCATCTTCATATGCTTTTAGCTCATCTGATGTTACACCAGAAAGTGTTGTATGAAGAAAGCCTAAAGCTAGTCTTAATTTGACAAATCCTCGTACGCGCTTTATTATAGCACTAAGCAAGGCCTGCCTTACAAGATGGCACAATTGATAGTATGAATGATCACTCTCTCTCAATTTCTTGAGTAAGCCCATCAATTCTTTTGATATTTCAATACCATGATCTCTGAGAGTAACCATTGAGAGTAACCAAGCGAAGACCATAGTCATACGTACAAAGGCTTCTAGAATCTAAGCTCTCTGTAGTCAATGGTAGTCCCCTTATTTTTTTACCGAACTCATATGCTTGGGCAAAAAACTTCAACAAACGAACATCTACTCCAATCAAGCTAGGGTACAAAAATTTCAGCCAATTTTTAACAGGTGACATCTTCGTCATCCCTACAGCACACCATTCATTAAGCTTAAAATCAGCAGCCCTTGAGTCAATCCACCAAACGATCTGTAAATTCAACGTTCTGGGTGCCGAATCCTCTTCCCCTGCCTTAAAAATAAACTTCATGGCAGTGTATTTTCCTTCCGCCCCATGTTCTTCTCCTGGTTTTTGCCCTATATCCAAAAATAATTGGTTCTCCGAGATGGAGATTCGAAGTTCTCTGATGTTGCAACATTGTTAGGGATTGAAGCAAAGTTCTAACCGACGACGTTCGGCGATCTTCCCCGGCGCCAAAGGACGCGGTCCTCTCTCTTGTGAAGCTTGCTGATCTCGTTTGGGAGAAGGAATCGTTCTTGGTGATGGAGTATCTACTGGGTTTAATGGTAATGGGCTTGGGCTTTTACTCTTGAATCTTGGATCGGGCTGAACCTCATCTCTGGTGTTAAGGGGCCACGAGATTTGAGGATTTGGGTGGGGAAGTTCCACGCTAATCCAAAGTGATACACCTTCCTGCCTTGCCGCCGATTTGCTCTCTGAGGGATTGAAGGTGAGCTCTGCATTGCACGACGTTGGGGAATCGTGGTGACTCTCGTTCTTGGGAATAAGTGGTGGGATGACCGGCGAGGAGACGAGTGGTGCTTCAGATCTGTTCCAATCTCCTCCTCCTCTCTCCCTTGCGATCGCCGCTCGGTTCCCTGGGGGCTTGAAAGCGAGCTCGACATCCCTAGCTAATGCCATAGCCTTCTCACGATTTTGAGGGTTCAGGAATCTAACCCATCGCCCTACTTGTCCCTGTAATCCTCCCACGAAGTACCCTAATTGTTATGACCCAGACCCCCATAAGCCTAAGTCACACCCACACATCTTGGCGGACTTGCCCATACAAGTCCAAGGATTACATTAGGCCTATAAGTGAGAAAACCCCTTGTTCCACCAAAAGGAATTCCTAATAGTGGTGGGTGCCCATCACACTTATAAGCCACTAACTACCCATATAGCTAGCCAATGTGGGATCATAATATTACCCCCTCCTTCAAAAGCCGACGCCCACGGCGGTTTGTTAACCACCGGCGGCTTCTCCCCTTTAAGGTTTCTCTCCTGGGCCGCTTCACCCACCGGCGGCTTCTCCCCTCTGGGGTTCCTCTCCTGGGCTGCTTGTCACCCACTGGTGGCTTCTCCCCTCTGGGGTTCCTCTCCTGGGCCGCTTGTCACCCACTGGCAGCTTCTCCCCTCTAGGGTTCCTCTCCTGGGCCGCCTACCGTAGAGCTCGCTGTCTCTGATACCAATTATTATGACCCAGATCCCTGTAAGCCCAAAAGGAATTTCTAGTAGTGGTGGGTATCCATCACACTTATAAGTCACTAACTACTCATATAACTAGCCGATATGGGATCGTAACACTTTGTTATATCCAGAATCGGCCACTCCAAAGGATAATATATTAGAGCAAACGCTGAGAAAAAGGAAATTACTTTCTAACTGTAGATAAGGGGGGCCAAGAAACACTTTTATTTGTTGAACCTAAAAAAATATCTTCAATTCTATGCTTTCTAATTATATTTATATAGTTGGGTTAAAAGTGCAAATCGCCCTAAAAATTTGGTAAAAAGTATAATTCAAATACAGTAAATTGCAGCCAATGTAAGTAAGCCAAATTTGATTAGGAAATAAAAGAAAACATTGCATGCCAGTGCCATCTCACCTGTGAATCTTTTCTGGCCAGATGATCCAATCTCTTATAATTTTCTTGATACATTTCTGGTTATGGGAATTCGAGAGTGCAGGGCATTTACTGTGTTAGAATCTGCCATATCTGTGCTGATTCTAGCCACAAAAAGTTCCAATGTAAATGCACGATTTAGATAATTAGATGTACATCCTGTCATTGATTAAAAAGCCCGAAGATTTTTCTTTAAAAGTACATCAAAATTATACTTTCCAGATATATAGAACGTTCTTGTATATATACATATATATACACAAGTATTTACAGACATATTATTATCTAAATATATCAGTATGGAATTTTTCAAAATATATATCTATTTTCTTCACTTTGTAATGGTGATTCTTCGATCTTTTCGCAACTCCGAAGGAGCAATTGCAAAGAATGTTACAGTGGACTTAAGAGGCCGAGGAGACTTCACCAGTGCGCAAAAAGCCATTGATTCTATTCCTTCAAATAACACATTATGGACTCTTGTTCGTGTAAAAGCCGGAATTTACAAGTACGTTAACCAACAAATTAGTGATAAATTATCATGTTATTAATTATATGTGGTTTAAATTTAAATAAATGTAGCGGTTATCAAGAAGAACAATTATTTCTGACTTGAGATTTTCTTTTTGAATTATTTGTGCAGTGGAAAAGTAATAATCCCTGAAGATAAACCCTTTGTTATTCTTGAAGGAGAGATCAGCCGCAGAGCAACTGTAATTCAATGGGCAGATTTTGGCAGTTCAACTCAAAGTTCCACTATCATAGTACACGCACACAATTTTGTTGCCAAAAATATAGCATTCAAGGTGCCTCCATTATTCTAAAACTATTTTTTAATTAATTAAGACTCATTTTTAGATATTTATTGCAATATTACCAATCCAATGAACGTAAATTTAAATTGTCAGATTGCATGTATTCGTTTGATCAGACGATACAGATACACGCGTACCATATTTATATTTGATTGACTTGCTGTTTCTTAAAAAAAAGAAAAAAAAATTACATGCTGAATTACAGTTTTAGCATAGTAGTTGGGCTTAATATGCAAAATAACACTTGAATTTGTAAGATTTTGCCAACGAGACCCTTTAACCTTTCAAAAAATTAATTTAATACTTGAAACTTATAAATTTACTATAAATTCACTAGACATACATGTGCTTCAAGGGTGTAAAAGTTCTATTTCTTTCTTTTTGTATAGTGCAAATGTTTTTTAGCAATTAAAAGACATGTTTATCAAATTAAATGTATCATTGTATACGTTCGACGTTAATATGAATCGATTTAGTATTTTAAAATATGTTTATTTGGATAATAAATTTATAAATTAAAGTGTCAAATTGGAGTTTCGAAAAATTAAAGAGGCGGATTGGCAAAAAATAACAAGTATTTTGTTTATATTAAGGCGATTAATTAGTTTCCTTAAATGCTTATAATGTTGATTGAATTGACAAGTTTTGCAACAGAATACATATAATCTAGGGATGCCGAATGAGAATCCTATCAAATGGGCACCAGCTGCGACGATATATGGAGACAAGGCAAGTTTTTATGAGTGTGGATTTCATGGAGTGCTGGACACATTGACAGATGCCCATGGGCGCCATTACTTTAGAGAATGTTACATTGAAGGTGCAATTGACTTCATATGGGGCAAAGGACAATCTTTTTATCAGGTCAGAAATGTTCACCAACATTGATTCTACCAGCTCCAAATTACAAAAGATGCATATGAAATATGGTTAACAGGGTAGTAGTAATTTAATTGGGACAGAAATGTGCTATAAATGCAACAACTGGAATATTGAATGGGAAAGCTGGTTATATTACGGCACAAGGGAAGGACGGAGCAGTCGAAACAAATGGGTTTGTGTTCGACGACTGTTCAATACATGCGACCGGACCTGTTTATCTTGGAAGAGCTTATGGAAACTATTCAACTGTCGTGTTCAAGGGCACTTTCATGGACGCTTCTGTCATGCCTCAGGGCTGGTTTGCTTGGAACCATGTGGGCCAAGAGTAAGCTTTTCCAACCCAATACTTTTTCCGTCGTTTCCTATTTTTTTTACATAAATTAATTAATAATTAAAATATTTTAATTTTATAATATATTTTTATGTTTTTGAAAATGGTTGGCTAATTTTGCACAGTAATCAACAAAAATATTTAATAAAATATATACTAAAAAATAAGGATATACATATAAACTTATTTTTTAAATTTCGAAAAAACAATCAAAACGAAACAAAATAAATAAAATTTTAAAGTGCATAATATTTATTTCAATTATTTAATTACATATTAAGACAATAATTCATATTAAATGTTCTAAATCTAAATTGAATTTTACAGGAATAGATTTACGTATGCAGAGGTACTTTGCAGGGGACCGGGTTCCAATAAATCGCAGAGAGTGAAATGGGAAAAGAATTTAACACTGCATGAATTGACCAAATTTATAGAAGTTCGTAAATTCATAAACCAGGATGGTTGGATTCAAGCCCAACCTATGCTTCAATAATCTTCCTTTTATTGTTATTTTGCTTTTCTTGTTTCCACATTTCACCCAACTTCAGTTTTATGGAGCCAATTTAAATACATTATTTCTGGGTTAACTTGTTATATATGATTTATATTAGTCTCTTTCTTTTTGAGAATAAATAATTTATTACTCTTTTCGTTCTTTTTTATCTGTCACCTTAGAGTAAAATTCAAATTCTATTTATCTGTCACTTTTAAATTTTTAATATAATTTAATTTATTTTTTTAATTTTTTTTTCAATAAAATCAGAACTAATCAGATTTGATAATTTAATTTTAATTACGTAATTTAATATTAAATTTAAATTTATTTATTATTATCTTAATCATAATAAAAATAAAAAAACCGATAAAAAAGACGGAAAAAGTAATAAAGAATATGATAAATATGGGGCTTCATTCCATGCTCTTTGTGCATTGGATGGTGCTGTGCTCTTTATCGATGCTCGCTAACAACTTATTGATGGCTAGATTATAATTTCTCTCAGTCTTAATAAGTAGCAAATTTATAATTTATAATCAAGGGGATAAAAATATAACTTATATTTAAATTTAAAAAATAAATTAAGAAGAAGGATGTTAAAATAAAATTTTAATTGGGCAAAAAAAAGTATATATATAATAAAATAAATTCAAAAAATAAGGGGGCACTTTGCCCCCTTCCAAACCATGTGGCTGCGCCCCTGGTCTTAATTACACAGACAACAAAACACCTGAATCACTTTGTATAAGAACAATCTGCTGTGTTTTTTACTTAACAAGAATTTTATTGTACTGTCTACAATGATTTTTGAACAGTAATTGGAGTTTCGAGATTTTTTATAGATTCAGCAGTACAGTATTTCAGAATTCGATTGATGATTATGCAATACAGTATTACAGAATTCGATTAATAATTCCGTAATACAGTGTTACAGAATTTGATTAATGAAACCCACAATACAGTAAAAATAACACAAAAAATAATAAAAAAAATTAAAATAGTGAAGAGTTTGATTCCTCAACACTTGCTGCGGGATCAACTCACATCCGGTTCCTGAAGCCATGCACGTTATCAACCTAAAATCATTCACCCCTTGCAATAGTTTAAATAGTACTTCATTTTTCACTACATTCTTTAGTTAAAATCCTTCAATTTTTTTATTTGTTTTTTATTTTTACTTGATTCATTTGATGCCAATAACAGAAACTGCAATTAATATGTACTGAAATTTATCTTATTAATGTACTGAAATTTTGCCCTCAAATCTTACAGCAAATGACAGGTCCTGAGAAAGAAGTATGGACTTTTTCTGCTTTCTCAAGTTATTGTTATAGATATAATATCTGTCTCTATCTTACCAAAACTTAGTCATAAAAATAATATTTATGTCTTTATTCATTTTCTTTTCCTTAGTATTCATGCCTTGGGGATATTGATTATTGACTATTGAGCAATTTGGATAGAAATACGCAACAATAGCTCAATTAATTCAATTTTTTTTATTATTTTTACTGTGACGTGTGTCTAATCAATTAAATTATGCAATACTAAGTTGAGCGGTAAGGATTCATCCATCATTAACCTAAGGTTTAGGGATCGATGCTTGGCTTTAGGTATAGAGTAATCTTAAATTTTCAGATCAACTGTTCCATCCTTCAAGGTACCTGCAATCAACAAGTGAAAATTGATCTGATTATAGTATGTCTTAAAAGTACATCCCGTCAATATGAATTTGGTTCGAATATCTTATATCGTGAGATAAAAAAATTGCGGAATCTATAAAAAATATTAAATACCAAAATTTTAAACAATTTTCCAAAAATATTATTTGTAAAAAATTCTCATAAAATGACCACCAAATGAAAATTATGTGTTAATAAGATAAAAATATTAATTTCAAAATAAATCAATAGCCACAAGAGATGTCAACAACAAATAAATATACCATACGTCATTTTTTATTTATCGTTTTTTGATAAAATTTAAATTCTATTTATTTTTTAATTTTAAATTTTTAATGTAATTTAATTTATTTTTTATTTTTATTTCATAATAAAATTAGAATTAATTAAATTTAATAATTTAATTTTAATCATATAATTTAATATTAAATTTAAATTTATTAATTAATTTTTTTAATTTTAATAAAAATAATAAAAGTGATAAATAAAAAAAACAAAGGAAGTACTTCATGATAAATTAATAAGTATTTTCCTAAATAATACTATTAAACGCATATTTCTAACCTTCTGATTGACATCTATCTTCGAATTAATTTTAAAATAAGTTCCAAAAAATAATAATTTGTTGAATTTTGCTTGTGCCATTTGGTTTCTCTCCATGTTTGAAGCTATTTGTGGGAATTCATAAAGCAGCATGGAAAAATCTGATTGGTTGAAATAAAAATAAAAAAATAAAAAACAGTGACTCATCAAAACTAACAACCACACAAGCCTGTAAAATTCCCACTTGAAGTTGAACTGTCCGTCCACCGGCGGAGTCTCATAATCCCCTGCCATTTCATAGATAAGCCTCTTCTTCTTCTTCACAGGACAATAACAATCCTCCAAAATTAGAACTACCCAGGACAGAAAAACATTATTTTTTTTCTTTTTACTCAATTTCTGAAACTCTACGTGCCATTTCTAATGAAATTTTGCCCGACAAATTTAGGCCAAAAGATATCTTAGTGTGTGTTTTCATTTGTTAATTTCTTGTCTCGGAGGCTGCATGAGTAGTCAGGATTTTTATACCAATTCGTTCTTCTTCAAGTTTGGGTACTTGAAGTTGTTGAAGTTAAAGCAGCTCAAATTTGTATGGCTATGGTCTCAGTTTCACACTCTCTCTCATTCAATCCCAATGCTCCATCGATTCGGCAAGCGGCTCTATCAGCACCGCATGCTTCTCGAATTCGCCATCGCCTCACTGCTCACCGATGGTTGAATTTCAGTTCTGGTTCTCCTTCGTGCAGGTATTTTGCTTTTCTAGTCATGTTTTGATTTTGTGTTCTTGGGTGTGTTTGGGTTCTCAGAAAGTGAAGGGGAAACAGAAGACATTTCAGGAATTGTATATAAAGGAATGGTCTTTGCGAATTTTACTTAATTGTGCGCTGCATAGTTCTTTTTAGCTTAGGACGTTGTTCTTGGAACTGAAAAGATAAAGAAGTTCTGTTTTGTTTGGTTGCTGAGAAAATACAATCGAAGTGAGGTAGATGAACTTTGCAAATCTTAAACTCTCTATTTTTTTTAATTAATAATTTTGAATATTGCACGACATTTCCTTCAAATGCATTTGATCATAAAATCAATTAAAAGAGTGGGAGTTAAAAAGCATCCATTTACTAGCAATGGAATCGAATGCCCAATTTATTTTCGGATTATATTAACTTATGTAGAAACTGACTGCAGGTTGAACAATCTAAAATCAAGGTGCTCAATTACAAATTCTGACTTACAATGCGGTCAGGTTCTCACGAACGATGAGGTCCCACAACATGTATCAGCAGTTGAGCCTGATTGTTCTGCCCCTATTGTTCATATTAGATCTGACATTCTTGAGGCTGAACCTCTGAGTTCGCTAGCTGAGGCCACTTTTGTTGATAGTCTTCTGACGGCATTGCTGGTATGTTCCTTTCCCGTTTACTCCTTCGGTTAACATTTCTTTTGGTTTGTTATCTTCTCAACTTAGTGTCATCATGTAACAAAAAAGTTATTACTCTTTCCCTTGTTTGCTGCTTTAGGTTTTATCAGAGGAGGAACAAAATGCCCTCGCAGCAACTCCAGCTCATCCAGTCGGATTATATTGTATGGCTCAGCCACTCACGTCTAATTAACCTGCAGTATTAGCTTGAAGAAGATACTTTTAGTTTAAAACTAGTCTTCATATGAATTTTAATTTTTGATGCCGTACAATTTCTGTAAAGGGCAAGTCCCACTTTCTCTTGATATGGTAATCCTCCCTACTTGTTTGGAATTGAAAGTCAAAAATTTGATCTAATAATTCTGCATTTCTGAAGGATTTAATTGTTTTTATGATCATAAGTTTAATCTGTTTTGGTGTGTCATTCTCGAAAGCCCTTTGGATACTAGAGCATGTATTCTCCCTGTGGTAAGAAAGTTCCTTTAGTTCTTCAATACCCTGACTAACTTATTACAGAATTGTTTTAAATATCTGCCAGCAGTGCTTTTGGGTCCACTGCATGTCCAGAAACTTGTCGGTTTGTTAGATTGGCATCTGCTTTGACTGTGCTTGTGAGCCACCAGTTTGCTTTTTCCTTCTGGTGCAGAGTTTTATTTTAATTCTGACTTTAGACCACTGTCTAATGATCTCAGACACACTTTTGCCTGAGTCTGCTGCTTTCTAGTGCAAGAAAGGCTTCCAACTAATTTGTTTTAATGTACACTTAAAATAGCACTTTACCATTTTGCGTTGTTTCTCGCTCAATAATGTTCTGGCTTACCAATTAAACTAGTGAAACAATTCCTAGCCTGAGAATTTGTATGGTACAGCATTGTATGCTACTTGCCTAGCTGGAAACTTAGTGGAACAGCTTTGGAATTTTGCTTGGCCTTCTGCTATAGCATTGATTCATCCAAGTCTTCTACCAGTGGCGGTCAAGGGTTTCTTCACCAAGGTTATCACGTGTCCAACAAATTAAATAATGTGTATGCATTGGAAGATGTCTGGATATTCTTCTTAATGATTTCTGTGTCAAACAGCTTGCCATAATTGTTGGAGGCCCTTTAGTTGGCAGACTTATGGATCATTCTCCCAGAATACCTTCCTTCATTAGTTTAAATATAGTCCAGGTAACTTTTTTTTTTCAATTTTTGTATTGTCACTGAATAAGGATATTACCTCTCTTGATTTTGTTCTTCATTCTTTTGCTTCTGTCAGGTGGTTGCACAGTTGTTATCTGCAGTAATGATAATTCATGCACATAGTGTTTCTCCTACGTCTTCTGTGTCATCCATTCTTCTTTGTCCATGGTTTATTGTACTGGTTGTATCAGGGGCTATTGAGAGGCTTTGTGGAATAGCATTGGGGGTTGCCATGGAGCGGGATTGGGTTGTGCTGGTAGTGCCTCTTCGTGCTTCTCTTGATGTGTCATGTAATTGGCTTTTGTCTTCTTCTTTTTTCTCTGAGAATGTTTGGCCCAAACTAATTAATGTTCTCTTGGATACAGTTAGCAGGAGTAAATAGGCCAATTGCACTTGCACAAGCAAATGCTGTTCTTAATAGAATTGATCTTCTTTGTGAGGTATTAACAAAATTTTTGTGACGTATGAAAGCAATACAAGATGTAGAAATTTCATTTCCATTTAATAGGGAAATATGATTTTTAAACTGTGTACACTTGGATTCCTGTAATTTCATTGCTAGTTACTTGTATATATTAGGCCAGTTCATTAAATCGGTTCAAATGTCCTTTATTTATTTATTACAGATAGCTGGAGCATCATTATTTGGCATTCTTCTCACCAACTATGATCCAGTGACTTGCTTGAAGTTTGCTGCTAGTTTGATGATATTGTCGCTACCAGTTATGGTAATCACTTTTTCACATTTGTTGTTTGTTAAATGATAAGTTCTTCAATTGTTTGTAAACATTAGCACCATTTTCCAGATTGGTCTCACATTGTTGACCAACATGCTCTCTAGTGGGGTTCTTGACCACACCAGATATTCCCAGACATGGTGCAAAGAATCAGCTAGTGGAGCTCCTGCTGATGGTGGCAGCATAGGTAAAAATGATAGCATTATTCTTAAATGGGTTAAAATTTCTTCTAGATTTACTTTTTTCATGGATAACCAGTGGATAGAGGTCTGGAAACTATCAAGCTTGGGTTGAAGGAATATATGCAGCAGCCTGTTCTCCCTGCAAGCCTTGCCTTTGTTCTTCTATACTTCAATGTTGTTCTTGCACCAGGCAGTTTGATGACTGCATTTTTAACACAACGAGGTAATTAGCAAACCCTGTGACCAGTTTCCATGAAATTCTTGCACGAATTGAGTTAAAGAACTTGGAATCAGTTTCTGTACCTGACTTGAAGGTGGAAGTAGCATCAATCCAGGTGTAGAAGGATAACATTGGAGCACTTTAAAGTTCTTGTATTTTAACAATTTCCATTTGGAAAACATACAAAGATCTTCTTGCTTTAAACTTGATTTATTAAATTGTGAGAGGCATTGTGAGCATACATGCATTTTTCACTTTCATAAACTTAAGTCAGGGTTGGATTGGTTTTTTCCTCATTGAAAATTTTTTCTACAGTTAGTTATTGCATACTGATTTCATATGTCAACTTCAATGTGCTTTGATGTAAATATCTCATTCTTTTTATTTCAATGTACTAATTTTTCAATCACCTATGAGCTTTGTTTTGGAAAACCTCTTTCTCAGGCTTCTTCAAATTTATAATGCTGATTCAGTGAAAATTGTGTGGAATCATTTAACAGGTGTAAATCCATCTATAATTGGGGGGTTTAGTGGATTATGTGCTTCTATGGGCATTGTAGCTACGTTCTTGTCTGGAACCTTGGTCAGGCATCTGGGCATTTTAAAGGTTGCTATCTGCCTCATGTACTTGTTACTATTTCTAATTATATTTCCTGGTCGGGGTGTAGCTCTTACATTTCTTTTTCCTTTGACCAGGCTGGAGCAGCTGGTTTAGTGTTTCAGGCTTCCTTGCTTTCCTTAGCTGTTGCTGTCTATTGGAGTGGATCTCTCTCCCAGCAGAGCCCTCTTCTCTTTTTCTTGGGATTGATTGTAAGGATCGTTTTCTGCATCTCCTTACATAGGCAGACTATAAAATCAAATTTTAAGCAAATTTGGTGAAGTGACATTATTGTGCTTGGGCCATACTTGGGACAATTGCTACATCAGATGGCATTTGTGTCTTTATGGCACATATCTTTGATTATACTGTGATTAATTTGGAAATATTTGTGAAACTTCGACCTTATATGCAGATATTATCAAGGTTAGGACACATGTCGTATGATGTCGTCGGTGCACAGATTCTCCAAACTGGCATTCCATCATCTAAAGCAAATCTTATAGGAGCGACAGAGGTTTCTGTTGCAAGCTTAGCAGAATCAGTGATGTTAGGAGTTGCAATAATTGCTAATGATATTTCACACTTTGGATTTTTGGCAATACTATCGCTTCTCTCAGTGGTTGGGGCAGCATGGATGTTCTGTCGATGGTTGCTGAATCCGACAGATAAACAAAGAATTCTTTTTTCCTATGAGCCTAAGTTATAAATCTTATTGTAAGTATCTATTTTCGGCTTAATAAATAGCCTTCAAGATGCAGTTTTCAATTGTTGATTATTGTCTTTCAACTTTCTACGGTAGAAAAAGACCTCTAGACTGGTTAGTTAGGCAATGCTGAATCTCATCATAGGCATTTTTAGTTTTGTGCCATCAGCAGATTCTGTTTCGAGCTGGAACCACGCAAGGTCTTGTAACTATATCAGGAGCTAATTACAATTATCCACATGTATTTAGCAACAAAAATCTTGAGGTACATATTTTCTGGTACTATGTAAATTCATATCTGTATCAAGTTTCCTTTAGGCCTTGTACAAATATTTTCACAAATTTGAAAAGCAATTGATTCATTCATTCTCTCTTACTACTACATTCTGTGTTGGATCTCAATTACTACTGCTATATATATATATATATATAGTCACTAGAATTTTTGATTTTGAGCTTGAGCTTGGTATTTTGAACTCTTATTTTGTTGAATTTTTAGCCTGAGAGCAATTGCTGCAACCGTTGAATATTCAAAGCATGGTTATTAAAACCGGACCGTTCCGGGCGGTCGAACCGGGTTAACCGCGAACCATCGGCTGGTCCGGTTGGTTCAATGGGTGAAAACCGGATTGGATAAAAACCGAAAAATACTGTTTCAAACCGCCAAAAAATCGGTTAAACCGGGATAAAACTGAAAAAACCGGGTTAAATAATAAAAAACCGGGTTAATATTAGAAAAATCAACTTTTTGTTCAAAATATTCATACAATATTATTTTTTCTGGAAAAAAATAAAATAAAATTATAAATACAAAATAATTAAAATTTAAATAATTTAATGAATTTTTTTATGAATAAAATAAAATTTTATAATTTATATTTGAAGAATTTCTTTAAAAAATTACAATTTTTTATTATATTTATTTTAAATTTTTGTTATAAATATTGAATGACTTGAAAATATAGTCTTATTGTTATTGTTTGATAATAAATATATTTTTCTAAATTATTTTTAATTTTTTTTATATAGTAATATTTTCATAATATTTATATAAAACTTAAAAAATAATATATTTTTTAAAAAATAAAAAAATTTGGTTGAATCCTAATGAATCAATCGAATTACGAATTCTTGAACTCTCTAATTCTTTATTCGGTCCGGTTTTAATAACATTTTCAAAGTGAGGTAGATAATGTTGAAGACTTGCTTTTGGGGGTGTGTTTTGGAATAAATTAATTTATTTTGATGTTGAGAATCTTACACAGTATGGGAGTTTAAAGTTTGAAATGTGTCATGTAAAGAAAAGTATCGATTTTTGGATCAGTCAACTGCACGTACCCGTCACGCTGGAGCCATTCATATTCCAAGAATTTTCCCTATTCCTTGCTAATCTTATCTTATCTTGGACTTTAAAAGGCTTCAAAACCTTGGCCTTGGTTACTGATGAGATGAAATGGGTGAATTTTTGAATACTTTTTAGTGCAGATTCAACATACCCGAATGAATTATATCTTATTCAATGCTGTCAAATGAAACACTGTATAGTTAGGGCGTAGATTTAATGTTGAATTATTGATGTAATGATACCAAAACTTGTTGTTGTTGCTTAAAAAATGAAACATGTTGTCATGGACATGACAGATGTCTTCTCTTTGTTTTTAATATTACGGTTGTTTTGTTTTCGAGAAATGCAAGTAAAAAAGAAAGGAAAAGAAAGAAAGGTTGATTTCAAGTTACGAAGAAAGTCACGTGAATCGAAGGGCATATACTCCCGTGTTTCTCGCGTGTATTTTACGCCTTTCTTTTCGTTTCCTGTGTCCAATACTATGTTTTTCTTATTCGAAAATCAACTATTTATTTTTACTATGCCTTATTTAAAATTATATTTCGGTATATTTTATTTTATCTCAATTTTTGAAGCAGTAATTTAACTCTAATTTTCATCCTTTTCGTATAAAAAAATTAATTTAACTCGACTATATAAAATTTTCATTTCAATTTATCTAACTTGATTTTTACTTTTCTAAAAAAATTAATTTTACTAATTTTCTCACGTTATATGCTTTGATAAAAGAAAACTAGTAGAGTTGATGGAACATTTCTCTATTGATTTTTCTTTTTCTATTATTCAGATAGAATTATAGTGAAATAAAAAATAAAGGAAAAAATGTAATGAATTTCTATTTAAATTTCAAAAAATTTCTTTTATAGTGAAAAAAATAAAATTGACGATTTAAATGAGATTAAAGAAGTAACTAATTTTTAGTTACTAAAATTAAAAGAAAATTTTAGGATTTACAGACTATAAATGAAAGAAAATTATCAATAATTTTGTAATATAATATTTCTTTCGTTTTTTTTATTATCGTTTTTGAGTAAAATTCAAATTCTACTTATCTGTCACTTTTAGACTTTCAATGTAATTTAATTTATTTTTTCAATTTATTTTTCTTTTCCAATAACATTAGAACCAATTAGATTGGATAATTTAGTTTTAATCACATAATTTAATACTAATTTTATATTTATTTATCATTTCTTAATTCTAATGAAAATAATAAAAATGATCGATAAAAAAAAGAAGTGAATACTCCCTCTGTTTTAAAATATATGACGTTTAAGAAAAAAATTTTATTTCATAATATATGACGTTTTGATATAATCAAGACACATTAATTAATTTTTATCAAATATATCCTCAATTGATTTTGAAAAAAAATAAAATTTTATTAGTGAATGTAATTAATATAATAAGAGTAATAAAATTTTTTAATAATAAATTAATTGTATTTTTTAATTATTATATATTTTTTTCAAACGTCATCTATTTTAAATTGGAGGAGCAAAACGTAACATTTATTGGGAGTATGCGTGCATGCTTGCCGTTAAATGTTGAGTGAGATTCATCGTTTCCATTTGATTCAACAGTGCATATACGTAGCATGTACAGCAGGGCATATACGCCGGCACACTGTACACCGGTAAAAGGAACTAACACTCCATTTAAGAAAAAGAAAAAAAGATAAAAGATAAAAATTGATAAAGGCCGCAGTAAAACTTCAACTTTGGTAATGGTCCTCCATGTGCACGACCCAATAGAGTTGTCATATCAATATTTATGCCACAGTAATTATAAAGTTATGTAGGTTAAAAAAAGTATGATTAACAATGTAATTAAGTTAAATTTGCATGAATTATAATATAATTATAAACTTTTTAACTTTCAAAATCTCCAATCCTTTGAGGGAAACAACACCCAACTCCATTTCCCAAAACTAGAAAAAAGAATTTCCACAGCACACAACACAAAGTCCCACACTTCACCCAAAGAGCCTTGAGAAGAGACATTTCTAGATCCACATCAATTACCCACCTTGAAAATTGGGTAATATATAACAATGAAAAAGAAAAATATGAGCAAAAAAAGAGAGATAATAAAGGGTTTCTTTCTTAAACTTTTTGAAATCAACTAATTTCACTTCTAAAAGTTTTTTATCTCTTCATTATTCAAATATTATAATTTTATCTTTATTTTGTAAGATAATCAAAATATATTTATTTTAATAAATTTATTGATAAAAAATAATCTATTTAGAAAGTGCAGAGATAAAATTCTTCATTTTAAATAAATTAAAGATAAAAATCAATAATAAAAATTAAAGGCAATGATTCACTATTTTAAATAGATGATGGACCAAAAAAACCCTCTTATTTAATGTAATAATAAAATTATTATTAATTATATGCTAAAATAAAATAAAATGGAAGAAAGGGAGGTAAGTTTTCCTTTCATCAATCCCAAAAATATCATGCTAGTAAAGAAAGGAGGAAAGAAAAACCATGTGGGTTGGCAGGAAAAAAGAATGGAAGGGAAGAGCTTTTCTAAATTAATTTCAACAGCATATTTATAAATAAATGTTTATAGAAAGATTGGAGCAACAATTTAATTTTATAAAAGATTAATTCTTCTATCAAATTTAATTAAATTAAATTTTTTATTATTTTGTTAACAAAGGATTTTCAACAATCCCATGCTGTAAAAATCCTCCCTTCACCCATCATTTCCACAACCCAATGCCCCCACTCTCCATCATTTCCAGTTAGACAATATTGTGACAATTCAAATAAAATTAAAATAGTTACGTTATAAAAAACAAGTATAAAACGCTCTTGCTGTGTCAATAGTCATGTTGATATTCCCATGATTTTACATCAAAATGTGTTGTATTCTTCAGCCAAACAAGTGTTTGCCATTGATGTTTTATTATTTAAAACACTAAGGAATTTCCTTTTTCTTTCTCATTCTTTGAAGAATATTTATATTCAAAGATTAGACAAATAAAAATCAATATTTAGAAAGAAAGAATTGTTCTTTTCACTACTCCATCCTCCTGTTGTTGGTTGCCACAGTGATTAAGACTTGAAAGCTCCCATCTTTTCATGTCTATTGACACTGATAGTTGATATATCACTTGGGCTTGTTCATGTCCTATTTTGACCCTTTTCTCTCTGTTACTCTTTCTTCTTCTCCACCCTTTCCTTTATCTTTGTCAAGCACTCTTTGTGTTCAACAACTAGAAGAACAAGAACAAGAACAAGAACAAGAAAAGCATTGAAAACGGAGACAAAATGGGTTCTCTTGGAGATGAAACTTCAAGAAACAAGGCAATGTGGTTCTATCCTAAACTGCTTGGTTTTCATCCTTCTGAAAGATGGGGCCACTCTGCTTGCTACTCTCATGGACTTGTTTTTGTCTTTGGGGTACCTTTTGTTTCTTGATTTAAAGTTCACAACTTTGATTCCATTTTGCTTAATTTTCATTAAAGTTCACAACTTTGATTCATCTTGCTTAATTTTCCTTACAAAGTTAGCTACTTTGATTGATTTTTTCCTTGCGTATCGTATGCTATTTTCCTTAAAGTCAACTACTTTGATTCGTTTTGATTTTTTTTTTCTTATCTGCCTTTAATTTAAAGCTTGATATTTTATAACTAAATAGCCCAGTCTGGTAAAATTTACATGGAAATGCTTTCTGTATTGAATTTTCTGTTAACTGCATGTTTTCGATATTATGCAAATTCTTTAGTTTTGTTTCCAATATAATAATATATTATATTTTGGGGTTTGTTTAATTTTCTTTAAAGTTACTAACGTTAATCATTTTGCCTTTTTCTTTTTCTACTTCAACCTTATTATTATCTAGCAAAATAGCCCATGAAGCTGTCTATAGAAGTTGTTCTATCTTAGTACTTCTGGTAGAATTCATGGCTGCATATTTCTTATTTCTTATGCATATATATATATATATATATATATATATATATATATATAAACATTATACAGTTTTTTGTGGCCTTTTTTTCATGTATATTTTAGCAAAGGAAGGACATATTTTCTTCATCAGTTTTAGTTCTTTCCTATTTCATGTTCTTATGTTGTTGATGGTTTCTCGGCCTCTGCACTGTATTTGACTTTTGTTTGATAGCAAGGTGAATTGTTTCTATGCTTTCTTGATATAGCAATCTTTTTACCGTTGGGCTCTCTCTCTTTCACCCTTCTTTTCTCTGTTTTTGAGACATAAAAATGTATAATTTTTTCCTCAGAATAATATTTTTACCAATATTATTGTAAGAGCAATATAGATAGGTTATATCACTAATGATTTCAAAAGCCAAAAAAAAAAAAAGTAGAATGAGATGATAAAAGTTTGCTGTTTTCTCATTTCAGGGGTGTTGTGGAGGTTTGCATTTCAGTGATGTTCTGGTTCTAAATCTGGATACAATGTCGTTGAGCATTCTGGCAACTACAGGTGAAGGCCCTGGCGCAAGAGATAGCCACAGTGCTGTTCTTGTGGGGCGCCAAATGTTCGTGTTTGGAGGGACTAATGGATCCAAGAAAGTAAATGATCTTCATGTACTAGATCTTACGACCAAAGAGTGGATCCGCCCTGTATGTAAAGGGACTCCTCCATGCCCTCGCGAAAGCCACACTGCTACCCTCGTTGGTGATGATAAGATTATGATATTTGGAGGTAGTGGAGAAGGCGAAGCGAATTACTTGAATGATTTGCATGTTTTAGACCTCAAGAACATGACTTGGGGTTTTCCTGAGGTTAAGGGAGATGTTCCGGTCCCAAGAGATAGTCATGGAGCTGTAGCAGTAGGTAATGAACTTTTTGTGTATGGTGGTGATTGTGGGGATCGGTATCATGGCGATGTTGATGTACTTGATACGGATACAATGACATGGACAAAGGTATTAATTAACCTTACCTTGCTCTACTTTATGCTATCTGCAGTTTTTAGCTTGAATGCATTATGATCTTTATGTTGGCCATGTTTTTCCTGATAGCTTGTTGCTCAAGGATCTTCACCTGGAGGTAGAGCAGGTCATGCTGCTGTGAATATTAGGAACAAGGCAAGTGATATTAGAATGTTCAGTTTTGTCAACCAGTTTTAGGACAGAAAGAGTAACTCTGTTGTTCATGGTCTGCAGATTTACGTAGTCGGCGGGGTTGGGGACAAACATTACTACAGTGATGTTTGGGTCCTTGATGTAGTTACTTGTTCTTGGAATCAACTTGATATATGTGGTCAGCAACCACAAGGGCGATTTTCTCACACTGCTGTGGTCACAGGCTCAGATATTTCCATCTTCGGAGGGTAAGTTCTAATAACATTTTGGCCTTGCACTCCTGATATGGCTTCAAATTCTGTTCTCAAATTAGTTTCTATTCTATGTAGGTGTGGTGAGGATGAACGCCCTCTCAATGAGTTGCTGGTCTTGCAGCTCAGACCGGACCATCCTGATAGTCACTACAACATTGCCAGGTGCAAGATTTTTGGACAGCAATGGAACCACGGAAGGACATTGTCTCGACGAGCAGAAAATGACTTGGTAATGCAGAACAAGCAGAGAACTGTTCTTTTGGCAAATGATGAAGTAGTCAGAAAGGGGTCTTATGAACCAGAATTAGAATCGAAACAAGCCTTTCAATTAACTTCCGGTTAGTTTACTATAATAATCATCTTATCTGAGCATTACAATATGAAGATAACAAGCAGGACTAAGTTTAATCTTTCATTCCAGATTCTCCATATTCGAAGAAGAAAAGAACTACAAACTCCAAGTCTTGGGAGGTTGAATTGGAGCAAGAGGAACATTCTCTTTCGCTCTCTCAACATTCATCTCCATCACAATCCGATCAAGAGCAGACCCCAGCTAGAAAAGTTTCAGACTTCAGGACAGCAACTCGAGGATTGAACTTGTTTAACCAGTTGAATCAAGTTCCAAGGAATTGCCAATCTAATTATCATCTCCAAATTTTACGGGAGCATAAGAAACCGGAACAAGGTGTTCATGTTGTCCACACAAGCAAACAAGGAATGCCTGTCCAGACAGTGGAAGAAAAACCCAAGGAAACAGGATCAGTTCAAAACTTGGTATAATTTTACAACAGTTTTATTAGTGTGTTTTTCCATTTTTCTTTCATGAACTATATAATTAATGTGCTTTCAATCCTCAGATTGGTGCTGATGTTCGTGGCAGAGTCGATGGAGCTTTTGACTCTGGTCTTCTAATGACAGCAACTGTGAATGGGAAAATATTTAGAGGAGTATTGTTTGCACCTGTAAGCTTCCACTTTCCAAATGTTAAAAATTTGTATATAAAAATCCGTTTTGTTATGTGCAATGAGCACTGAATGAACTATTATATCGCCTTATACTAAAGAATACTGTGTGCTAATGCATTATCTTTATCAGGCACCCGGAATTGTCACAAGAGGAGCTGTTCTAGCTCAAAATGCATCACCTCCTGCAATGCAGACGATGAACGTTCAACAATATCAGAACTGGAATCAAATGGATTCGTTAAAGCCTTCTCAACAACCTACTACATGTTCGGCCTCAAAAGCCGGTCAGAGTTTTCGCCAAATGCAAATGAATAGTAATAGAACTTACCCTTTAATAAGAGGAGCTCCATCGATAGGCAAAGAAGCAAAAAAGCAGAGAAATGATCTTCAAGGAGTTGTTCTAACGTTAGGTGGTTCTGGAAATAGCCATGTTTGACAAATTCAAGGCTCAAAATATGCATGGTAAACTTGATTTCCCCTGTACAAACAAAATAATATTTTTGTTCATTAATTTATGTTTCTGAATTTTACGATATGGGTGTAACCAACAGTTCAGGCTTCAATACTAGAGCAACTTATCTCATATGAAGTCTGTCTTCAGCTGCAAAGTATTAGTTTTAGTGGGAGTTGGCTACTGTAATATAAGAGCTGCAATGACAGGTTTTGATCTTAATACGAGTCTTTTAGACAAATTAATTTTAAGGTTTCACGACTATGCTTTCATTTTTCTGATATAAAATTGGCAACCAAATTTAACCAACTCGAAGCCTTTAGTTTTGGAAAATTTTTCCAAAGACTCTAGGGTCTGCATATCGTATTTACCACCAAAACTTCCAGCATTTGCTCGCAGATGCTTCGGTAATCTGTTATGGCTGTTTGTTGTTGCCTGTTACATGTTTGTTGTTGACGCAAGTAAGTCACTGCAATGGTTGTAATGCAATAGGAAAGGAGAGCATTACATCCCTGCCCTTTACACTTTATCACAACCTTCTTATTTATGATCTATTTAGACTTTCTTGCTGCCGCCACTTTCAGAACGTCCACTGTCTATTGCTGTGATCCGTCTCCATTTTAGCTATCTATTGCTGTGATTATGCTCATAATAAGAGCATCTTTTTTTAAAGTATTTTGATATATTATATTTTTTATTTTTTATAAAAAATTAAATTTAAAAATACAATAAATTTTGAATCAATTAATTTATCATTCGGTCGAGCCATTTCCCAGGACATTGATTTTTAACTAATGTTTAATAGAATCATATACGTACAAAAGCTGGGTAGGGCCAAGGGTACTAAGATTTAGTTCAGGTGGGTCCACGTGAAAGAGAAGAGAAAATAAATAAATAAATAAATAAATAATGGAGAGGCACCCGCGGTTCGCGCGCTATACTGTCTAGAGAAAAGAACGAGTCAAAATCAGAAAATCAGTGGTCTGATCAATGGGACACGTCAGCCCAAGTAGCGACGTATGATTGATTATTTTGTTAGGATTTGACGTCTGTTCTGACTCCATTTGCGTCATCCACCAACTCACCCCTGTCACTCTACCATTTCCTTTGTTTTCATGTCTCTCTGCTTACGTTTCACTTTCTTATTGGATATGCGTTTCAAACACTAACTACTTTCTTAGTTGAATCGGGCTCATTTCAGATTTGGGCCGAGCCCAACGGACTTAACAAAACCAAAATCATATATATTTTGGGCTGGCTAAATGATAGCATTGAAAATTTTCACTACTAAAACTTCCTTTTTTTTATAGTTATATTTTTGTGGAGAAAAGAATAGTATT
The DNA here is from genome assembly GCA_037975025.1 of Excoecaria agallocha. Lineage (NCBI taxonomy): Eukaryota > Viridiplantae > Streptophyta > Magnoliopsida > Malpighiales > Euphorbiaceae > Excoecaria > Excoecaria agallocha. The sequence continues at coordinate 70,197,074 of CM075808.1, forward strand.
TAAATACAGATCAATTGAAAAAATAATTTAATTATTAATTTTTAAATTACAAAAAAATTTTTAATAAAAATTTATTATTGTATTTTGTAGCATTTTCAACAATATAAGAGCATTTTAACACTATTTTTTTAATAATTATAGAATACTTCTCCTATGCATGCTTCTATGTACAATTTAACTAAACTGAAACAAAAAATTCCTTCTTAAAAAATTTTGCATATCGAACACAAAATATTTTTTATTTAATTTTATTTTTTAAAGCAAAATGCAATAAAATTGGCATTATAAAAAGTAGGCTTAAAGTATAAATTGGTCCTTAAATTTTGATAAAAAATATAATTTAAAATTTAAAGTTGTATTTGTATAATCGCATCCCTTAATATTTTAAAATTAAAGCAATTCAATTCCTAAAATGATAATCAACATTCAAAAATTCAATATATATTATCCAATAATTTGATACATATTATTTTAAAAGTTAAATTATTTCGGTTTTTAAATTTAAACCGTAAAAATTTTAAAGTATAAATTCCAAATTTTAGAAACTGATTTTCTCTGTCTAGCAAGTAATATCCAGAAGATTTGAGCTCCTCGCCCTAATTGGAAAAAAAAAAGGGGGAAAAAAAAGTGAATTGTAGTCATAATCTACGCGCGAAAGAGCGAAAGGTCCAAAATTTGGAGCGCTTGATCCAAACTCAACGAAGCTGCGTCACCCAACAGCCAGAGGAGGTAGTGTAAGAGGGTGGTGACCCAAGAAAAGCACTGGGTTTAGATGTAGAAAGTAGAAACTAAGATGATGTTTCATCTTGCTACGGTTCTTTTACTACGTTCTTCTCTTCAACCCTTAACCCCTCTGATCCTTTCATCAGAGACCCACCGCCTCCTTTATCGGTCCAATCACGCTCCCCCACTTGGCTAATTATCTTTGCCGCATCCAATTGCCATAACCCTATTTCTCTGCCTCGTATGCCGACTCCTTTTCTTTCTTCGCGATTGGTTTTAGACGTTGATTTAGGGATTTGAGGGCTTCTTTGTTACGAGCCAGAGAGGTATATTGCTTTCTTCTTCGTTTTTGTGTGAGAATTTGTTATCTGGGTTTTTCAATTTGTTTAATTTTACTTTAGCGTTAAATTTTCTGCATTTTGATTTAGGATAGTTCGTGGTTGATTACTTTCTGGCTTTTCTGATTGATTTTTTGCATTGATGGATCTAGTTTCCCGATTTTGATTGTGGTTTGAATCTGTTATTGACTTATATGGTTTAAATTATATTAGGTTGATTTATGCATCAATTTTTGCGATTTCGTGGAATTTGGATATTTGATCATCGGCTTTTTTTTTTTTGGTTAGATGTTTGAACGTCTTTGCAATAGTCTTGCTTCGAGTATACTTTGATTTTCTTTCTTTTCTACGAAAATCTTTTGCTTGCTTATAAAAATTGAAACAGAAAGTAGAAGTTCATCTCTTATGAGCCAGGCCTGAGATGTTGTGGATTTTCAGTTCTAACAACGGATAACCTATAGATCATAATAGGTGAACATCCATTCTTTTCATCTCCATTCAAGATTTTCTCAGTGAAAAAGTGGACTATCCTCTGTTTTGATTATTGCGTTGTCCCTGAATTTTTCTTTTTTGGTTTCCCTTTAGATAGGGGGCATGGGTTACTTAATGGTGCTTCACAAGTCACGTATGCAATTCAGCTGTATTACTTTCATTAAATTTGTCTTGACTTACTCGGTTTCCTCAACACCTGCATTAGGCATCTGCTGCATTGCTGTTTAGAACCATGGAAGGTTTTGGGTTTAGTGATGCAAGCAGTGCTGTGAGGAAGAGAAGAAGCAATACATCTCGACGACCTCGAAATGAGTCTCAGCCACCCTCTGATTACCTGGATGCTTCATCATTATCATCCACACCACCTTCAGACAGTGTAAGCAAGTATCTCTTTTATTGTTATGCTGATTCAGGGCTTCTTCTACTGACATTTTGTACTGTGAATCAGAATACAATGAAGCCTGAAGATGGAGGATTTGGAGAATCTGATGAAGCTTCCAACAATATCTCTTTTCGAGGCAGTAATGAGCAGAGGCACAGTGGAGTTGATTCTAGAAGATGCAGTGAAGGTGTACTTGCTCCAGCTAACTGGAAAAACACAAGCAACTTGGGGCTGTTTGGAGTGACTTTGGATGGAACAGGAAATGAGAATAAAGTGAAGAAGGTCAAGCTTAAAGTTTGTGGCATCACACGTACAATTAATGCCAAGTCCACATCTGATGGTGCATCTGCCGTTGGGTCTTCTTCCACCAGATCTTCTCACTTCCTGGATACCCAACAGAAATCAATTGTGGTAATTCACATTCAGAATCTTTTGAATCTACTAGATGTGTTCTGCATAACGCTTTGACACCAATATGAATGGTGTTGCCAAGTAAATTGTATAAACAAAGTGAAAATTTGAACTGTCTTCATCTTTATGCCATTATGGGGGTGTTACTTGTTTGTTCATCATTACTTCTTTTAATATTTTGGAGGATATAAGACAACAAGGGTTTCTCAATCATTTGAAATTCTAGGCTATCTAATGCATCTATTGTAATGTCTTTTTATTATTTATCCTTTTGTTTTTGTCGATGTTGTGACATTCTTTTACATTCAGACTATTTTCTTCATTGTATTTAGGGAACACCAGTAGCTCAATTTATGCTTTTTGCAGGACAATCTGGATGATAATCCTTCATTTTCTTCTGACAAGAGGAGCAATTTGCGAGGAGTTCAATGGAAGGATTTCTCTTGCAGTATTTTAACTGTTGGGAAAGCAGATAGTTTGAGGGACATGACACTTGATGAAAGTTTCTCTTCAAAACAAACAGATAATTATGAGCCAGTTCGTAAGAGCAAACGAGTCCCCAAGACACGCTTGTTAGATGGAGTGCTTGATGATGATGGTGAGGATGATGATGAGATCCGGTACCTTGAAAAAGTCAAAACATCAAAGATGGCAGTTGATTATGGTGCAGAATATGAGGATGAGGAGGATGGAAAAGGTAGGAAACAGCGGAAGATATCAAAGGTCTTGAAAAGAAATGTTGGTGGTCTATATGATGCTGATGTTGGGGATCGTGGCTCATCAAAAGTTTTCAAGGAGAGTAAGAAGTCTAAATCAGGGAGGGTATCTGATGATACAGACTATGTGGAAGAGGAAGAACCAGGATCAGATGGTGAGCCTCAAACTAAGAAGAAGAAAATAAGAAAAGAATTAGTTGACTTAATGGGAGATTCGAAGAAGGAACTGACAATTACCACACGTCAACGTGCACTTCAAAGGGGCAAAGATGTCTCCTCTGCCTCTGGTTTGGGTACTAATTTAATCGAGTTCCCAAATGGCTTACCCCCAGCGCCTCCTAAAAGTATGTATAGCTGCTGCATTTGTTCTCTGATGGCCATTTGAGCTTCTTAGACATGCAAATTCTTGATTGTTTTGGTGACAGAGCAAAAAGAGAAACTGTCTGATATGGAGCAGCAATTGAAGAGAGCTGAGGCTCTTCAGAGACGGAGGATGCAAGTGGAGAAGGCGGCTAGAGAATCAGAGGTCTGTCCATTTGATTTCTCATTTTTTTTCTTTTTAGTGCATGTGCTTTTTTGTGTTTATTCGATTTTCATTTGATGAATTGTGAGACACTTAATGCTTTAACTCAATCAATAGGCTGAGGCAATCAGAAAAATACTTGGTCAAGATTCTAGTAGGAAGAAGCGTGAAGATAAATTGAGGAAACGGCAAGAGGAATTAACTCAGGTATTGAGCAGTTCCTCGCAGTTACTAATTTTTCTGTCTGTTTTCTTCTATATTGATGAATTTGAATAATCATGCGCAGGAGAGGGCTACAAATGCTCTGATGCTTACCTCGGACCATGTCAGATGGGTCATGGGTCCTTCAGGAACAGTTGTAACATTCCCGGATGAGATGGGCTTGCCTAGTTTATTTGACCCTAAGCCAAGCAGGTATCAATTTATTTCATATGCACCTAATCAATGCTGGCCTTGAATCTTATTTTTAGGTATTTGCTTGCCATTAGTTAAGGTTGAAGCAATAACTTTTGCTTCTTAGGACATTATGAGTGATGGCTTGACTATTTACATCATGAATCACTATTCATCTATGCTATGAGAAGTTCGATTTTCATTTGATATCTGTTCAAATCTATATTGAATCATTGATACAGTCCTGCTGCATTCATTTGCTGGTCTTGATGCCTGATGAATGAAAATTTTGTTTGGATGTTGAACTTTCAGTTACCCTCCTCCTCGGGAGAAATGTGCAGTGCCATCCTGCACTAATACATACAAGTACAGGGATTCCAAGTCACAGCTTCCACTGTGCAGTCTTGGATGCTACAAGGCGATTCACGCAAAGATGCAGGCTATTTGTGCTTGCTAAAGATGATAGATGCAGGCAAATCCTTGAAGTTGTATTGCGTTGTATTTGTATATATCATATAATAGGAATGCATAGATGAATTGTATTTTATTATCATTACCAATTTAAGCACAGTCAGCTTCGAGAATGAAACTATTGTTGCATAGAGCAAGATAATATAAGGAGATGAAATGAGCTTCCACTTCCAATTATAACGAGAAAGTGTGAATTTTTATTTCTTAAAAATTATAATGGATAGTGTTAATGTTACATGCCTAATTATAAGGAATTAATCCCAAATTTTTTACACTATTAAATTAGTGGTTTCATTTGTTTCTTTTACAATAAGATTATTACTATAATTTAAAAATTCGAACTGTCATAATTTTAGCTAACGTTGTTACCATTAAATTAAAATTTATTAATGGTTTATTCTCTTGTTATAGACAAAAACAACTTCTGGTCTATATTATTAATTAATAAATAAATAAATATATATATGTTTTTTTTAAAATGTCAAAATAAATGTAAGTAAAATAAGTTGTGTGAAGCGCATATAGCTGCGACGCTAGGGGTGCGTTTACTTATAGAAAATAGTTTTCTGTTTTCTGTTTTTTATTTTCTTAGAAAATTGAAATATTTATTTTCTATAAAAAATTTAGAAAACGCATTTATTTATCAACAAATGAAAAACTGTAGTGTTTATTTTTTTGTATATATATATATATATATATATATGCGTACATACATACATACATTTATATATGTATGTGTGTATGCATATATATATATATATATATGTGTGCGCATACTTACATATGTATATGTATATGCATATGTATGTGAATATATGTACATACATACATATGTACATGTATGTATATATATGTACATAAATATATATACATATCCATATATATATATATGTATGTACATACATATATATATGTATGTATGCACATACAAGCACATATAGATATATGTATATGAATATGCATGTATATGTATGTGCATATGTATATATGTATATGTAGGTGTATGCATAAATACATATTTATGTGTATAAGTATGTATATAGATACATACATGTATGCATGCATGTATGTATGTATATGCATATGTATGTGTATATATGTACATATATATATATACATATACATATGTATGTATACATATACATATGTATATGTATGTGTGTGTGTGTATATATATATATATATCCATATGTATATATGTATGCATGTACTACATATACATATACATGTACATGCATATATTTATGTATGTATGTACATACAAAAACTTACACATGCATGTATATGTATATGTATATATATGTATGTATGTATGTATATATATATATGTATATTAATATTATTTAGAAAATTTGAAAAATATCTTTTATTAGTTTTTCAATTTTTTTTTATTTTGAAAAACTGAAAAATTCATTTTTTATTTTTTATTTTAAAAAAATAACGAAAATAAACATGATTTTTATTTTTTGTAGAAAATTTTTCTAAAAAATTGGAGCAGTTTTCTGTAATTAAACATGCTCTAGACTTGTCTTACTGACTATAAATTCTGCAAACCGTCCTCAGTCGTCAAAGCACAAAAGCTACATGCAGGACTAAAAAGTTTGAAATAAAGGTTGCTCTTCCTTCTACAGCAAAGTTCCAGAAACATCTAAATAGCGCGCATTGCCGGAGTTCGGATACCCCACTCTCTCTCTTTCATGGCTAGGGTTCCAAGCAAGCACGGACGCGATCAAGCTCTGGTGCGTTAATTTCCTTAGTTCTTTTATAAGTGATTACAGGAGCACCCTATGAATCGATTTGTGATGTAGGAAAAATGCTCAATCTTTTAAACCTTCATTTATGAAACGGATTATTTTCTGTTGTTGCTGTACTAACATTTGCATGCTTTAGTTTGAGGGGTTTTTGTTTTATGGTTTTCTGCCACTGGTTTAATTGCAGTTATGTGCTGTTCTTGATTACCCGCTTTTCAGGATTTCCAGGGGTTTTTGAATGACTTGCAGGATTGGGAACTTTCATTTAAGGACAAAGACAAAAAGATGAAGCCACAAGCTTCGAATAAGGTAAAATTTACTGTTTTATTACCGTTTTATTAAGCCACTGTCTGTGAAACCTCTCTTTCATTTGAAGGTGATCATCGAAGTGGAATCCATTCCCAATAACTTTTCTTTTGGATATTGGATGGATATTTTAGTGTACGTGAACTGGCATTTTCGTCTTGTTCCTTAAGGGCTGCTTATAGAGTTGACCGTTAATTTGTTACGCCATTAGAACAATTTTGTCACAATTACAACGACATAGATAATCACAATGCTAGACACAAACGTGGTCCATCAATTTCCAATATATCATGTATTATGTTAAAGCCTTGCATTATTGCAGTCTGTTATCCTTGAAAACTACTGGTGTTATTCAATAAGCTAATATGATACCTGGTGTACATCATAACAAGTTCCTTAATCATCAATCTAAGAAATCCACAGCTGTTATTCGATAAAGAAAATGTAATACCTGTTGTTTGATCTTTCTAGTAACTGGAAGTATTAACTAATGCAATGAGCTTTCTAGTGCTTTGAACTGATGTTGGAGATGGTAAATTTATAGTGCTTTGAAGATGCAATCAAGTGTTCACGCAGGCTCTTATTTGCATATGAAAAATTGGAATGCATATATTTTTTGTGTCTGTATGAATGCTTTATTTGTGTTAGTGCATAGCAAGTGTAGGATTTATGATAGTTTGACTGACATAAATTAATTATAACTTTCTTGGAAGATTGGTGAAGATAAAAAGTCAGCAGGAAATACTTCTAAAATTGATTGTTACAGTGATAGTCCGGCAGAACATGATTATTCGAAGAAATTCAATGCAATTGATCGAATATCTAGTAGCTTCATGAATGAGGAGAGTACTGTTGATGCTACTTCAGAGAAAGAACTGGTAATTTTCTTGTGAAAGAAACTTCACCATTTGCACAATTAGCAGTTTATTAAGCGTACAATTTTCACTTTACAGGGTAACGAGTATTTTAAGCAGAAGAAATTTAAAGAAGCGATTGAATGCTATTCAAGAAGCATAGCTTTGTCACCGACAGCAGTAGCTTATGCAAATAGGGCAATGGCCTATCTTAAAATTAGGAGGTGAGTTTCCATACTATACAACATAGTATTCCAGAATCTATGCATATGTGATTTGTCTTATTGCTACTAAGCACTCAACCTTTGAGTTCCATAAGTGGCAACTAGAAAAAAGAGAAAATTATCTCCATATTAGTTTGTCATGTTGTGGGTTCCTTAAATTTTACTTCTAATTGATATTCATACGGCCATAGCAATGGCTGTTTATCTTTCATGCTTCCTTTTCTCCACTTCACTGCCCAAAAAAATTTTAACTCTGCCTATTAGATTTAAAGAGGCTGAGGATGACTGTACGGAGGCCTTAAATCTGGATGACCGCTACATAAAGGCATACTCACGAAGAGCAACTGCTAGAAAGGAATTGGGAAAATTTAAAGAATCCATTGAGGGTATGTTATTGCCATGATTGCAATTTGTATGTTGGTTTCTTGTATAACTTAGAACAGGTTTTGTTTCTTATACACTTCATAATTTTGATCTGTCTGACATGATAAATGTAGCTACGTGCAGATTCTGAGTTTGCCTTGAGGTTAGAACCTGATAACCAAGAAATCAAGAAACAGTATGCAGAGGTTAAATTGCTGCATGAGAAGGTATTTATCTTTGTGTTATTAGATCTTTAGTTTCTTGAATTTACTTCCTTCTTAGTGATTTCTATTGATTCTTCCAGGAGATGCTCCGGAAGAAATCTGGGGCAGCAGGAAAAACTGTGGAGGGAGCACAAAATGGAGGGTCAGACACAAAATTTAAAGGACATGAGGTCAATCCAGTCCCGGGGAGTACTCAAAAGACTAGTGTATCTGCAACTGAGAAAGGCAAGAATAAGGTAGTGATTATAATAGAGGGTAAAGTTTTAGGCCACTGTATATAGTGTATCTACAGCTGAAAAAGGCAAAAATAAGGTAGTAACTGATGTTATAGGCTGCTAACTGACATGTCTGTAAGGATGCTACTGACTATTAAATCAGAAAGTCATTCATTTAGAGAACTATGATTTTGTAGATGATGCTATGAACCTGACTTAGAAGTTCCCACTCTCTCTCTCTCTCCTTGGGAGTTTTCCAAACTCTAACTCTGTTGTTTTAATTTTGTGTTTGTATGAATGTTGCATAATTTTGCATCACGACATTTCTTTGGACTGTAATTTATTATATGATAAACAGACAAAGACTAGATTGAAAATTTTCTTTCACCATAGTTTTTTGACTTTTGTATTCTGCTGGCAGGAGAGTGATGTAGAGGCTCTTGTGAAGAAATCCTCACCAGTAGAGGAAATAAAAGTAAAAAGGTCAAGAGTGGGAAGCAAAACTGATGGTCAACAACCTAGTGACCATCATTCCAATGCTACATCCAGTTCTCATGCCGGACATGTCAAGGTGCAGCACGGGATCTGTGCCTAACTATGTTAATAATTGCATTCAGAGAGATGCACATTTTTGTCTTGAATAGCTGATAAGACTAGATCAGGTGTAATCACTATTGATAGGGGAAACTGTTGAAAGGACAAAGGAGAGGTTGGTGCCTACACTGGAACTACTGATCATCTAGTACTAATTCCATCCTTGAACTCTTGCAGGGATATAATAGAACAAGACAGCAAGAACTGAAGGCCTCAGTACAAGAGCTTGCTTCTCGAGCAGCTTTTCGTGCTAGGGCTGAAGCTGCAAAAGATATCACACCTCCAAAATCAGCTTATCAGTTTGAGGTTTCTTGGCAAGGATTCTCTGGTGATCGTGCATTGCAGGCTCGGCTCTTGAAGGTTGGTTGACATGATATAAATTTAAATTCTTTTATGTTTCGGATATTCCAAGTTAATTTAGTGACATGGCATGTCTTAGAGGTTTATCTTAAGGGTAAGTGACAACCAATGATCTCAAACCTACCGCTTTTTTTTTCATTTGCTCATCTTGTGGTCGGTAGCACTGTTAATTGTGCTTTGATTCCTGGTGTATATCCAATCAGCTTTATCGGTTTTCTTAGTGTGCAAGTGAAATCGACATTTTTTATTGTATCAATTTTTTTCTCCTTATAATTCACTACTATTTCTTTTCTTCTTTTGCATCATTAGGTCACATCTCCTAGCGCATTACCACAAATATTCAAAAATGCATTGTCTGCTCCTATGCTAATTGGTATCGTTAAATGTGTAGCCACCTTTTTCACGTAAGTGAATTTTTTTTTTCCTTTGTGTGTGTGTGTGTGTAGAATGGAGTTTTTGTTTAAGCATGTCAACAGTCCTTAACTCTTGTATTTTTTGATGTTCTGGTAGTGATGATATGAATTTGGCTGTCAAATATCTTGAGAATTTGGCCAAGGTCCCAAGATTCAATATGCTTATCTTTGGTCTTTCTTCTGCAGATAAGGCAGGTAAGTCAACAGAAACTTAATCCGTAATTTAATGGCCTATATGAGACTGTAATTTGAGATGGAATCAATTTGACTTTCCATTGGATTTCTTAGTTAGGATTAGAATTCTTTGATTTTCTTTAATATTCCCTTTGTCTCACTTTAAAAATTTATTTTTTCTATTTTGTTTTATTCCACTTTAAATATCTTTTTTGGAATTTGAAAGATAGATTTACATGCATACCTCTATTTATTATATACTTTGTTAAATATTTCTCTTTCTTATCACTTTATATTTTTTACTAAAATTAAATGAAATTTTTGAAAATATCAAAGGATATTTTTGTCAATGGCTATAATTTTTTTTATGAAATTAAGATATTTTAATCATTTTCTTAATTTCTGTAAAAAATAGAAAACTAACTTTTAAAATGAGACGGAATGAGTAAAATTTATTTCCTAATTAGATTAAAATTCTATGTTGTGTACCTAATTAGAGTTTAATTTCTAGTTAGTTTTCTTTTCTTATTAAATAAGGACCAAGACTTTTTGTTTTCTTTATAAATAGCTTGTATTTGTTTAGATTTTTTAAGATGGGAGAATTAGTAAAATTTTTACTCTAAAAAATCTTCATGGTATCATTACCTTACTTTTTATAGAAGTTGAGTTTTTTTCTTTCTAATCAATGGGTAAAAAACTTGTTTTTAGAAAAGTATCAAGAAATTGAGTTTTTCTTCTTGTTACATCAGAAAAATTCCTAATGTTTGATGTGGTTTTAAAACCCTATAACACCAAAATTTAATTAAAAAATCCCTAGAACACCAATATTGGGCTTTGCTATTTCGAGTAAGAGGTGACTTACAACATCACTACCAAAGGGTGGGCGAGCGATGTGCGTATAGGTCTTTCTGGCCACCATCCGATTCCGATTCTTTTCCAGATCCTCTTGCCAGCATTTTCCGGCCTCAATTTGTCATCTCATTTTTGGGTTCCTTTTCAGGTTCTATTTTATTGCGTGAAGCCCTCTCTAGTCGCTGCCTTACTTTAAGACAGCCTTTTCCTTGTCGTTGTTAGACTTCTTGGGTGTTGAGCATTCTTCATTATAGACTTAGCTCAATATCAATGCTTTGACACAAGACTTTTTTGGTGCTGAAAATATAATGGCAAGAGCCGTCATTTAATTTAGTACTACAAGGATGTGTTTACTTAAGCACTTTCACAGCAAGACTTTATCACATTCTATTTTGCAAGTTGGACATGTGTAATATTTATGCATCAATTTGAGGGGAGTGTTTGATTTCTTAGTTAGGACTAGATTTTTTTATTTTTATTTTCTTTCTTAAAATTTTATTTTTCCTAATTAGATTAAGATTCTATGTTATGTTCCTAATTAGAGTTTTATTTTCTTATTAAATTAGGACTATAACTCTTTTTGTTTACTCTATTAATAGCTTGTACTTGTTTAGATTTCTTAAGATAAGAGAATTAATAAAATTTTTATTCTAAAAAATCTTCACGTTCCATTCTGCACCTGTCCATTATGAATTAGTTGTCCAACTATGGTTTCCATCCACCTGCTATGCTTGCTGCACATTTACCTAGCGTAAATTATATTGTTGTGCTTTTTCAAGTTAAGCAGCGGATAGAGAAGCATTTTGACTTAATTACCTTCTGTACAGATCTTGTCAAGTTATGGGATGAAGTATTTTGCAGTGAAGCAACACCAATTGAGTATGCTGAGATTCTTGATGATCTACAGTCTAAATACTGCCTCAAGTTATAACAGGTGTAGAGATTCTGATGTTCATTTGTTCTTCTTCGTGTGCTATCTTCACCATAAATTACTTGTGCATTCAAACACTCAGCCACTTCTTGCTGAGGTACATCAGCCCTTTGTTTCAAAAGTTAATGGTGTTTTTTTATTTGAAAATTTCTCCCTTTTCTTATGCCATCCTTCATTGTAAAATTAAAAAATGAATGCAAATATTGTTAGTTTTTTTTCCCCTATCTATCTACTTGGTGAGACCCATTGACCAATTGATATATGTTAATAATGCTCTTTTTTTTTTTAGTTTTTACGGGTTTTATCACCAGCTCTGTTTTACCATATTCACATAACGTATATGAATGTGAGGTAAAATTCTTATCCCCAGTTAAACGGGATCGCATATCTGGATGGGTTGTGATTGGAACCAATAGATTAAGGATCTCAATGAAATCTGGATAAACTGATTTTATTTTGGCAGTGCTGAATTGTTGGCCAGATTCATTGCCTGATTGCTGACTTAAATATTTTCATTGTAAAAATAAAATAGCTTGTTAGGGTACTTCCTTATCAATAGGATATTGATTCAGGATCGGTTTCAATTGTACTGAACAGTCTGCATGTACTGTGTTTCTATGCTGCAGATCTACCATGAGCTCAGTGCTTGAGATGTCAACTCTTCATGCTAAAACCTCAGGAACAGGCATGGATTAAACTTTATAAATTTAGTGTAATTAGTATTATTTTTTTTTTATAATCAGATTAGTATAAATATAGCACTAAATCACACATAACCATCTACTGCTTCTTTCAGCCTTAACCAAATCATTGGCCACTTTGTAGTTGTCGATTTGATTGTCTCCCATTGTGGCCAAGATGTACTAATCAGCTCGATAACTACGTGGGGATTTTCTATTGTAATAAACTACAACTAGAATTTAATTATAATTCCTTAATTGATGGCTGAGGCTGTTGTTTTCTTAACGCTAAAACATCGTATTTCACCATGTTGAAAAACCAATATAAAACTCAATTTTATAATAATTATGAAGATCAGATCCCCTGCTGTATACGCTTTTGGTTATGAAATCAATCAAATACAATTGCGGGAGAGACGTATTGTGACTTGCAAGTCAAAGTGAAGCTTAAACAACGCATTAATGATGGTTATTTGGGCAGAATTTCAACAACTCTTAGCATTAATTATCTCCATTAAAAAGAAAATAGTCAGCGTGAAAACTAAGGAATTTCTCAAGAGGTGACACTATTATTAATTAATTAAATCAAGCACCACCAAATGCTCTTCTTTTCTAAGGTCTAATATTGCAACTTGGGACCATGAACAAAAATTAAAGTTCTTCATTTGATTTTCATTTTTGTTTCGTTCATATCATAAGCGTTAGTGCTGAGGACAATTTAAGAAGATGAAATGAAATTAACTCAATTTTGGATAATAAATTAAAGTTCAAAATTGGATAATGTGTAATTTAATTATTTTCCCAATTTCACTATAGTTTGGGTTCTAAACATTCTATCTCTAATAATGTGACTATAAAAAACCAAAGTTGAAAAATAAAATTGACATAAATTCAAACACAAATTACTTAAATAATTGCTAACACCGAAAATTTATGCAGCTTTTAAGTCAAAATATTATGAAAGAAAGGGCATGCATATAGGTTTGGACTTTTCTATATCGAATCCAAATCCAAATGTATTGAATTATTTTTAAATTTTTTTAAGATAATAAAAAATAAGTTTAATGTGTAAAAATGTTCATACTATTTATAAAAAAATAATTTTATTTCTAATATTTAGCTATATATAATATTATCATTAAAATTATTAAAATAATACAATTTTATTTTTAAAATAACAGAACCGTTAATATGTCGTAATTTCATCAAAATAATATAATATATCAATATTGATGGTTAAAAAATAAAATACGGTCAAACTAACAATTTTATTATTTTAAAAATAAAATTGTACCATTTTAATAATTTGAGAAATAATATTATATATAATTAAATATTAATGATAAAATTAATTTTTTTAAAACATTAAAAGTATTTTTATATATTTTACTATAAAAATATTTAATTTTTAAAATATTCAGAATTTTAAATCAATACACGTATTTAATTTTTAAAATATTCGGACTTATAAAAATTAATATCCTGATTTGCAATATGATAGTAGGATACCGTTTACAATGATCAAATGATAGATGATATTTTCAGGAAGAGAGTCGCGAGCCTTTTGAATTTGAAATCAAAAGTTGCTTTCTTTTCAAACGACAATCACTCTCTCTCAGCTTCTGACACCAAATATACTAATCTCCTGATCAAAAATCTTGGCTATGCAGGCTCCTCTCTACTGTAGAGGTTTTCTCTCTCTAAGTTCTCATCCAAGAGCTTAGAGTTCTTCTTCTCCTTAGCTACTGCTAAGGTCGGATCTGGTGAATAAACAACAGATGCGATGTCGACAAATGAAGATCTGGACGCGTTATTGGAATCGCTACATCTAACCACAGAAGAAATCGAAGTAGGCAACGTGATGGTGGATGAGAGAAAGAACAAGAAACAGAGGATAAGGATTTCACTGAGTCTGGTCGGCAGATTGCTGAGCACAAAGCCGATCAACGTGAACACTTTCCGCACAACAATGCTGAACAGTTGGAGATTACAGAGGGGATTCAGCTTGAGAGATCTGGGAAATAACTCTTTTATTTTCCAGTTCTTTCAGGATGCAGATCGGCAGAGGGTCATGGATCAAGGTCCTTGGTGCTTCGACGATCAGCTGCTTTTACTGGGACCGATGAAGGAGGAGGATACAGAGACCGTGCCACACCTGGAATAAGCTACCTTTTGGGTGAGAGCTTACAAGATCCCTGTCCTGTGGCGCTTGAAGGAGACTGCGGTGACTATGGCAAATATGATAGGGAAGTTTGTGGAATTTGACGAAGGTGAGAGTTGGGGTTGGGCACCTTATCTCAGATTCAGGGTTACCATTACAGTAACCTCGAAATTGAGACGAGGTGTGCTGCTGAAACTAGGAAACAGAGTGGTCTGGGGGGAGCTAAGGTATGAGAGGCTTCCAGTTTTCTGCTATAACTGCGGGTTCATGGGACATAGAGTGCAAGAATGCTCTGAAACACTAAATAAACTCGAGTATGGAGAATGGCTCAGAGCTTCACCTAGGAGAGGTTTTCGTTTGAGAAACCAAGTGGAAAAAGAGAAGGAAGACAGTTTGTTAGCTCAACTTAATGCAGTGAGCCCACTCAACAAGGCTGGAGGGAAGGAGACAGGCGCTGGAGACCGACCACCATGTGCTAGATCATTGAAAGACACTCTGGAGGAACTGAATAAACAGGCAGATTTACAGATACCCAACAACTTGCCTAAGACAGTAGGGCCAGACGCCTTAGCTGATGAACATATAGAAGCTTTTCCAGCAACCAGCAATGCTGAAATTCAAGTGGACTCAAGCGAAGGCACTTCCAGTAAGGTACCAACTCATAATTCTCCTATATATGATACTACGTTGCTGAATAAGAATAATTATGAATGGGAGGGCAGTAATAATGGGAAGAATGACATTGAAAATGGGATGTATGATAATCTAAACATGCAAGGGGATTACAGGATGTCTGAGATGTGCAATAAGGGTTTAATAGGGGGGCAAATAGAACCATTAGCACCGGTTGAAATGCAGGGAGGCCATGGGAACTTAGAACACCAGGGTAGGAAAAAAGGGGTATGGAAACGTATTGTTAAGGAAGATAAGGTGACTGATGGGGGAATCAAAGAAGGTAGGGGTAAAAAAAACAAAAGAGGAGGAGATGATTGCATGGCAGTGGATGGAGACACTATGAAGGACTCAGATTTTAGTTCCAAGAAAATGAAGATCTCAGGAGAACTATCGCAAGGAGATTTACACAGAAAGGCGACTGGGGACATTCACCCTGGTTGCCTAACGCCATGAATATCCTAAGCTACAACTGCCGTGGGCTGGGGAGTCCCATAGCAGTTGCTAATCTTCGACGACTGGTAAAGTCGCAAACTCCCTCTATCCTCTTTCTCATGGAAACAAGGGCATCAGAGGATAGGTTAAACTTTATTCGACAGACTTTGGGTTACAAAAATGGAATTAATGTTCGGGGTACTAATGGAGGGGGAGGTTTGGCATGTTGGTGGCAGGAACAGGTTCAACTGACACTATTATCGTACTCCCCCCATCATATGGATTTTAAAGTAAGACAGGCAAATGACTTAGTATGGCATATGACATGTTTTTACGGATGGCCGGAAAGAGAGCTTCGGAAATATTCTTGGGAACTAATAAGACATCTCAATCAATCTCCTAGATCAGCGTGGATGCTAATTGGGGACTTTAATGAAATTTTATTACAATCAGAAAAGGTTGGTGGTATACCTAGGCAAAGCACAGCTATTATGTCCTTCCAGGAAGTATTGGCTGAATGTGGTTTGTTTGACTTGGGTTTCTCTGGGTATCCCTTCACTTGGGATAATGGGAGGGAGGGAGATGCTTTCATTGAAGAACGACTTGACAGATGTATAGCGACTTCCCAATGGATTGAACATTTCGAAAATGCTAGAGTTTTCCACCTTCTAAATGCAGGTTCTGATCATCTCCCTATTGGTCTAAAACTTCATGGCACTTCTACAGAAATCAAGAATCTACAAGTCCGATTCAGATTCGAAAGCATGTGGTGCAGAGATGAGGGGTGCGGGCAAACCATTAACTCGGTCTGGGATCATGGTAGAGATTGGAATGAGAAGGTGTCGATTTGTTCAAAGTCCTTGCAACAGTGGAGCAGTGAGGTTTTCGGCACGGTGAAGTCACAAAAACGGAAAGTGTTGAACAGACTGAAGCATTTAAGCATCAGTGGGGAAGCATCTGTAATACGGGAAAGGGCTGATCTAAAACAGAAACTAGCAGAGATAGCCTTACGTGAGGAGATGATGTGGAAACAAAGATCAAGAGTCCAATGGTTAAAAGAAGGAGACCGAAATACCAGATTTTTCCATGCCACTGCAACAAAGAGACGGAGCACAAACAAAATCTCACAACTCATAAATGAAGCAAACAATATTGTTGAGGGTAAGGAGCTCGAGAAGCATATAACTGATTTCTACTCAAACCTGTTCGCTACCAGTAGTCAAAGCAAGGAGGACTGTGAAGTTAGTTTTATTTCTCCAAAGGTAACGGAAGAGATGAATGGATTTCTGGATAGTCCTTATACAACAGAGGAAATTTTGAAAGCAGTTAGAATGATGAACCCGCTAAAAGCTCCAGGTCCAGATGGCCTACCTCCTATCTTCTTTCAACAATACTGGGATACTGTTGGCAAAGATGTAGTAAGGGTAGTAACGGATATTCTACAAGGGGGGGACCTTCCGGACAACATCAATCATACAAACATCTGTCTCATCCCTAAGGTTAAAGATCCTCAATTCATATCCCAATATCGCCCCATTAGCCTCTGTAATGTCATATATAAAATTGCAACAAAGGTTCTAGCCAACAGATTGAAAGCTATTATGGGAGACATCATAGATGAATCTCAGAGCGCCTTCGTGCCAGGAAGGTTGATTACAGATAACGCCTTAGTAGCTAGTGAGCTGTTCCATTACATGAAGAGTGGGGGAAGGGGAAGGAGGAAATGCATGTCACTGAAATTGGATATGATGAAGGCGTATGACAGGGTCGAATGGGGATATCTGAAAGCAGTGATGCTAAGGTTGGGTTTGTCAGACAAATGGGTAGAAAGGGTGATGAAGCTCGTGTCTTCGCCAACATACTCCATACTGGTAAATGGAAGTCCGATTGGCAACATAAAACCTTCCCGCGGCTTAAGGCAGGGAGATCCACTATCTCCCTACCTCTTCCTATTTTGTACCGAAGGACTCACAGGATTACTGAATCAGGCTCAGAACACTGGCAGGCTTCATGGTTTACAAGTTTCGACAGGAGCCCCTATCATCTCTCACCTCCTTTTTGCTGATGATAGTTTATTCTTTTGCCGGGCCACAATGACAGAAGCATCTACCATA
The DNA here is from genome assembly GCA_037975025.1 of Excoecaria agallocha. NCBI lineage: Eukaryota > Viridiplantae > Streptophyta > Magnoliopsida > Malpighiales > Euphorbiaceae > Excoecaria > Excoecaria agallocha. Next base: position 70,214,846 of record CM075808.1, read on the forward strand.
TTGTCAGTCCTGCAGCGGTATGAATCATTATCCGGTCAAAGAATTAATCTTAGCAAGTCAGAAGTTTCCTTCAGTGCCAGTGTACAGCCGGTTTTGAGAGATTCCATCATTCAGCATCTGGGAGTAGGGAGGGTGGAACACCATGAGCTTTATTTGGGATTGCCGACAGTGATAGGCCGGTCTAAGAAGGTAACTTTTAGTCGCTTGAAAGACAGACTCTGGCAACGTCTCGAGGGGTGGAAAGAAAAATTCCTTTCTTGGGCAGGGAAGGAAATTCTGATAAAGGCAGTTGCACAAGCTATTCCCACGTATATCATGCAGTGTTTTCTTCTACCAGTGGGTTTATGTCAGGATCTTCAAATGATGATTAGGAGATTCTGGTGGAGGAAAAATGATGACGGTAGACGAATGCATTTGTGTAGTTGGAATCAGTTATGCAAACCAAAATCAGAAGGAGGTTTGGGTTTTAGGGACATGGAATGTTTTAACAGAGCACTACTGGCCAAACAAGGCTGGAGAGTGTTGACTAATCCAAACTCCCTTATCTCTCGGATTTTAAAGGCAAGGTATTTCCCTGAAACAAGCTTTCTTGAGGCCCGGATTGGCTTAAACCCGAGCTATACATGGAGAAGCCTAGTGGCAGGGCGAGCACTGTTACAAGCAGGAAGTGTTTGGCAAGTGGGAGATGGGATGGATATAAAGGTATGGAAGGACAGATGGATCCCTCAGCCGTCCAATTTTCGAATCATTACTCCTTGCAATGACCAGCACAGGGATCTATTAGTAAGCTCTTTAATAGATCATCAGAGAGGAACATGGAGATGGGATCTTATTAACAAGTTTTTGCTGCCAGTGGATGTAGATAGAATAAAATCAATTCCAATCCTCAAGAACAACAAGGGAGACAGACTCACCTGGTTCTATCATCATTCAGGTAACTATGTTGTGAAGAGTGGTTATCGGTGCGCCCTAGCTCTAAAAGAAGAAAACAACAACAGCTCCTCATCTGAAGGATGGTCTTCCAAGTTCTGGACTCGGCTATGGAATCTTAAACTCCCCCCAAAGATAGGCAATCTAATCTGGAGGGCGGCACTGAATTCACTACCCGTAAGGATAAAGCTTCATCAGAGAATTCCTTCCATATCCCCTGGGTGTCAGTTTTGCAACAGTGAAGAATCGATCCTACATCTTTTTCGGGACTGTCAATTGGCAAAAAAAGTGTGGCAAAAGGCAGGTTTAGCCCAGATCGTAAACTCTCCAGCGTCCTCTTTCAAATGGTGGTTCTCTGACCTGTCAAACCAACTAGATGCCGAGAACATACTCCTATTCTCCTTCCACTGCTACCAGCTATGGATTTCGAGGAACAAACAGATTTATGAAGGAAAGTCCTCAAGTTATGCTCAAATTCATTGGGCTGCAAAGAACTCTCTGGAGGTTTTCAAATCAGTTGTACTACCCAGAAGCGATCCTTCTCAAGCAAGGCCCTCGTCAGACTATAGATGGCAGCCTCCTCCTTTCAACGTGGTAAAAATTAATACTGATGCAGGAATCCTTGGGAGCGAGGAAGTGGGTTTGGGAGCTGTCTTCAGAGATCAAAGTGGCCAAATACTATTTTGCTGCCAAAGTTCTTTGATCGGTACTTGGAGCCCATTGATATCCGAGGCACTGGCTATTCAACTCGGGCTTACTGTCGCAAAGGAGAAGGGGCTTAGTCATATAGAAGTGGAATCAGATAACAAATATGTCATAGACTGCTTAATAAATAAATCTGTCCTTAGAAATGGTCTAGGGAGTATTTTAGATGCTTGCTTTCAGTTGAGCTCTTTGTTTGCGTCCTGTATTTGGCATTTTACTCATAGGAACGGGAATAGAGTAGCTCATTCCCTAGCGAAATGTTGTCCTCCCTCCCCTAGTAGGGTCATTTGGGACAAGGATTTTCCACCTTGTATCTCTGAGCTAGCCATTCAGGATGTAAATTATCTTCTTATTAATTGAATTTGCGCTTTGGATTGTTCAAAAAAAAAAAATACTAATCTCTCTCTTTTCTGCAATATCCATGGTGAAAAACTGACACATATCACGTGCTCTCTCTCTCCCTCTCCCTCTAAAATGCCGCTTTAATATCTCTAAATCCACACGCCTTTCTTTCTCTCTCTCTCATCACTTTTGGCTGGGGTTTCTCTGTTTTCTTTCGCTTTCACTCTCGATTCTTAGCTCTATCAGATCTGCCTCTGCTTTGCAGAGGCGTGGCCTAAGGTATATGCACCATTCCTTTCTTTTCTTTTTCCGTTGGGTTTATTTATTTTCCTCCTCCGTAGCTTTTATTTTCTGGGATGGGAAAAAAAATGTTGTTTTGAGCTGTGGGTGCTTTTGTAGTTGCTACCAGAAATTTCTGTTTAGCTATTGCCTGTAGGTTTCCATGTATTAGACTGTCCATGTTTGTTCCTTTCTGGTTGGTTGTTTCTCTTCTGTCATTCTACAATGAACATTTTGCATTCTTTTTCTTATATGAATTGATGACATGGTTTCCTTTTATTTTTAGAATAGCTGCAACATTTGTTTCTGGGTACGTAGAAAATGCATTTTGTTTTGCGTTCTAGGTGCATGCTTTCTTCATTATACTTGTTCTATCTTTTTGGGCTCTTTGTATTATTTGGAATGCAAATGGAAAAATTAATATGGACTCAGTTTCCGTCTTTGTGATTGCAAATTGCAGGAAATGGGATTCATTTCCAGGAATCTTTTTCCTGCCTGTGAGAGCATGTGCGTTTGCTGCCCGGCATTGCGGTCCAGATCTCGACAGCCGGTCAAGCGGTACAAAAAGCTTCTTGCTGAGATATTCCCCAAGTCTGTGAGTACTATTATCTGCTTTCTTCTTCTGCTAGTACTCTTTTGGGGGTTCAGCATTTTAATATTTCGAATTTGATTTCTGAAGCTCCACAAACACTCACACCTGTCCACACTAGGTATATATACTCTACAACTTTTGTCCTGCGTAGTGTATATGAACTAGACACCAATATTCAGCCTATACTTTAACTTCTGTTTAGCAAGGGAAATCTGAGTTTGTAGTGGGATCATCTCCACAAAGAATGTCCATCCTTCTATTTTTCGAGGTTTGGCCGACCGTGCCATGTCATCTCTCTCTTGGATCGGGCCCTTTCTCCTACACCCATAAAAATTCCAACAAAACTTATTCAACCGTCTCTAGCATTTTTTTTCTCTATTTGGTTGAGGACGGAAGTGATCTATGAATTTTTTATGTGTTGTGTTAGTTGTTTATAAAATGGATTGAGTTTTGATTTTGGACCATCATTATGGTTGAAGTTTCAATCCTGACAAACAAATACCATTCACCAATATTTGTGAGGAAGTAATGTGCATTATTTGTAATTCTTGATAGTAGATGGTTGTATAATTTTGTAGAGCAATTTTTTTTCTGCACTGTACTCTTTCTGTCAGTGAATGTTGTAGGCTCAGTGGCTCACTTTATTCTACAGGATGGCCCTCCAAATGAAAGAAAAATTATCAAATTATGTGAATATGCTTCACGAAATTCGTTTCGTATACCAAAGGTAGTGATTCTGTTAACTGCAAAAACCACAACTGCTCTGGTGGGATCTTACTGGAAGTTTTCATTTTACGTAGATTGCAAAATTTCTTGAAGAAAAATGCTACAAGGAGCTACGGAGTGAGCACATCAAGTTCATCAATATTGTTATAGAAACTTATAATAAGTTGCTTTGCGTGTGCAAGGAGCAGATGTAAGCAAAAATTTATTTCCTTTTTACTTTTAGGATATATTATTTGTGAATGGCATATGGAGATCTGCTAATTACTTGTGTTCTCTTTGAGTTGGCAACGCATGACATAACATAAATCTCCAATTAGACTTTTTTAAGTTCTTGATATCTTATTGTGACTTCTTAGAACCTGTATTCGATCTTCCTTTTCATATTTTCAAAATTATTGTTCCCGTTCAAAAATCTACAAATAGTATGGTCCTGATTGTAACAATGTGACCAACTGGTTAGGGTATCAGTTCTTTGTGTGTGTGTGTGCGTGCAGTCAAATGATGTGCCTGGAATTCAGTTTTTCACGATCTTCTCCTAGTGATGAATATTATTTCTTGCCTTTTGCAGGGCATATTTTGCCATTAGTTTGTTGAATGTGGTTAGTGAACTGTTGGACAAACCCAAGAAAGATGCTTTGCTGGTACTTGGATCCCAGACTTTAACAAGATTCATTTATAGTCAGGTAGACTAAGAACTTATTTTTTTTATTATTATTTTGAATGCAATTCCCTGTACGTGGAAACAAAAGTGTCAGAAATTACAGAAGAGCTCTATCTATCCATTCCAGATGTCATGTAGGAAAAAAAAAAAAGAAGAAATGATTGTGTTATAAAAGTGGTTCTGCATATGGTAATCCTTCATTTTGTGCATTTCTCCTTTCATTGTATAGAAAATGATAAGGTCCCAGAAAAATAGCATGGTTTGGACATATGGATAAGGCAAATGCTTCTGAGAATCCTGACCTGATTTCTAATACAGCGTAACCAAGTGTTATAGATGGTTATGTTGATGCATCCCGTGAGAGTGGTGTGGCCATTTTAAGGCACTTAATTATTTTTAAATTGTGGGTGGCAGTTGCCATTTGAAGTCTCCTTTTTCAGTACTGGGATAGGAGTATTGCTTTCCAAATGATACTTGACGTTGATGAGTAGATGGAATCACTGTAGCAGTGGGTCTTATAGAATTACAAAATATTAATTGATATTTGTTGAGTATTGCATCATGCTTCATACTCATCACGGCGCAGTGTCTGAACAGACAGATGGAACTTACTCACATAACATTGAAAAATTTGTTCCCAAACTATGTAACCTGGCACGTGAGCGTGGGAAGGAACATCGTGGCAGCTACTTGAGAGCATCTAGTTTGCAGTGCCTTTCAGCTATGGTAATTCAATTGCTTTCGAATATTTGGAGGAATTGTAATTTGAGCAAATACTAGCATTTATTGGTTAAAGTTTTTTTTATCACTTTTTTTTTTCTCTTATGATTGTTTTGTAGTTTTGGAATTTTGTGTGATGGGTTTCCGTCTTGCTAGGTGTGGTTCATGGCAGAGTTTTCATGCATTTTTGCTGCTTTCGGTGAGGTTAGTGCCTTCGAGAATTTTGTTGCTGCTACTTCATATTTGGATGAAACTTTTGTTAATTGCTGCGCATGCTGAGCAAAACTATGAGATAAAAACCATCCATTTATTTTTGTCTGTACGTTTTGGTAGCTTGGGAAGATGGAATGGTTGAAGTATGTAGAGGACAAGTTAGTGATGCTTTTTCGTATGTTTTCACAAGGATTTAGTGTGGTGGACTGATCTATCCCATTTTGAAAAGAAGAAACTCTAAATATGATTAAAGCATATTGGAAATAAGGTCTCTGTTGGTGGAAATGGTTTGCAAGTTTCTAATTTAATACCAATTCTTTGATTTTGAGCTTTTACTAGCACATAAGATTTTTTGAGGCATAGAATGCTATTTAGATTGCTCAAGGCTCTGTTCTAGCAAAGATCAGCCCTCACCAATGGCCTTCTACATTTCTGAATTCTAAAATATTCTGTTTTTGTATACAATTGTACAATATTTAAAGATGGATCAGTGAATTTGGACTGTCATTAGAATTTCTGAGCATGCGGAAGTAGAGGTATTAGTACCTTTCCTATTTCCCAAGGGTTATGCTGTTTATGCCTAGATCTGCTGTTCGCTAATGCTTGCAGTCTTTAAGGTCAAGTCTGCTTGTTAAGCAAATTGATAATCTGCTCATCCAGCCTACTGAACCAAGAAAAAGTAAGCCAGGAGTGAGGCAAATAGAAAATAATATAGTTTTGTATTGTTCTCCACTTGGGGATTGGATTGCACCATTGCAACATCAAATTACAAGGAAATAGTTGTGGTTGGTCCTACTTTGAATGGTTGTACAAGAGCAATACCTTATTTAATTTTTACTTCAGATATAAACGTGTTCATCTATGTTTAATTTGGGCTTTTATTTGTTAATGTATCCAAACTGCAGATTGTGCAAGTCACCTTAGATAACTATGAGCCAGACATGCGTGATAATGGAGGAGCAGAGGTGCATCACAATTGGGTGGATGAAGTAGTTAGGTCTGAGGGAAGAGGTTCAATTGTCAACCATGACATGAACTCTAGCATCAGACCACGGCCGGAAAAGAAAGACCCTTCTCTTTTGACTAGGTACTGATTCTTCATAATCTGAAGGATTTTATCACAGGATATGCCAGTCGTTACTAGCCAATCAAATTCTTGTTTTCTTATTGAAGGAAAATTTTCAAAAACTATGCTATTTGAAGTCACTTTCCCTTTACTCTTTTGATGTGCTTTATATTTGTTGTTATAGGGAAGAGATGGAAACACCTAGAGTATGGGCTCGAATTTGTATTCAAAGAATGGCTGAGCTGGCAAAAGAGAGTACAACAATGCGCCAAGTATTGGAGCCAATGTTTGTTTACTTTGATTCTGGACGGCACTGGATTCCACGGCAAGGGCTTTCTATAGTAGTTCTATCCGATATGTGCTACTTATTGGAGACTTCAGGTATTCTGATCACTGTATTATTGATTATTTGGCGATCTATCCAGTGCATCTTGCTCATTTGGAACTCTATGTGCTTGTTATGGATGTGTTTCACAAAGATATACAATGATAAGTGTATGCATCTTAATCTTTAATTCATTTCAGGGCATCAGCAGTTGGTTTTAGCTGCTGTCATACGCCATCTGGACCACAAAAATGTTCTACATGATCCACGCCTTAAATCTTATGTCATTTTGGTTGCGGCTGCTTTAGCAAGGCAAATTAGATCAGAAGCAGTGCTGAGTGAATTAGGATTTGTGAGTGACCTGTGTAGGCATTTGAGGAAAAGTCTTCAGGCCACAGTTGAATCTGTTGGAGAGCCAGAGTCAAATATGAATATCTTGCTTCAGAAGTCCATTGAAGATTGCTTATTTGAAATTGCCAAAGGGGTAAGTTGAAAAAATTAAGGTCGAATAGATGCATTTTGTCTTTTGAATACACCTTTATTATACTCTAATTTGCAATGGCTTTGTCAGATTGGGGATGCACAGCCACTTTTTGACATGATGGCCATAACCCTGGAAAATATGCCTTCTTCTGGAGTTGTTGCCCGTGCAACCATTGGGTCATTGATTATTCTTGCTCATATGATCTCAATATCATCAATCTCTTCTCGATCACAGCAGGTATGAGGAGTTCCATAATATTTTAGTTTGCTTGCATATTTTCTGCCCTGCTGCCTGGTCAAGTGTTCAGACATCAGGTATGAGGAGCTTCATAGTTTTTTAGTTCTCCTGCATATTTTCTACACTGCTGCCTATTGTCTTCAGACATCTTTTAAAGATTTGCTTGTGAAAATAATGACTTGAGATTCCATTTATGTATCGTACATCTGTATTTTATCTGTTGAAAACCTTCCATTGGATGCTCTTATAACTACTTTTATTGTGTAAATTCAAATATCAGATTATTTTACTTTCAAACAAATTAATATCCAGTTCTGACAACAAATCCTTGATTCTTGAAGCTTTACTCTGATAGAGCTTACTGAACTTCAAAAACATTTCGATGTAGGTTTTTCCAGAAGCACTTCTTGTCCAACTTTTGAAAGCAATGCTGCATCCAGATGTTGAGGTGCGAGTTGGTGCTCACCAGATATTTTCAATGCTTCTCTTTCCAAGTGCCAGCCATTCCCGCCATGGAGATAAGCACTTCAAATCTTCTTATATTCATGAACCAAGATGGCATTCTAGTTCCACTTCTGCATTTTCATCTATCACAGCATTACTTGAAAAACTTCGAAAAGAGAAGGATGGTGCGGGAATAGACAAGCATAAAAATGATGTTCCTAATGATTGCAAAGAGGCAGACAATGTGGAAGATGATTGGAAGCTGGGACAAACCCGGAAAAATTCTCCTAATCTTTACAAATTTAGTTCTATTATCGACAGGGCTTCTGGAACAACAAACTTCACTGAGGCGGTAAACAAATGTATTTAATATGTATTTGTATTATTCTCAATCTATTCAGGTAAGGTGGTATTTATATATACGGTTAATGATGCACAGGAGCCTTATGTTATCAATTTAAGTGAGGATCAAATAGCACAATTACTTTCTGCTTTCTGGATACAAGTCAATCTTCCAGATAACTTGCCCTCAAATATTGAAGCTATAGCTCATTCTTTCATATTGGCACTTATTTCTTCACGACTGAAGGTAATAGTACTCTTTTGCCTTCTAGTTACGCTACTATTACCTTCCATTTCTATTTTATAGCCTGAAATAGCAAACAGTTCGAATCTCACATTGATCCAAAAGCATCTTTGGTGTGTGTGTGTATTCTCTCTTTTGAGGAAGCTTTTTATGGTTGCTTGGTTAACTGTCCTAATTTCAGAAGACGAGTTGCACAATATTTGCATCTTCCTGTCTTACTTTGGAGCATGAAGTACTATAGTTTCCAAGATTAATTCTATTTTGGGTCTCATTCTGGTGAACCTTAACACTTTTCATCTTCTTTTGGGTTTATACCTCCAGAACTAAAGAAACATATGGGCTACCTGATCACTGTACTTTTTTTTTGTATGCTTGTGCTTTGCTGTCATCATTAATATTTTCTATATCCTTGTAATTTGGCAGAGCCCAAGTGACAGCACCGTGGTTCGCTTCTTTCAGCTCTCCATCTCTATCAGAAATTTATCGTTGGACCCAAACAATGGTATAGGTGATTTCTTAAAACATAGATCGACGGCATTGTGAGAGAATATATGTGCAACTGACTGATTTACCATCTCTTGTCAGGGATGTTACGTCCGGCATGCCAGAGATCAATTTTTGTATTATCAGTTGGTATGCTGATGTTTGCTGCTAAAATATATCAAATTCCTGGATTGAATGGTTTACTTGAATCGCTACTTCCATATGATGTGAGTATATTTTCTTTTTTACCCTATTCTATATGTGTAGCATGCATGTCATTGTCTAAGTTTCACATAATTGGAAATTCATGGCCTATAATAATTAAATAAAAGGCAGAAATCTGCTAATTGTTTTAAGATCATTTGCAGGAACTAACTTTTTACAGTATAAGCTATCTCAATTACATTTTACCAATTCAGGTTGATCCTTATCTTAGCATTAGTGATGACCTTCAAGTACTTTTAAGGCCTCACGCAGATACGAGAGAATATGGATCTGTCAAAGACAATCAATTAGCCACATCGTTGCTCATTGAGCTGCGGAGCAAAATAACTGAATCTGATAGGTTCATAATGGATACCTTAATTCAGCACCTGTCTAATATTACTGAGGTACATAATTTAATTGCTAATAATGCACAAAATCTTTGTCACTCTCTCTCTCTCTCTCTCTCTCTCTCTCATATGTGTCTTTGTGCTTCTTAAGCTGGAGGAGAATGACTTGGCAAGACAATTGTCCAAACCATTCACACCTGATGATGCATTTCTCTTCGGTCCTCAATCACTACTTGATTTGGACCAGAACCAAATGGTTTCCCATTCCAAAGAATCACTCTCCTTTGATGAGGTATGACCTTTTGGTAATTTTGATCTGATTCTTGCTGAGTTTGTGAATTACCTGAGCAGAATTATTCTATGCCATATATTTTCTTTTTATCCTGGGCAGAATTACCTAAGTTTATGAAATCTTATTTTTTCCTCAACTTATTTCTGAGGTCTAAATGCTGTGAGAGAGCTAACAGCCTCTTGAACATGTAATGAGAATCAAGATAGTGTTGAAATTACAATGCTGCTGCTTTTGTCTTTTGCAGGACATTCCAACAAGCTCATTGGCTGAGGATGATGCTATTAGTGAGGCATCTGTTGCAGACATGTCACGCTTTATTCCAAAAATGCCTTCATCTCCTTCTGTTTCCCATGTTATTAGCATTGGGCAGCTTTTGGAATCGGTAATGTCATCCATATGTCGGCCATACTCTACCCTTTTTATTCATTGTGTTGTCTCCATGCCTGTTTGAGGACTTTGAAGATAAGCACTTGCATTCCTGATTAATATGTACTTGAGTAATACGGTTTCAGGCACTTGAGGTTGCCGGTCAAGTGGCAGGAGCATCAATCTCTACATCACCGCTTCCATATGACACCATGGCAAGACAATGTGAGGATCTTGGCAAAGGCACAAGGACGAAACTCTCCAATTGGTTGTCCCATGAAAATCATAATACTAGACGAAGTGACAAATGCTTACCAGCACTTCCCACTGATGGATGCCCTGTACTGGACAAGGTCAGTAGATTCACTTTTCTGTTGACCTTTTATTTTTCTTTTCCCATTATCATTATCATTGATATTGCATATTCTAGATACTAGATTGAGTTTCTCTAGCTGTAACAAACATCTCTCTCAAGTGTCTAGCCTGATAGTCAATGCAAGTGATCTTTAACCTGCTGAAATTGAATGAATCTGGGGTGGGAAGTTATTGAAAGGAATGCTAAAAAAATGGTGGTCTTGGGGAAAGGGTTAAGGCCTAACTTCGGGGTGTTATGATAGTAAATGTAATTCTCCTTGCAGCAGACTGATCCATTGTTGTGCCATAGGCTTGGAAATGACAAACAGATTACCCTACTATAGAAATTTTGGACCTTGCATCATCTTGACATGCCTATTTTCCTGTAGATAATGAGCAATGGAGGTATTGTTCAAGGAGCTGTGAAGCCAGTGGGAGCAGGCTTGGCTATGAGACTGCCCCCTTCTAGTCCATTTGATAACTTTCTCAAAGCAGCAGGATGTTAAAAAGAAGGCAAGTAAACATTGCATGTTATTTGCGGTCTCTGTAAAGGTTTAGGCAGTAAGTAGAGCTTGTAGGCAGTCCTTGATCCCATTGTTGCAAAGATTTAAATGCTGGCATGGCCAATTAGTTAATTCCAATGCTCAACTTAACTTGATCTGTATCTTGACTTTCATGTTGACTGGAAATAGAATTTATCCTCAATCAAGAAATGCATCTATCGATGGAGTCCTTTTGTCTGTACCTAGGTTAGTAAAATTATGTTTTGGAAGCAAACAAAATGCTATGCTTGAAGATAGGCCAAACATCTTACTCGAAAAGCAGCAAAACGCCGAAGGGTTTTTTAGCTTCTTTTTTTTTTTATTTTTGGCAAAATCTTTACCAATCACAAGTTTTCATTGTATAGTGGTTGTAGATTAAGTTTTATAATCAATGAAAAACAATATATATGCATATGTACTTGTAGGATGAAACGGATAAACCGATTATTGGGAAAGAAAAGAAAAGAAAAACTAATAAATGAGCTCAAAATATTTGAGCGTTGAATGTACAGGTTATTTACATCATTGTTTTTCAATTCAGTTAAATAAATTTGATTTCCAACATAAAGTTTGGTTTAATCGGATTGGTTCGGTTTTTGAAAATCTAAAATCCATGTAATTGAACCCATTGAATTTTGAAGTAAAAATACAGTCTTGCAGCTAAAATCAGTAGGACAGTTGGATAAAAATGAGCATGGAACACTTTGGAAGTAGGCCCAAAAGCAATCAAAACTTACCAGAATCGGGTTGTTTGAATAATTGGAATATCCTTTAGAACTTGGAATTTCAGCAGCATCATGTCCCAAGTGCATGTGACACATTAATGGAGGTCAAGGATTTGAATAACATTCTTTCTCTATGCCAATTTTGTTCATTTATGCCTTGTCCTAAATGAATATATATATTTCCCCGAATGGTAACTTGCACCATTTCAATGTAATCTTTTATTAATATAATGCACGTCAGCATGATAGCTAAACAGTGAAGTTTAATGTGTAAATATGCACCATCTTTGGATAAATTTATCATTCCTTTTTTTTATATATATATATATTATGTTAAACTTTAACTTGCTACTTAATTACCAAAAGATAGCTTATAAGGTGATTATTCAAGTTTTTATAATAAACATTTAATTCTCATAATCAGTCAATACTTAATTACCAAAAGATAGCTTCAAAGACTCGTTTATGACAATTGGACGATATTAATATGATTCATTATTCAACATTAATGATTTAATTTATTAAATATAATATGATCATACATTATATATACTTTTTCAACTCTACCAAATAAACTTTCTAAGTTTTAAGTCAAGCGAATTTTTCTATCTTTTTGTTTTTTAAATTAATGACTTAATCATCCAAGTGTTCTTTTATTGAAATCTCAACTATATATTTATACATTTTCGAATTTACGGCGAATCACTATTTATATATAATTTATTAATGATTGTGAGTTTAAATTATAGCGAAATAAGGAAAAAGAAAAAAAAAAGAAAAAAAGAAAAAAGAGTAGTGTATAGTCAAATCAAAATAATAGGAGAGGTTTTAATTGAGATCCATAAAATGTGGTCAATTTATGGTTAATATTGACGAATTGTATGCATTAATTGATCTAACTAGGTAGCTAGCTTCCTATTTATGTCTCAATTGTTTATACGAGTATTTATTATTATTATTATTATTATTATTATTATTATTATTATTATTATTATTATTATTATATGTATGAAAAAATCAGAATATAAAAAGGGAGTCACATTTTATTTATTATGTATGTTCAATCTTATTCTTCAGTCCTTTCACTGCCTCTTTGCCTGTCCAAAAATACTCCTTAATCACATTTATAACTTTTATCCTAATGCAAGGGAGTATTTTGATGGTCATAAAATGACTTTTCATGCATATGTTTTTCCTATAAAATATCACAATTTGTTCTGAAATTCCCCAACAAAAAGAATGTGCATGTTAGATGCTGTTTATGATTATTTATTTAAAGATGAAAAGGAAAATTTTAATTATTTTTTCATATTAATTGCTAATTATTTTTTTTAATTATTTTTCTTATAATTTTGCAAAGTAATTAGTTCATAGTTTTTCTTATTTTAACCTTTTACGTTTTCTTCAAAGTAAATTTTATTTTTCTTATTTTAGTTTCATGTAAGGTATTAAATTAGATTCTGATTAGCACATTAATTATTTTTGAAAGGATGTTTGAATAATATGAAATTTTTCACATATTATTATATTTTACAATTTAATTATCAATGTAATTTTCATAACTGCAAGAAATGTTGCGGCAGAATTTTTTTTTTTTTTTTGATAAGCCGGAAATTATCACTGGAGAAAGGAAATTACAAGAGAGCCAAAAATACTTCAAGGCTATGATAGACTGGATATTGCCCCCAGAACTAAACAGATTCCATCCTATTTCACGCTGTAACCAACTGAAACAGCAAAAGAACAGAGCATTCAAAACCCGGCCAAATCAATTCTATCAGACCCGCAAATCCATCCAAGAAAACAATCAGTAGTCTACAAAACCCAGACATACCATCTCTGTCACCAAAAAACCAAAGAATTCAATTAAACATGTATAGCAAAAGAACGCGAAATATTCATGCACTCCACCAGTAGAACCAAGACACGGCCAGAGAATAATGATTCCCTACAGCCATTATGCTGATAACACCTTCTCCCACGAAAGAACACACCAGAACTATTAGGATTGTCAAATCCCTGCAGCCGCCCTCCCAATATGAAAGAAACACAGCATCAGTCCCAACAGCCACAATGCCTCAAGGATAAGTTGCCGAATCAAAGATACATTATCAGAAGCTAAGAGTCTCTCATCCATCCACCTTCACAGCTCCGAGAAGGGTCAACTCCCCACATAGAAAGCTGATCTCTGAAAAAGCAGGGGCCAGGATCCAGAATACCAGCAAGTGAAAAGCATCCTTGAAGCTAATAGATGGCTCAAGACTGCGGGAAAACGAAGTAATATCTCCAACAACTGATGCCAACATCAAAGCAAGATACTGTCAAATCTCTCAGCCCAAATTGCCAACTGCCACAAAGGAATCGGCGGGATCACTGAACCACTGAAAGTAAGTCCAGGATCGCAAAACAAAAAGGTAGAACATCAGCTCCACCTTATTAACTGATCCTATACTCAAAATCAGATCAGACAAGACCAAGGACACAGAGAACGCGTTGGTCATCTGCACCATTAAATTCACCCAGAAGTCTCTCTCCACCACCCCGCCCCTACAGCAGTCCACTTAAATTAACCAAGCAATAAAATCAGCATTCCTACACACCCCTTGTTTTGCTAGTGTGTCTGCAATAAAATTACATTCCCTTGGCCTATGTTGAAAAATCATGTTTCCAAGAGCAAGAACATAATTGTCAATTCTGTTAAAAATAGAAAGAAGATTCCATGGTCTATGAGCTCCCACTTTTGTCAGCCAATGTAATACAACCAGAGGGTCCATCTCAAAGATAACACCTGTTCTGCTGCCATCAGATAGCAAAAAATCAGAGGATAATTTCAATGCATTCTCCACAGCTAGTAATTCAGCAAGATTCGAATCCATATAGCCCACATAAGCAGAGAAGATACAAAGAAAATCACCCTTGTGGTTCCTCAAAACACCACCCACCCCAGAAGGTCCCGGTTTCCCCATAGAGGATCCATCCGTATTCCACTTAAGAAAGGACCCTTAAGGTGGCGAACAAAAGACTTTAGGCTTGATTTTGATCGGGTGATGGTACCCTTTGATGGCATCGACAACAAGAGACAGATTTTGTTCCTTAAGGAAATCAAGTTCCTTAATATTACTGATCCAGAAATAAGCTCTGGCCAATATAACATTTAGCAAACAGTCGACATTGCACTTCCGCCCATTGAAAACTGATTCATTCCTTTCTAACCAGATGGATCAAACTGTAGCAAGAGATACAATAAGCCAAATTTTACTCTGAACTCTACCATGCACCAAGTTAGCCCATTGAGTGAGGAAATCATTGAAAGAACTCGAAACACATAGATACACACCCCACCAATTTGCAATTTTACACCAAATTGAAAAAGTAACCGGACAAAGCAGCAAGAGGTGATCCACAGTCTCAACCTCCTTATTTCAAAGAGGACAATTCGAGGCAGTACCGTCCAGAATACCCCTGTGATAAAGAAAATCTTTTGTGCAAATCTTTTTAAGCAGCGCCCTCCAAAGAAATATATTAACCTTCGGAGGAACCAGATTTTTTTCATAGAAATTGGAAGCCTTCAGGTAATGCATGATGGCTTTCCTATAATTCCTGCATTTTAACACAAGCAGATGAGACAGAAAAAACCCCTTTAGGATCATGCTTCCATATCTTCCAATATCTTATGCTCACCTTAATTATTTTTATATTTTATAAATTAATGAAATGGGTTATGTTATTTGTTTCGAAAGCAACTTGTTTAACAAGTTTAAGTGTTTTTTATAGTAATAAGGCAACAACAGTATTACTAAAATAAAATTTATTTATTGATAATACAATTTAGATGACACGATCAAAAGTATATATATATAATCGGACTGTATCTCGGATCTAGATCCATGACCCAATTTTCTAATTATCCGAATTATCCAGGATCCGATTAGTAGCTTTTAAAGTTATCGTTTTGGTGAGTCGGACCGAAATACGGATTACATGATCATTCAATCAGGATTGAGCTCTTATTATGGAAGCTTGGACTAGCTTCCCATCCGGGGAGAATTTTTTCTTGAATATGACTTCTACGTTCACAAGAAATCCCAACTAGAGAATGAAGGGTATCTCTATAAATAATTAGATTGTCATATATGTCTCTTACTTAACTATTTTTCACTCGAAAAAATACTTTTATTTGTCACTGACTTAACCATTTGAGAGTTATTTCATCGGATCCCACCAAAATTTCTTAAGTTTTATATATTTTTGAAGAATTCGATTACTCTAATTGGATCAAATATCAGTCCGGTAATTTCCGAACGGTTATATATATATATATATATATATATATATATATATCTTGTTACTTCACAATTATTATCGTGGAGCACAAAAGCAGTGGTAAAAAAACAGTAGTTTTCCAAAGGGAGTTGAAATAATTATGCAGCACCATCTTTGGGACACGACACGATCAGACCAAATGTTTCCTACCCACCCTTTTTCAATTAATCGACACATAGGATCATAAGCAGTAAATTTTTCTATTGCACAAAAATTCTTTATTACTTTTTCTTCTTAATATTCGACGCATTTTCCTACTATGTATATTCCAGTTTCAAATGTTATATCCTATCCCTTGCAATAGATAATTAATTACTGTGGTTAATTTATAATGAAACTGATAATACATTATATACGTGATCTATTATTGGGCTTTTATCCAATCGGGAGAATTTCACTGACCGACCAGCATCACTATATTTGCTCTCTATTTCTGCCTAATCTAACGTGTTAGCAAACCTTGTAAAGGTGTGAAGTAATAGAATTCTATTCCAATATGGATTGAAGTTACAATGATGATTATATATATACAGAGGTACAGCTGAGAAACGGGAAGGAGTAAACTAGAGAAAAGATAACTACAACTAATAGATAAATAAAGTTGATATATATCTCTGCTGATGTATATCCCTTAACACCCCCTCTCAAGACAATGGGTGTTCTGTTGCAAAGACATACTGCCACGCAAATAATGCAAAGTAAAATACACTCTAATCTTTTTCCTGCGCATCATGCACATGCAAACAACGTCGAAGTGTAGAGAAGCGAGAGACACCCAGAGGCTTGGTGAAAATATCTGCAAGTTGACCATCCGAGGGAATAAAATGGATGTGTACTGTCCCATTATCCACCAAATCACGAACAAAATGGTAGTCTAGTTCGATGTGCTTAGTACGAGCATGGAACACAGGGTTGCGACTAAGGTATATCACACCAATGTTGTCACACCACATTGTGATTTTCCCAGGGAGAGAGAACCCAATCTCCTGCAATAAAGCCGAAATCCATAACAATTCAGAAGCAGTGTTAGCCAGTGCTTTGTACTCACTTTCAGTACTTGAGCGAGCAATGATAGGTTGTTTCTTGGCTCCCTAAGAAATGAGGCTGTGACCCAGGAAGATACCATATCCTCCTGTGGACCATCTGTCATCAGGACAGCCTCCCCAATCAGCATCCGAGTAGCTATGCAACTGGGTGACAGGAGAAGAAGCTAACACGAGGCCATATCGACTTGTACCTTGCAGATATCTCAAGAGACGTTTGACTGCCTTCCAATGGATATCAGTCGGAGCATGCATAAACTGGCACAGTTTGTTGACTGAGAAACATATATCTGGTTTGCTGATGGTAAGGTACTGGAGAGCACCAACTACTTGCCTATATTCCGTGCCATTAGGAAGAGGTGTACCCATGAATTTAGATAGAGGTGGAGATGTTGCCATTGGAGTAAGACACGATTTTGCTTTCAAGAGGTTGGTGCGGTCCAGTAAATCTTGGATATACTTTGATTGGCGAAGAATGATCCCATCTTTGGTATGATCCACTTCAATGCCCAAGAAATATGCCACACGGCCTAAGTCGCGTATGAGAAACTTAGCTTCCATAAGAGCAATAGTATTCTGCACCTCGGACACTGAAGTTCCTTTAACAAGAATATCATCAACATAACAAAGAATATAAGTAGAGTGTCCAGCAGTCAATTTGACAAAGAGGGAATTATCTGCCTTGGATTTACAGTATCCCTTTGAGACCAAAAAAGTGCACAACCATTTAAACCATTCGCGAGGCGCCTGTTTAAGTCCATATAAGGACTTGTGCAGAAGACAGACATGATCTGGTCTTGAATGATCTTGAAAACCTTGGGGTTGGGTCATGTAAACTGTCTCTTTTAAATGCCCATGAAGGAAGGCATTGGACACGTCAAGCTGATGGACTGACCATTTGTGAGCTGATGCTAAAGCAAGGATTGTACGAATGGTTGTTGCTTTCACCACTGGGCTGAACGTTTCTTTGTAATCCACCCCCTGTCTTTGTGTGAACCCCTTTGCCACAAGACGAGCCTTGTACCTATCTACCGACCCATCTATTTTTTGCTTAATCTTGAATAGCCACTTGCAACCAATGATATTCGACTGAGGCGGTCGAGGAACTAAATCCCAGGTATGTGTGTCAAGGAGGGCCTGAATTTCTGTGGCCATAGCCTCACGCCATTCTGGAAATTTATAGGCCAATTTAAATGAAGGTGGTTCTGTTTAGAGATAATCAGTAGTGGAAACAGAGTGAGTGAGTGCTAGATATTTGGGAGGCTTGCGGGTTTTAGGTGGTCGAAGTGTCATGGGGTGCGTCTTACACACAGGGGGTTGTGTCGGGTGAGTAAAAGCTGTGGATGGGAAAGTAGAATATGGCAAAGGGATAGGCATGAAAGGCAGGATAGGCGGGGAACTGTTGGGAACAAAAGTCGAATTTAAAGGAGATGGGGAGGAAGAAGATACAGGAGAGGAAGAAGAGTGCATACTTGATGAGAGACCAGTAGAGACGGAGATTGATACCTGCCACGTAAGCCAAGGAGAAGACATGTGTTGCTGGGGAAGAAGGTCACGTGTGGTAGTTTGGGCAAACGGGAAAAGAGTTTCATCAAACTGAACATGTTTGGCAATATAGATTCTTTCAGAGGAAGGTTGGAAACTGACAAAACCCGAATGTGACTTGGACTTGCCCAAATATACACATTGCTGACTACGAAAGGAAAACTTATGTTTGTTGTAAGGACGAAGTAAAGGATAGATAGCACACCCAAAGATTTTAAGATTTTTATTGTTCGGTGTTTTTTTTAAATAAACGAAAGTAGGGAGAGGTGTTGTGAAGTGAATGAGACGATAGATTATTAATTAAGTCAACACTTGTGGTAACAGCAAAATTCCAAAACCGCAAAGGCACACTTGAGTGGACAAGGAGAGTGAGTGTGGTGTCTATGATATGACGGATTTTACGTTCCGAAATTCCATTCTGTTCATGTGTGTGAGGGCAGGCAAGAAAGTGAGAAATTTCAGATTTTCAAGAATGAGTGGAGAGCTTTTGAAACTCACCACCAAAGTCTGAATGAAACCTTTTTATTTGACAGTTAAATTGACGTTGAACCATAAACTCAAATTCAAGGAAGGTAGCAAAAACATCACTTTTGAACTTGATGCAATAAACCCACGTAAATCTGGTAAATTCATCAATAAACAAAACAAAATACTTATGATTGAAAAAGGAATCAACAGGGGTTGGACCCCATACATCTGAATGAATGACCTCAAATGGAGCAGAGCTGCTCCTAACAATTGGAGGCAAATTATGTTTGGTGAGCTTTCCTAAAGAACACGAGGAACACTTGCTAGGTGAGGAAGAAAATGGTAAAGAGTGAGAATGTAAGATATTGAAGGTAGTACGTTTGTTGCAATGACCAAGGCGAGCATGCCAAGTATCAAACGAGACCTTCTCCCCAAGGAAAGCTTGCTTCAACTCAGTTGGTAGCCTGTATAAACCTCCATCACTCGGGCCTCGTAAAAGGATGTCCTTCGTCACCTGATCCTTAATAAGAAAATGAGAAGGCCAAAATTCAAAGAAACACCGATTATCTTTAGTGAACTTTTGAACTGATAATAACGATTTAGTGAGCTTAGGAACAAGAAGAACATCATTGAGATGAAAAGTGGAGTAAAATGAAGTACCAGTGTGGGTGATGGGCATACCTTATCCATTACCTACTCTTACAGTGTCTTGGCCATAAAATGGCGCTATGGTGTGAAGTTGAGTAGGGTAAGCAGTCATGTGGTGAGTGGCCCCTGTGTCAGGATACCATGATCGAGCAGGAACGGGAGCCAGGGGAGGTGGAGGAGAAGCTGCATTGGGACAGTGTGACCAAGCAATGTTTGCTTGCCTGCCATATGTTCCCCCAGAATTGAAGGAACCTGGATTATGAGGAGAAGAGGTGGACATTTGTGGTTCATACCTGCGTCTGTACCGGTCAGCAGTGTGGTTACGAAGGTTACAGATTTGACATGGACCACGTTGCCTGCATTGGTTTGAGGTTTTGTTGCCTTTTGAGTTGGTAGAGTGAGACAGGACTGGGTTTGGTGGTGCTTGTGCAAGAAGTGCAGATGGTGGTTCATTAAGACTTTTGAGCAGTATCTCATGTGCAACCAGATGGCCATAGAGTTGGTAAAAGGATGCAGGGGGAGATTGAAGAGCAAGAGTTGTAATAATGGAGTGATATTCAGTACCAAGGTTTCGGAAAATAATTGCATTGAATTGTGCAGTAGAAAGAGGTGCACCAGCGGAAGCAAGTTCATCAGCAAGGGCCTTGGCATGTTGTAAATAGACAGCAACACCTGTGTCTGATTTCTTGAGCTCCTGCAATTCGATGTGTATTTGTAGCTGACGATTTTGAGAGACAAAACCAAATGCATTGGCCAAAGCTTGCCAGGCATCATATGCAGTCTCCACACCTACAACATAAGTAAAAACTTCTTCTGTTAGAGAAGCAAACAACCATGTTAAGAGGGTTTGATCTTTCTTAAACCATGCTTTATAGTCTGGATTAGGAGTAGATATGTTTAGGTCAGTTGAAGAAGGAATGATGGTGGAGGGTTTTGGATTGGATCCATCTATGTGACCTATGAGATTATGACAGTGAAGTATAGGTAGGAATTGAGTTTTTCAGGTATTATAGTTGGTGCGGTTTAGTTTGATGGTAAAGGCATGGTTAATTGAGAATGGTTGGGAATTTTGAACGAGTGACATGTTTGAGCTTATGGTTGAGGAAGACAAAGTGGGGAGAGTTGTTGAGGATGATGAGGAATCTGCAGGTTGTGAATTAATTGAAGAATTTGATGACATGGAGAGGTCTAGGTTAGCTCTGATACCATATAAAAGTGTGAAGTAATAGAATTCTATTCCACTATGTATTGAAATTACAATAATGATTATGTATATACAAAGGTACAGTTGAAAAACGGTAAGGAGTAAATTAGAGAAAAGATAACTACAACTAATAGATAAATAAAGTTGATATATATCTCTGCTGATGTATATCCCTTAACAAACCTAATCCTGCAAGTGTTAGTGTAGCCATCATTAGTACTCAATTATCAGTACTTCAATATGCAACATTTTAGATACTATAAATAATCCCTACATTATAACATGTAGAGGACTTGAAATTTTTATGAGTCTTTTTGTCTATATTTTATCTCTCTGAACTTAATTGTCTCGGATTTCGGAATGCTTATCTCCTGCAGGCCGGGATTGAGCCATTTTTTCACTACTTTGCAAGCTTTAGGTAGATCGAAATTTATAATCTAATCGAATCAAATTTCTTTTTAGTCGGTTCTTCTGGTTTAATTTTCTTCAAATTATTAGAAACAAATCTCCTGCTAAACCAATATATTTTCGCGATACTTCATCGCAAAATAAGTATATATTTATTTTTCTTATCCTACATGTTTAGCGTGGGAAAATTCCTCGAGAAAGCAGTGCATTGTTATATATTAAATAACCGCTAAAAAATACAGTGTATTTGGTCTATTACATTAAGGAAAAATACATCTATAACAAATGAACAGTTACGTTAACATTACGCTGAACGTAAAAATAAAAAAAAAAAACATTACAAAAAAATATATTCGGCTGTCAAGTATTAGTGTATCATGGCAACACTAAATAAATTAATGACTAAAAGGATATATTATATATAAATATTATTGATTTAAGCAGTTTAATATTTAATTTTTTTATTATTGAATGAATCCTGTAATTATATAAAAAAATTATATA
Source organism: Excoecaria agallocha (assembly GCA_037975025.1). Lineage (NCBI taxonomy): Eukaryota > Viridiplantae > Streptophyta > Magnoliopsida > Malpighiales > Euphorbiaceae > Excoecaria > Excoecaria agallocha. Next base: position 70,236,615 of record CM075808.1, read on the forward strand.
TAATTGTTTATCTCAACATTGATTTTTATATAACTATTTGGAATCAATTTATTAAAGATAAAAATAATTATTTGTGTAATATGATGAAACATTCCACCATAAACACAATTAATCAGTAATAATATCTTGAAACGTTGGAGTATATTTTATTGTAAAACTTTAAAAACAAGCAGGGTTTTGAATGGAAGATGCTTAAAACAAGATAATTATATGTGTTAATTAAAGTGCGATTCTGGGCGAGCGGGAAGGAAAGAAGATAAAGTCAGAGTACGAAATGACCACAAAGTAATGTTATTAAAATCGAACCGAATAAAGAATTGAAGAGCTCAAGAATTCGTGGTTCGACCGGTTCGTTGAGGTTCAACAGGGTTTTTTTCATTTTTTAAAAAATATATTATTTTTTAAGTTTTATATAAATATTATAAAAATATTACTATATAAAAAATTAAAAATAATTTTAAAAAATATATTTATCATCAAATATTAACAATAAGATTATATTTTCAAGTCATTCAATATTTATAACAAAAATTTAAGATAAATATAATAAAAAATTGTATTTTTTTAAAGAAATTCTTCAAATATAAATTATAAAATTTTATTTTATTCATAAAAAATTTATTAAATTATTTAAATTTTAATTATTTTATATTTATAATTTTATTTTATTTTTTTCCAGAAAAAAATAATATTGTATGAATATTTTGAACAAAAAGTTGATTTTTCTAAATTAACCCGGTTTTTTATCATTTAACTCGATTTTTTTCAGTTTTATCCCGCTTTAACCGTTTTTTGGCGGTTTAAAACAGTATTTTTCGGTTTTTATCCAATCCGGTTAGCATCCCTATAAAAAAGGTTAAATGTACAAAAAAAATACTTTTAATATTTATCAAAAACAGTAATTTTACTGTTAATATTTAATTATTTATAATATTATATTTAAAATTATTAATTAGTATAATTTTATTTCAAAATTAGCAAAACCGTTACTTGAATATTATTTCATCAAAATAATTCAACGTTTCTGCACCAGCGGTCAACAAATATAATATGATCAAATTAATAATTTTATTACTTTATGAATAAAATTATATTATTTTAATAATTTTAAAAATAATATTGCATGTAACTAAATATTAAAAATAAAAGTACCGTTTTTAGTAAATATTAGGGACATTTTTGCTCATTAAACCTAAAAATTAATATAAATAATAAATTCTAATTCAATTAGTATATTGTAAGATCCATACTATCAATCAATATATAGCAAAATTATATAATATTTATGTTAAATAATATAAACTATACATGAGAATAAAGTATTTATTAAAAAGAGAGAATAAAATATTTTTTATTAACAAATAATTAAATTTCATAAATGGGGTTCAAATAGTTAATAAATCATCCGGACTAGCAATTCCAAATCCATCTTATTAAGATTACTATATTTAATATACAAAAAAATCTAATTCGTAAATTCCATCAATTTGAAACTACCTAATAAGAAAGGCCGTTAAATGAATTGTGTTATTATTAATTACTGCAATTAACTTTTTCTATCCAAAACATAAATTTTTCTATATTATTGTATTATTCTCTAGCACAAAATAACGTATGATTAGTGCAAAAATAAAAGGATTAGCACAAAATTTTGCATCATATATTCTTTTGCCAAAGGAAAAAAAATACATATATTGGTAAGAATTAATATTTTAAATTTTTTATGCATATGGTGGTGATTTTTGAACCTTTGTTTATTTACACATCGGGTAAAATATAATCGTCAATTTTTGACTTATTGTTTCTTTAAGACTTATTGATTATATAGCCGATAATATCTAATTATATCGCTATTTGTTAAGCTCATATAACCAAGTCATTGAATGTACATAGACATTACTAAAAATAATAATATCTAATTAATATTTTACCTGCTATAACTGGCATTATATAAAATAAAAAGATATTTCTTAAATAAATTATATCTAATTAGTATTACATAAACATTTATTGAAACGATATCTAATTAGATATAGAAACGATGTCTAATTAAGATTTATTGAAAAAAAATAGTTCAATTTTATTGAATTAATAATATATAAATATAACATTAAATTGTAGGGATGAGCAAAAAAATTAAAATATGATTAACCATAAAATCAATTCAAAATCGAACCGAAGGTTAACCGATCCGATAGACTCGATTATAATTTTTAATTTTTATATTTTTTTGTTAATAGTTACGGTTTAAGTTTTTAAGTATCGATTAATCATTAGTTCACGGTTAACCTGTTATATATATATATATATATATATATATATATATATATATATATATATATATATATATATATATATATATATATATATATATTAATATTTATATATAGTATATAATTAACTTTTATATACTTTTTTATTATATATTAATGTTCATATTTTACTTAATAGTATTTAATTACATTATTATCCAAAATTTTATTTGATTTAAAATCAAATATAGTAATTTTTAATAAATATTAAACTTATTTTATAATATTAGATATTAATTTATAAAATATAAATTTTAGCTAGTAAATTATATTTATTTCGTAATTTTTATATTAAATTACTTTATATATTAAAAATTAAATTAAATTTTATCTAATTTTTTATATTATAAATTTAAATGATTAATTAAAAAATATTAATTAATTAAATAAAAAAAATTAAAATTGATAAATTAATTAATCTAATATAATATATTAATTAATTATTAATAATTTTAAAAAATTAATATTAATAAATTAATTAATTTTTTAATTAATGAATCAATTAATCGTTTTAAATTAAAATAAGGTAATGGGTTAAAAGGTCCCGCAAAGAGGCAGGTGAATAAAAATGTGCTCTATAAATACGGGCTATAAGTTCAAACCCATAAGCTATTATTGAGTCTACTGTTGCCCACCGTGTAAGAACGTGCAATCTATCATTTTGCTTTTCATGTCTGCCATTTTTCTCTCTGTTAACTCTTTTTTTCCAGTTCTTACTTCTTCATTCTCCTTCACTTCTCTCTCTCTCTCTCACTGCACCCACTTTATCTTAAAGTCTCGTCTCGGAAAAGAAAGCCTTAGGCCTGGTCTTTTTTCCAGTTCGAGTTCCAGTTACTTCAACTCTTTATCTCTTTCTCTCTCTCTTTATCTTCTTCTTCTAACTAAAATTCTCCAACTTGGAGTTCGCTTAATTGGGTCCTTTGTTTCTTTCTCTTTGGCCTCCTCTTCTGCAACTTACGAGCCTTTTCATGGTTAAAGTTTTCATCTTTTGACTGTTTCCTAGTCAGGGTTAGTAATATTTCTTGCATGATATGGTGTGCATGTGTGAAGAATATTAATGGAGGACTTGTACAGGATTGACCCTAGAACTCTATTTTGTTCAGATAATAATATTGTTATTGATAGCTACCCACTGAATTTTACTTCTTCTGCTACAACTAGTAGCCATGAATTTCACACCCCGGTTAGTAATTTACTTCAATTTGATCACCGTCATCATCATCAACAAGTTTCTGAATCAGATATGTTTGATCTAATCAAGACCCAGATCGCCTATCACCCTCGTTATCCAGACCTAGTTTCTGCTTACATACGATGCCAAAAGGTTTTCTTTTTCTTCTGCTATTCCTCAGCAATTTTCTCTCCTATTTTAAAACAAGTAAATAGAGTTTTTGATTGGATTTTGTGCCCTTTTCTTTAAGGTTGGTGCACCCCCAGAAGTGGCATCTCTTCTTGAAGAAATGGGGAGAGAGAACTACTTAATCAAGGGTTGCAGTAGTGAGATAGGAGCTGATCCAGAACTCGACGAGTTCATGGTTTGCTTTTCTTTCTCTCTTTTTTTTTTCCCTTCTTATGAGCTATTTGACTTCTGTCGGTTCCTGAGAAAATCAGTGAACTAAAAGAAAAAAAAAAAATCAACTCCTTAAAATATTTCAAGATTCTTGCTTTCTCAGAAGCATGTCGTGATAGTAAAATCGTTGGAACTGAAAAAAGAAAATTGTTTTTGTTTTTCAAGGAATCATACTGTGATGTCCTACACAGATACAAAGAGGAGCTTTCAAAGCCGTTTGATGAGGCCACAACATTCTTCAGCAGCATAGAATCACAACTCAGCGATCTTTGTAAAGGAACATTAACAAAATCCATCGATTACGGCTCTGGTAATTTGTGTAAAGCCCTTATGCACAGTGCATTTTCTAATTGGTTCTATGCTTGTTTATATATGAATACTGAAGTATATTGGGTCCCTGAAAAAAGTAATTTTCAGAATCAGTTGGATGCTTGTAATGCGTTAGACCAGCTTAAATTGAGGAGTACAATAGTGGCTTAGTCACTGTTCATGCTCAAAAGAATAGTATTTCTGGGGTTTGGTTTGAATAGTGTAAGAACCTTTAATAATTCTCTTGTGTACAGTTTGCTATGTTATATACTGGCTCCTATACCTATACATTTTGTAATCTTGATGCAAAAACTACACTTTACACTGCTAAGTTCGGTATATTTTATATCGATTTTGTATGCTTTTATTTCAAAGATATATTTGCATAAGTTGCTATGGTGTTATACTTAGATTAAAATGCTTTTCTTCTGAGATTTTGCTTGATTTTTGTTACGTTCCATGTTTCTATTTGTTGCTCGACTTCGATCTGCCTTGTATATCATGAGATCAAACATTCTCTAAGCCAAAAATTTATTTGAAATGAAGTTTCAGTTATTCTTGAAATTTATTTTGCGGTCTAATTAACTCTATATGTTTTTTTTGTCGTGTTGTTTTTGCCTTTCTATGTTTCACTTACAGTTAAAAGATCAAAGCATTAGTTAATTTTTCTCCTGTTCAATGAGAATTTCTACTTCATGTTCATAGTGTATCATTCACTCTAATATTAACAGCAGGAGCTGTATTTATCGTTGCATATTTTTGAAATTCAGACTAATATATCTCTTCAACCGTTAGATTCTTTGCTAAAGTGAAGGCTTGCATTTAGAATATAGCACTAAAGTCTCGAATAATGGCTGATATTACTCCAGAATTCAATTTATATATTCATAATGATCTCTTGAGTTTTCTTGTCAAGAATATTCGATTGAGAACATATGCTAGCTAATTGAATTTGGAAGTATATATGTTCTTGCGCTTGTGAATCTAATTGTTATCTACAGAATAACCATTCGAAAATAGCTTTTATTTACTCCATCACTTTGTTAAAGAAAATATTAACATTACAGTTCAATCATTTTACTTGTCCTAGTAGATTAAAGTATATGATGTGGAAGTATAAAACATAGCATCCAGCTCGCTTTGTTCAGAAGCATCAAGCATTGGTTGTTAGCTAGGTCTCTATTTGTTTCATTTCTAGGAATCCCAAATTTAAACCCTTCGTCAATGTTAAGAACCAAGGCAATGACTGCTTTTGCTTATGATTTGGACTCTTGTTGAGGATAGAAGGTTTAATTTGTCGGTTACATTCAGTCTTAGAATTTGCCTTGCTTTCGTATGTTGTTATCAATGAACTTCCCTTTACCTCTTCTAATCTTTAATTTTCGAGGGAAGAGACTGACTTGTCTACTTCTCTATCGATAATAGTTTCGTCCATATGTCTTACTCTGTTATTGTTGTTCTTCGAGAGGAGAAGGAAGGCCTATGAATAGACTATTAGTTTGGTTTCCATTCTACAAGTTTGACATCATTACAATGCATTGAAATTGATTGAATCTCCACCTACTCAGCAGCAGAGGTTCTTTTCTTTTATATAAATTGTACATGAGAGGCTTGGAAGGTCACGACTTTAGTCACGCTTTGAACAACTTTAAACTTAAAAATAATTACAGGTTAAGAACCAAGAAGATAAGATGACTTTTGTTGGTAGCAGGAACTTGGCCAAACACATGGAGATTTTTTTTTCGCTCTTAACTCTGGTGGCTAACTAGCATACCCAATGGATTCCTTATGTTTTCTTCCACATTGTCGACGGATGTCAATTTGAGCAATTCCTATTAGTCGTTTACAAACAAAGAAGATAGCCTTAATTATAATGATAAGAAACTTGAAACTTTTACTCCACTAATATTGTCTAATTGGTTAATATCATGTTCTTTTCTTTCCTGTTTGCCTGCAGATGAAGTGGCTGGGCCATCCGACGAGGAGTTAAGTTGCGGTGAAGTGGAAACATCAGAAGGTCAAGAATCTGCCGACAAGGATCTTAAAGGAATGCTTCTGCGCAAGTACAGTGGTTACCTTAGCAATTTGAGAAAGGAGTTCCTAAAGAAAAGAAAGAAAGGAAAGTTGCCAAAGGACTCACGGATTATTCTTTTGGACTGGTGGAACAATCATCTCAGATGGCCATATCCTACGGTGATCACCATTTTACCTCATAATAGAACTTCTTGCTTAGACCAAATCTCCATATCTATTTTTGAACCGACTCTTAGTTCCACCGCCTGTTGGTTCACTCAGCAGGATTGTTCTTTGGTGTGAAATTTAAAGGCAATTGCAAATGCAAAACAATATTTCTTGCATTTTTACGAGTAAATGTTGAAATAAATTTACTGCATTACAGGAGGAGGAGAAGGTGAACCTATCAAAGTTAACAGGGCTAGATCAAAAGCAGATAAACAACTGGTTCATCAACCAGCGAAAGCGGCATTGGAAGCCATCCGAGGATATTAGATATGCTCTTATGGAAGGTCTTGGCGGTGGTGAAGGCATAGAAGGACCTTCCTACTTGGATGGTGGAGGTGACTGACAATTTATCTATCCAAAATGCTTTGGTTTTAGGCTATCCTTTTTCCAATCTTACAAAATTATAGCAAAGAAATCTCTCTTTTTTAAAGAAGTTGTTTCCAAGTCTTGATATGTTTATGGAAAGTTGCATGCATGTGACTGCTTCCTGTTGTATATGTATATGTAATTAATCTGATAGTTGCATAATGAGAAATTTCATTTTAGTTCCTCTAAAACTTTGTACCAAATGAATCAAGCTTAGAGCAACCACAGATCTTTATGTAAATTATTCCCTTTTCAAGAAAATCTGGATTATGTGTTCTAGCAGTTCCTGTTTTAAATCAAGGATGATATTGATTGCTTCAAAAGTTCTTGCTTAGACTCGGACCATGAGTTTTTTTATAGTTCAAGTCTTTGCAAGTCAATACTGAATTGCTATATGTGATTGGTATCAATCTGTTCTTTACATTTACAACTGGGGTTGGAATTATTTCTGTTCATTTATTTAAATTCACTTTTATATTATTATACATGTATATACTTTTTTATGTATCAAATTAATGATAAAATAAATATATACTTAATAACATAATTTTTTAGCTGCAAGTTTCTATTAATTTGATTTATAAAATTTGCTGGATAGTTTTATTATTAGTAAGATTTATTTATTTATTATTATTATTTTTTAGATAAGTACAAAATCCTCACGGTGAGGTAACTGGATTAGTTTTCTTTCAGATATTGGGCTAGGCTGACTAGTTTGGGCCAAAATTCTAACATTAGTGTTTAGCAAAAGTTTGATTTCTTTTATTATTATTGTTATTATTATTTGAAAACAATAGGAGCATACAGAATATTTGTTCTTTAATCCATGGTCAGGCTAATCCTCTGATGGCTTTTGATTTTTCTTGGAGCTTTTTACGGAACTTAACGGTTCCTCTTAAACTGCGTATTTTTTTATGGAGATGCTTGGTTAATGTGCTTCCAACAAGAAGTAATCTTTTTAAAAGATACGCTGTTGAGATTAATGTGTGTCCCTTTTGCTCTCCTCTTATCGAGGAAACGGTACACCATGCATTGTTCTCGTGCTCTTTTGCTCAATCGATTTGGAGGGCAAGCTCACTTGGATTGTGTTTTGATACTAATAATTCAACTGATGTAATTATTGGCAGCTGGTTTTTTTCTTTTCACAGGGATGAAGTTCATCAGGCTATGTTTTTGACCTGGGCTATTTGGAATAAAAGAAATAAATATGTGTGGGATTATCATCTCATGAGTGTAGAAGCAGTGGTGCGAATGACTAAGGTTGCGTTCAATCACTGGGAGGTGGTCAGACACAAGGATTTTGTTCTTAATGGTTCATCTGCTAGTGTCATGTTAGATTTATGGGCCCCTCCTCCTGCTGGTGTTATCAAATGTAATACAGATGCAGCTCTCTTTTGGACTGATAATAGAGTGGGGTGTGGATGGATCTGTAGAGACTCTAATGAAAAGTTTGTGTCAGCATATCATGGGCCTTTAAATTGTTCACTCGATCCTTTTCTGGCAGAGGCCATGACTGTCAAAGAACCACTCAAATGACTGAAGTCTGAAGGTTTTGCCAATATTCAAGTTGAAACGGATTGTGTTGTGCTCTACCAAGCTTTGAATTGCCCTTCGCTAATAGCTGCTTCTTTAGGCTTTATTATTCAGAAATATTTTGTTTTAAGCTGTTTGTTTTAAAGTTGTTCCTTTTCTGTAGTTAGAAGATCAGGTAATGATCTAGCTCATGTTTTAGCTAGGACATCTGTTGCATCCCAGGGAGTCAGATTTAATTTTTCTTTTCGTTGTATTCAATAGTTGCTTTAATGAAATTATTCATTTTCTTTCAAAAAAAAAAAAAAGAAAACAATAGGAGCATATTTATTCTTTTTATTTATTTAACTGGCTATATAAAAAAAAATGAATAACGAAAGCTAATTAGCAATTATCAAAAATCATTCTCATTTTTCTATTTTGACTTTCTTATTCTTCTATTATTTCTTTTTCATTATCTCCTTTTCTCTTTTCTGGTCATTATTCTTTTTTGCAAAAAGTGTCAATAAGTTCATTTTTCATTAAACTAGCAAATATTTGTTGTTTCATATATTAAAAATTAATATTTAGAATGCGGAAAAATAAGCTGAAAAAAAGGGTAAATCAGACAGACCATAAAAAGTTGTACTTTTGTAGGCATTGTGAAGCGTTTTAATGAAAACAAACGCTGTCGTTTCGTTTGATTGGCCCAAGTCCAGGACCTCATCTGATCGTGATCAGTTGCGGCATTAACCAGAAAGGTGTTTGATGAATTTACTCAACGAGCATAGCAACGTTAGCAGCAGAGTGTCTAACGACGGAACTCTATTCATGGTGGACATAATTCGTAATTAATGTCGATCCATTTACTGCCATTTGGCTCCTCAGAAAGAACCAAAAGCAGAAACTTATACAATTTCCATCATCGACTGCAGCAACTTTTACAATTCCCAATTCAGGTATGCTCGGAGCCGAATTTTCTTTTGTTAGGATCGATGCGCTATTTTGACAATAATTTAATGGCAATAATGAATAAAATAGCCAAAGTATAAAGAAAATTAATGACACACAAATTTACGTGGTTCGGCAATGTGCCTACGTCCACGGGAGAAGAGGAGCAAAAATTCACTATGAATAAATAATAATACAAGTGGAGTAACTCTCAACCCAAAACCCAATTACACCCGCTCACAAAATGCTCTCTTATTAATTAGAGCAAAACTCTCTCAATAACTATATTTTTCTCTATTTTTCTCAATGTCCTAAAATGAGAGTAAACCTCTCCTTTTATAGGCATGAAGGTGCCACTATGCCACCTACCAAAAGTGAAAGAAAAATATATTCAACAATTTGGTTACTCTCCAAATTCAATTTTGCTTCTTTCTTCATCACTTTCAACTTCTAGAAGATATTAAAAAACAAATGAAGCAACAACTTTTGACAAACAAAAAATGCCTAAATTCAAGGCATTTGACAAATCTCCACCTTGACTTGAATTTTATCCATAGTGAACTTAACTCCACCTTCTCCAAGTAAGTTTAAGTGCTACGTACATACGCCTATCAAATCCAAGCAATGCTTGAACTTGGTAGTAGGAAGAGACTTTGTTAACATATCAGCTGGATTGTCTGCAGTACCAATCTTTTGAACTATAACACTTCCTTTTGAGATAATATCACGAACAAAATGGTACCTGATGTCAATGTGCTTTGTTTTTCCATGAAACATCTGGTCTTTGGTCAGATGTATTGCACTTTGACTATCGCAGAAGACAACAGTCACCTGATGATCTGAATTGAGCTCATTGTATAAGCCCCTTAACCAAATAGCCTCTTTGATTGCTTCAGTCACTGCCATGTATTCAGCTTCTGTTGTCGATAATGCAACTGTAGATTGCAATGTAGATTTTCAACTGACAGCACTGTTACCAAATGTAAATACGTAGCCTGTCAAAGATCTCCTTTTATCGAGATCTCCTGCATAATCAGAGTCAACATATCCAACTAAACTGCTATCACCATTACTAAACTCCAAACATGTATCAACTGAGCCTTTCAAGTATCTCAAAATCCACTTCACTGCTTGCCAGTGAACTTTACCAGGATTTGCCATGAATCTACTCACAACACTGACTGCATGAGAAATATCAGGTCGAGTACATACCATGGCATACATAAGACTACCTACTGCACTGGAGTATGGAACATGATCCATGTATCTTTTCTCTTTATCTGTATGTGGTGATAGTGCGGCTGAAAGCTTGAAATGAGCAGCTAACGGAGTACTTACAGGTTTTGCATCTTGCATGCCGAAACGCTCCAGAACTTTCTCAACATATTTCCTTTGAGTGAGAAATAACTTCCCTGCTTTCCTGTCTCTCTGAATCTCCATCCCGAGAATCTTCTTTGCTGCTCCAAGATCTTTCATCTCAAACTCTTTACTCAACAGAACTTTCAGCCTTTTAACTTCAGAAGTATCCTTTGCAGCAATCAACATATCATCAACATATAACAATAAGTATATGAATGACCCATCAACTAACCTTCTGAAGTAAACACAGTTGTCATAATTACTCCTTGAAAAATCATTGCTGATCATGAAGGAGTCAAACCTCTTATACCACTGCCTGGGAGACTGCTTAAGGCCGTATAGAGATTTTTTCAGCAAACAAACATGGTCCTCCTTGCCTTCATGCCTAAAGCCTTCTGGCTGTTGCATGTAAATTTGTTCTTCAAGTTCACCATGTAGAAAAACAGTTTTGACATCTAACTGCTCCAATTCCAAGTCATACTTAGCCACCATAGCAAGCAACATGCGAATGGAACAATGTTTCACAACTGGTGAGAAGACATCATTGAAATCCACACCTTGCACTTGTTTGAACCCCTTTGCAACTAAACGAGCTTTGTATCTTGCTTCTTCAACACCTGGGGTGCCTTCTTTTTTCTTGAAAACCCATTTGCAGTCGATAATCCTTTTTCCTTTTGGTGGTTTCACGAGCTCCCAAGTGCCATTCTTATGCAAGGACTCCATTTCTTCCTACATAGCTATCAACCATCTGTTTGAGTTTACTCCTGAAATGGCTTCTGAATATGTGGATGGTTCTCCATCATTGTTGATCTCCTCAGCTGCGGACAAAGCATAAGCCACCAAATTTACATAATCATTAAATTTTACTGGCTTACTTATTTCTCTCCTTTCTCTATTTTTGGCAATAGAGTATGATTGCTCCAGTTCAACTGAGTTGGGCTCTGAATCATCTTGCTGAGAGCTGGATGGTTGTGAATCCGACTGTAAGGTAGAAACTTGTTGAGCAGGATAATCTGCAACATCTATCTTCTGCCTCTGACTGGCCTCCTCCTGCTTATTAGAACTGCAAGGTACCAATACTTCATTTTTCGAGTGAAGCATGGAACTTTCGTCAAATGTGACATCTCTGCTGATTATAACTTTGGATGATTTGGGACACCAAAGTTTATATCCTTTTACCCCTGATGGATATCCAAGAAAAATGCACTTCTTCGCTCTTGGTGCTAACTTGCCATCATTGACGTGCATGTATGCTGGGCAGCCAAAAATTCTCAAATTTGAATAATCTGCAGGTTTGCCAGACCAAGCTTCTTCTGGAGTCTTGAAGCCAATTGGAACTGATGGAGAACGATTGACTAAATAGCAAGCTGTAGAAACAGCTTCAGCCCAGAAACTCTTTGGTAATCCAGCATTTGAAAGCATACATCGTGCTCTCTCAATAAGAGTTCTGTTCATGCGTTCAGCAACTCCATTTTGCTGGGGTGTCATGCGAACTGTGTGATGCCTCACAATGCCTTCATTGCTGCAGAACTCATTAAACTCTTTTGCACAAAACTCCAAGCCATTGTCTGTCCTCAGCCTCTTTATTTGCCTTCCTGTCTGCTTTTCTATCATGGTTTTCCATTGCTTGAATGTGGAAAATACCTGATCCTTGTGTTTGAGAAAATAAACCCAAACCTTCCTCGAGAAGTCGTCGATGAAGACAAGCATGTATCTGGCACCACCTTTTGATGGAACTTGTGATGGCCCCCAAAGATCAGAATGTATGTAATCCAAAGTACCTTTGGTTGTGTGGGTACCTGTACTGAAACTGACACGTTTTTGCTTTCTAAAAACACAGTGCTCGCAAAAATCAAGCTTGCCAGTATTTTGTCCACTCAAAAGACCCTTATTGCTTAACAAGGTCAAGCCCTTCTCGCTCATGTGGCCTAGCCTCATATGCCACAGTTTGGTGATGTCGGTTTCAGACATTTGAGTAGAAATTGCAGCAGCAGCTCCTGTAACTGTGGCTCCTTGCAGAATGTAAAGACTTCCAATCTGTCGAGCCTTCATAACCACCAGAGCACCTTTGCTAATTTTCATGATTCCACCTTCACCTGAGTATCTGCACCCACCAGCATCAAGGGTGCTCAGAGAGATGAGATTCTTCTTCATATCAGGAACATGACGAACGTCTGTCAAAGTTCGTATCACGCCATCATGCATCTTGATTTGGATTGTGCCCTTGCCAATAACTTCGCAAGCTGCATCGTTGCCCATCAAAACAACTCCACCTGCAAAAGATTCATATGTGGAGAACCAGTCCCTATTGGGACATATGTGATAAGAGCAACCTGAATCCATAATCCAATCATCTTTGAATCTGCACCTTTCACTGTTAGTAACTAAAAGAACATCAGATGTGGACTCATTTTCAGCAACACTAGCTTCGGCGTATTGTTCTTTTCTTTCTTCATTTGATTGTTTATTTTTCAACTTATAACAATCAGCCTTAATGTGCCCTTTTTTATGACAATAGTTACAGATCAAATTTTTATGTCTAGATTTTGACCTAGACCTGCTACCGCCTGAATTCTTATTCTTAGGCCTTCCTCTAGCAACAAGACCTTCTGCTACATTATCTTCTTTACTACCGACAATCCCTTTATCAATTATAATTTTAGAGAGTAAAGCTGTCTTAACCTCCGTCAAAGACACACTATCTTTTCCATAAAGCATTGTGTCCCTAAAACTCTTATATGACGGTGGTAGTGAGCACAACAATTTCAAAGCAGCATTTTCATCATCAACTTTAGCACCAACATTTTCTAGACTTACTAAAATTGATGTATATTCTTCAAGATAGGTTTTAACAGAAGTACCTTCCTGCATTTGAAATGTGTAGAACCGCGTCATGTGATACAGCTTGTCGGTCAGGGTTTTGGACATGTACAAGGACTCCAACTTCGTCCATAAGCCAGCTGCTGTATCTTCATTGATAACCTCCTGAAGAACTTCATTTGACAAACAGAGCTGAATTGTGGAAACTGCCTTGTTAATGATCTCCTCCTTCTTTTCTTCAGTCATTGACTCTGGCATTTTATCCTTTCCCAATAAGGCTTTCTCAAGCCCATTCTGAATTAAGATGGCACGCATCTTAATCTTCCACAAAGAGAAATTTACGTTGCGATCAAATTTCTCAATATCAAATCTTGTAGCTGCCATTACGAACTTCAAAAATAGCTCCAACTATTCCACGTGAATAGTAACCGTACACGTGAATAGTAACCGTATGAATAGTACCGTATAAATGAACAGTGACTGTATGGATGAACAGTAACTGTATAGCTGAACAGTACTATATACGTGAACAGTATCCAAGGAAAAATCTTTTCTGATGTGGAAGATCAGTTTAAACTGCAACCACAGAGCATACTAAGAAAATACCTTGGCTCTGATACCAATTGTTAGGATCGATGCGCTATTTTGACAATAATTTAATGGCAATAATGAATAAAATAGCCAAAGTATAAAGAAAATTAATGACACACAAATTTACGTGGTTCGGCAATGTGCCTACGTCCACGGGAGAAGAGGAGCAAAAATTCACTATGAATAAATAATAATACAAGTGGAGTAACTCTCAACCCAAAACCCAATTACACCCGCTCACAAAATGCTCTCTTATTAATTAGAGCAAAACTCTCTCAATAACTATATTTTTCTCTATTTTTCTCAATGTCCTAAAATGAGAGTAAACCTCTCCTTTTATAGGCATGAAGGTGCCACTATGCCACCTACCAAAAGTGAAAGAAAAATATATTCAACAATTTGGTTACTCTCCAAATTCAATTTTGCTTCTTTCTTCATCACTTTCAACTTCTAGAAGATATTAAAAAACAAATGAAGCAACAACTTTTGACAAACAAAAAATGCCTAAATTCAAGGCATTTGACATCTTTTGATAGAGACAGTTGCACGTTTGATAATTTCGTGGTAGCTCTTATGCTTTTATCCTTCCAGATTTTTGAAATTCTTGGAGATTCTTTGTTCATCTGAATCTGAAATTTTCTTTACAGCAAAAATGGCTAAAGAATGAATGAATAAAAAAACTCGATAAATCATAAATATGATAGGCTAGAGGCACTGGGTTTCTAAAGCTCGATCCCTAATTAATTGCCTGCTAGAATTCTGATCATTTAGTCCCTTTTATTCATGAAAAAGTCATTAATACATTGTCAATTGAGAATACCAACAGCGGATCATCGTATACAAATAGAATGTTAACTACGTAGTGTAAGAATGAACTTGACTATTTCTTGTCTAAACTACGCCAAATTGTGTGCCAATCTATCGTTGGCTGGCTTGATGTATATTCACCAGGTGTAGACAAGAAATTTCAGCCTTTTCTAATTAGCCATGTTGTTTGTTGTAGAGAAGTGGTAGTCCCACCTCAGATACCAAACATGAGTTAATGATCTTGACAACTTGAAAAATAGAGAAGATGAAATTATGAAGGGTAATTATCACCCTGAAAATTCCAACTCCACACGCCATCACAAACCGCAATCTGAATGTTAGTTTGTTTTTTCTCAACTGATTTTGTTTTAAGGGATTGCGTAGCTGTGACTCTGAATCTTTACCCTTTTTGCTAAGCAAACTCATGACAATATCTGAAAAATTATGTTTATTGCTAAACTAATACCCAAAACTTCTTGTTAACATCATCCACGGAGGAACTAGGATTTTAGATTAAAGAGGCAAATTTAGTTGAAATCAATATTAGGGGAGCAAATAATTAAAATTAAAAGGATAAATTGAAATTTATATAAAAATTTTAAGGAAAAAAAAGGTAATTTTTAAAAAGTAAAGACGTCAATTGCCTCCTTTTACTTTTATATGGATCCACCCCCAAGTTATACATTATTATTATTATTATTATCATCATCATCATCATCATCATCGATTTATGTATATTATTACTATTGATATATTTCTGAACAAATAAATTATTCGAGTTCGATTATATCATATAATTTAAGGTGGAAATATAGATGCAAAATCATTTTCAACATAAAAGTATAATTTCTATGTGCAAAAGTTAAATAAATTTCCTTGTTATAACCGTGAAAATGAAACTTACAAAGCTAAGAAGATGAGGAACTTATTGAATAACCATTTTGCTGACATGCATTCAAGCAATGATGCTCATTCAGTAATGTTGTTACTCGAACATGGAAATCTTATGAACCAAATGTTGAAATTTTCTCTATAGATCAATGATTTTCTTAACTAGATTGAGTTTTTACGAATCAATTCAATGATAAATTAAGAGATATACATGCAAGCGATTATCATTGGATTAGTTGATGATAGACTTAATTATGCGAGTATTGCCTATTCATGTGACAAAAACACACAGATGAAATTGGTAACTTAATAGTAAGAAACAAATAAAGTTGAAAGTACAATAGCAGATTATATGTTAGGCATTCATATAGTGAAAAAACAAGATTGAAATATAAAGATCCAATTTCCATGTGAGTGATCACTGGAGAATATCAAAAGGTTTCAAGAGAAATGAGGAGAGAGTTTAAGTGAGTTGATCCTCGATCGTCAATTCCTCAACCATGTTTCCACGGTTAAGTGGATTGAAAGCTTGGATCTCAGAACACTTGCTAGGTAGTATTATATTAGGAACAAGACCTTGCTGATCAATACATTGTATAGGCATTGGTTGATGTTTACGAGCAATAACAACGGAATTGATAACCTCATCAGTAGGATGAAACACAGAAAGAACCTCGAATCCTCGAAGGTCACAAGGATCAACAACAGGATAAAGAAAAGCCCTAGCACCATGAGCACTCCTTAGCATTAAAGTAGCCCCAGGAGCCATGAACTTAGCCAGATGATCAATCACTCTAACCTTATCTTCCTTGTTCATACCAACTAGAGCTGCCAAGAAAACTACATCAAACTCTTTCAACTCATTCTCAACATTCATAATATCAGTAGTATGAAAGAACATTCGCTTGGACAAGTCAGGATCGGAGGAGACCAAGCGAATAGCCATGGAATTTGCAGATGGATCAATATCATAGTTGTGAAAAGAGGTAGTGGTAAGGTGTTTGCAGGCTAGAACAATTGAAGTGAGAGGGAGAGGGCCAGAACCCACAAAGGCAATCTTGTTAGGGACATGAGGGAATTGGTGACTAAGGATGGTGAACTCAAGCTGGCTGAGTTTAAGATAGTTAGAGTAGTAGGGGAAGACATTGAGATGGTTAAGGGGATTTTCAAAGGAAGATAGTATACTAGAGAAATGAGTCTCTAAATATCCTTCAGCTTCTCCACAGAGGCTAATGAGCTTAGACCTCATTTCTTGGATTTTCATGGAAAGCTTGTTAACATCGATAGGGACCGGTGGCATGCACGTGAGAACAAGATTGGTAAAGAGCATGTCGACATCTTTGGAAGGTTTGAGAGATTCAAGGCTTGAGATTTGGTCATACAAATCGCAGACTTTCTGTATCAAGAGTTCTTCTTGGCAACCCATGTCGACACTATGAGGTTATTTTGTTGGTAGATTAGTAGATCTTTGAACTTTTAGGAATAACGCACTCTCTTCTCTTCAGCCTTCACAACTAATTAGGAGAAGCCTTCCATGAGGTCATTATTTATGGGCATTTGTGGGCCCCGCCCCATTCCTAGGGTTGGCTCGATTATTTTTTATATTATTATTTTGGCAAATTATTTATTTATAGTATAGTAGACTTTATTTTTCGGTGATGGAAATTCTACATCTTAAACATTATACAATATACATACTAATTTTCTTCTTTTTTGGTTAATTAACTGGATAATTTCATCACTTCAAAATATTATGAATAACAGAGTTCATTGCCTTTCATGTGCTAGTAATTGTTGGCTCAACCATAAATTTTCTCATTTTCGGACATCAAATCTTTCATTCCTGAAATTCGTAGTCTTTTATAATTCTGATATCATATAAAATTAAGGTTAGAGAGTCTGACTTGACAACTGTAAGCTTATCATTATTTTAAAAAGATTTAAATTATTCTAAAATTAATTTCACCACAATTATAAGCCATTTTTTATTATTTTTAGTTATTCAATGTGTGATTTCTGTAAAATAATTATTACAAGGCACAAATTTTCTATTTTTGTTTTGTTAATATCCAAGTGAATGGGCCTAGCTACTTTCGTCTCAATATATGTAGTTTTATAGAGTTTTTTTTTTTAAATCAAAATATGCGTTATTTGGAAAAGTTAAACATATTAATTTTTTTTCCAAATTTTTTTTCATTAATTATCTTCTTAATTTTCTTCTACTTTATTCATTGCCTCTCTTAATTAAACAATCAACATTAAATCAAAACATGGTATTTTTGTATAATAATTTCAAATTTATCCAAAAAATAAAGCTATTTGAGTTTTGTTGATTTAGATGCAACAAAAATTATGAAAAGGAAGTAGTTTGTAGTTAAGTTCCATCAATTTCCTTTTTCATTAAATGTTATTGAAGGTTTAATTAATATAAAGATCCAGCAAAATAATCAGCAGCAGAGAAATTAATATGTTTGGATTAAACAATATGTCATTCGTTTCAAAATATTTGATATTAAAAGAGAATGCACAATATTTAAAAATAATAATTATTTCATAATTAAAAAATTATATTATTTTTATATTAATTATGTAATATAATTAATATATATTAAAAATTATTTTTATAAAAATAATTTAAATAATAATATATTTAATAAAAATTAATTAATATATTTTGATTATATAAAAAAGTCATGTAATTTTCATATTTTGAAATACAGGAAGTAAACAGTATTTCCTTGGATGTTATGATATGGAAAACTAGGGTTTTATGGACCATACGATAAGAAAAAGATGATTTTTCTTGGGAGATGTGATCAAATTACTCATGATCCCAATGCCGAGGCATTTATTTTTCTGCTTCATAATTATACAATATGCAATTATGCATGGACATTGCAACTTCATCTTCATTTCTTTCTTTTTATTTTTATTGTTATAATTATTGTAGAAAATGATCTTAAAAAAACAATTATTGTAGAAAGTGTTTTTTGATATAAAAAATAAAATTTAGTTTATGAATGTATTTGAGTTTTAGGTTTGACCAAGCCAGTATAATATAAAATGATAATTACTTCGCAAATATAAGCCTTCTTCTAAAAACAATTATTTTTTTTTATATTAAGATCGATTATTTACTTGGTATACAATATAAATTTATTAGATAAGAATTTTTGTAGATATTTAAGTGTAACTAATAAAATTGGAGAATTATTTTCAATTAAAAGTTTTAGAAGGTTTGGAAATTTCTGGGTGGTTGCAATTAAGAAAGGGTAGTAGGGCTTGATCAGTTACACTATACCTTACAGTTCTTTAATCTTATTTTTTAATTGAAAAAGCATAACGTATAATTACAACTCTACATTTTACTAGAAAAAAATTGAATTTATAATTTTTCGTTTTTTTTTTTTATCAATTGTTAGCCATTGTGTTAGCTCTTATTTTTTTTTAGATATTTAATAATATGTAACAAAAATAATAAAATTTTCAGATGATGTCACGATGTAGACACCTTAGGTACATTTTCCCCTTCCAAAAAGCTGATCCAAGTAAATATTATTTTAATTGCTTCGCAAATAATTTGATGAGAATTCAAACTTAATTAAAACTTCATAATTTTTACATAATTAAACGTTAGCACCCCATTATTATAAAAAATGAATACAGTAAAATTAGAAATTAAAATAATGACTAAGATTCTTTCAACTTATGGTTTCACACTGCCCTTCTATATATATTATCTTACTCTATTTTAGTTAGATGGTTTCTTGTAAGAACTAACAAGCCATGCAATAGTTAGCTCACAATTCATCACGAAAATATCCATAAAAAATTTATTAATAATTAATTTTTAACCAATTACAAAGTAAACCCCTCTTCATTTTCTTAATTAATTCCCATGGATTTTTCTTTGATTGATGTTAACAACAGAAGCATCTCTTTGTTCACATTACTATACCGATTTTACATGAAAATCAGCTTCTCTTGTCCTGTTTTTTTTTCTATCCATTTCCAAAATAAAATAATACTAACTTATCCTATCCGAATATATTACCTTGAAATGCAATTATAAAATGTTAATTACATTTTCTTATCTACATCGGCCTTTGTTCTTATTCATGTAAAAAGTCAATTGTAGGATTCCATTAAAAAAATGGTCAATTGTGGGTAAATTTAATCTAAAAATATGGTTCTTACTGTCACTTCTATGTTTGTAATGTAAAAAATATTTTCTTATAACAATTTACTATTAATTTTTTTTGAAACCCAACAATTTAGATTTTCTTATGGACATCGGGCATGGTATTTGCTGTTTGTATCGAAAAAAAGATTATTTGTCATATAGATTTAGGATTCTTTAGATAAAATCAATAGAATCGCATTGTGTGTTAAATACTAATTGATTATGTGCGGTTTTTTTTATACATGTAGTTCTTTGACAAATAATTCATGGGTTTGAAACTTTGTTTATTATGAAAAAAATTTCCTTCATTTTATCCTCAATCCAAATATTACTAGTTGAAGTGAAAAAAACTTCATGCATATGGTTAAATTAAATATCCAAGGTGAAATTATCTATGTTAAATATATGATCCCACATAGGGATGATCGTGGGGCAGAAAATTTTCGACCTCGACGGGAATCCAATCCGAACAATGCGGAAAATTTTCGAATTTTTTCTTTGCGGCGACGAGATTGAGGATAAAAAACTTTTCGACTTTAATTTCGGAACGGAAGCAGGGAATGGAGTATCCTCCTTGTGGGGATCCCCGCTACAGTATTTTATATATATATATATATATATATATATATATATATATATGCCTTGATTTTTTTATTATTTACACTTATGCCATTTGTATAAATATACCTTAATTTTCTGGCAATAAAAATCAATTTCATGTGTCCATATATTTTGTATTTATTAAATATTATATTTTAATTATAATTAATGGTGAAATATTATATTTTAAAATAAAAAAAAAATTCATAGAGGACGGGGAAAATTTTTTGCCCGTTATTCAATTGGGGATGGGGACGAGGATTCACCGCCTTTGGCAGGACAGTGGCTGGGGATGCATTTCCCACCGCGCCCCACGATCAATCCTCCCACATAACAAAATTGTTGTTCCAAAAAAAAAAATAAAAAGGAGCGCAAAATATTTACTATTATCATAAAATTATTTATAAAAAAAAATCATTAGTTGTATCACCAAAATCTTTGTTATAGTTCATATCTCCTTATCACTACTAGCAAAGTGACAGAAATTAATTAATGATTAAATGCAACACTGACAAGTAACAATTAATCAGGATGGCCTTGTCTACCATGTGAATAAGTTAAACCATGCAACAGAAAAGAAATGATGTTTTGGCATCATATTTAGGCCATATTCTTTTTCTATTTTGTATTTTTTAGGACTCTTGATTCTTCAATTATGTAAAAAGACGACATATATATATATATATATGTCCTTACATTATTTGGATGGCCAATTTGAATGTCTATTATGTTGACATTTTTATGTCATAGAAACTGTCCAATTATTAAATTTTAATTTCTTGAAGATAAGATATAGTAGTGCTGCTTTGTTTTCTTTGATCTTATTTATATCTTTGGTCTCATCCTTTATAGATTCGATGGTGCATATGAGAGATTAGCATCACTTTTTCAGAGTGATGGCTATCAATTGATTGCTTTAAAGTTCCTGCTTTTGACTTCCAAATTCCAATCCATCTTTGCACTTTTAATTAAATATAATGTTTCCAACTATTTGCTGAATAAAATGGAATGATAGGAGAATTCTTTTTTAAATAAAAAGATTAGATTCAAATGCTAACTATAAAATATTTTTAAATACTTAAAAATGAGCGTTGTTCCCTTTTATAATTCTATTTGGTACAAATTCTAATTAATTGAATCGATAAATTTTAAATATCCGATAATTGTAAAAATTAAAAAAAAACCTCCTAAAAATGCATTATTAACTTAATAGTAAATGTATATTTGAACATAATTCAAATAAAAAAAATCTTAAAGGATATTTCAACGGCACATATTGGTTCTAATCTATTAGGAGGTCTTTTGTTCAATCTTCTAATATTAGGGATGATCGCGAGACGGGACGAAGGCAGAAAATGACTCCCCACCTACTGTCCCTCATGAGGGCAGGGCCGTCTTCGAAAGTATTTTGAAAGAAAAATTTTGCCCAACCTCATCACAACAAGGATTTGTATTCCCGCGGGGATCCCCTTCCCCATATTTAAAAAAATAATAATTATAACTAAAATATAATATTTAATAATTAATTATAATTGAAATATAACATTTAATAATTAAAAAATATAAATTTAATTACAAATTAAATGAACATAAATTTTAACAATTGACAAAATTAAAATTAAATATAATTTAAAAATAAATTATATAAATATAATTACTAAATTTCGAAAGCGAAAAAATTTCGGGACTGGAACCACAATTTCCAGTTCCCGTCCTAAATTTTAAATCAAAAAATATTTTTTCCTTTTTCCGTCCCTGTAGAGAAAATTTTTGGAAATTTTTCATCCTATTCGAGATGATTCTTTATCGAGGACAGAAATTTTCCATTCCATAATCATCCCTACCTACTACCCCTTCCTCTGTATAAAAAAAAATTAAGAAATTTCGTTTTACGTGACATATAAATTGCGTATTAATTAATTCAATGTGGCATCTAAATTGAACTCAATTAATCGTAGATTTATATTATTATTATTATTATTATTATTATTATTATTATTATTATTATCTGAATTGCCTGAAATCAATTATATGAAAATTGCATCTAGATGGAGCCGTAAGATTTTATTAAAAAAAAAGTGCACAAATATAATATAACATTGATGATTATAAAAATAGAGTATGGTATATTATTAAACATATAAAATACACCATTAAAGTTAAAAAATAATTATCTGAAGCCTAACATACTCAAATTTCACTCGGAGAATATCAGAATTTTTTTTTGGGGTTTAGATATAAAATCACATTCAAGACAAAAATCCAAGAATTTATCATCTTCGATTGATAGAAGTCATTTTCGTGCATTTATAATAAAAAATATTTATATGGACACTGGACATTATAGAACAATATTTGATTCTTTTTTTAGCCAATTTGGCCACTTTCACCACCAACAAATTAAAGAGGACCTATGCGACTGCTCGACATTGAAAGTTTGAGTGGAGCAGCTTTTCAAGGAGTGGCCAGGGTTGTTAAAAGAAAAAAATATTGATAATCTCAAAGTGCAATTCATCCCATAAATTTTGGTAAAAAAATAATTAATTTTTTAATATTTATTTTGATATAATATATTTTTTAAAAATTTATGAATTGAAATAATATTATTTAAAAATTGATAAATTTATTATTTTAACTATTTTTTATTAATCGACTACTTACGTGGTGTAAGTCTAACATTTCAATACGATTTAAATTATTTCAATTTACAAACTTCAATGATAAATTGTTTCAATTTGAAATATTTTAAGGATTTTTTTATACATTCAGTTTGTCATATGTCATGAGCTGACTTGTCACGTATCAATTTCGATATTACGTCAGCAATTTATTTATAAAAAATAATTAAAATAATGAATCCTTCGATTTTAGGGTAATATTACTCTAATTTGTAAATTTTACGGGATATTGTATCAAAATAAATATTAGAAAAATTAATTATTTTTTTATAAAATTTTAGAAGGTCAATTGCAGTTTTGATCTACTATA
The DNA here is from genome assembly GCA_037975025.1 of Excoecaria agallocha. Taxonomy (NCBI): domain Eukaryota; kingdom Viridiplantae; phylum Streptophyta; class Magnoliopsida; order Malpighiales; family Euphorbiaceae; genus Excoecaria; species Excoecaria agallocha. The sequence goes on from CM075808.1 coordinate 70,260,112, forward strand.
ATAATAAATCATAATTCCAACTCTAAAAATTAAATTATAATGTAGTATAGTTGAAAAAAAAAGAATTAGAATATAATTTAATATTAAACAATAATTTATAATGTGAAAATTTGGACTGAGAAAAAAATATAAATTTTGATTAATTGAAAAATCGATCCGAAACCGAATCAAACTTTTAAGTCTACGATTTTTATTTTTAAAAACTGAAGTTTTATCGATCCGAAATCAAATCGATTATATATTTATATTTTATAAATTATAATTTTAAATTTGCACTCATATTTTTCAGTATTTTTGTAATTTATAAATATTATGATATATAACTTTATAAAATATTATTAAAATACATATTTTTAGTAAATAAATATTAAAATTATCTTATTATTATATGCATAATTAACACTCTGTTGTTAGTTTCATATTGTACATATTTAATTTTTATAATTAATTATTAAAATGTTATTTTCATTTTTATTTTTCTAATGGATATTATATTTAACTCTAATTATATTTTATTTCTAAAGCATTTTTAATTATTAAAAATAATATTATAAATTGTATAATTTATTAAATTTATATATTAAATTTTTTTAGTGGTTAACTGATATATAGATTCGAAAAATTGAGTCAAAAATTAAAATCGATATAATAGTTAACCGAAATTAATAGATTGATTTAGTAAAATTATTAATTAATCGGTTAATCGGTACATGCTCACCCCTAATGAAAACCGACTAAATTATTATATTTTTATAAGAATTTACGTGGGATACTTGTCAAGGGTTGGTTTATAAATAAAGCAACAAGCTATACTCACCGTTAATATTTCCTTCTTTTATTCTATTATTCTATTAAATTCATTACTAGTGTTGTAAGGAAACTATCATGATCGCATTCTTTTTTCCTATATAGTATTTTTTTCGTTTCTTGAGAATTTTTTTATATAGTATTTTATTCTCTAATAGCTGCAACCTTTGATTCTATATGTTAACAACTGTAGAAAATGAAATGATATAAATTTTAATATAAAGTAAGAAGATTAAACAAGTAATATAGTGGGACAAAGGCATGTTCCTTGGCTGGGAGTTAAGTCAAAATTATTATGGGCATTTGCGAAAGGGTGCGTGTGTGGCAGCCACACGACACCGTGTGCTCTACGCAAGAATACCTTTGTGATGTCACTGTTAGGTTTTCTTCTGCATCAGACTCATCTATTATTTGCTCTGTTATCTTGAATCCAATCCAGCGGTAATACAGTATACAATACATATCATTCTATTAAAAAAAATACTTTTTATATATTCCATCGCGTCAGTGCATATTAATACGCAAAACTAATGTATATTTAGTTATTTACTCAAGCTTATGAGCACTTTCTCATACTAAATATGTGAAGCGTGAAAGTTTCATTTTTTTTTTTATATTGCCGTTTACTTCGCATTTTATAAATTTTGAAAAATAGGAACATATTTGACTTTCTTTTGATCGGATACACATAACATCTCCTGAAATAATCGTCAATTTGTACCTCCTAGAGATGAAACCAGTGCTTGCCATACATATGAGATAATCAAATCTTCAAGTGGAATATTGTTAGTCAAAGAAGGTTTCGGGATGAGGAAAGAAGAAAAAAAGAAAAAAAAAAAGACTGCAGCTAGTGTTCATATGACGGCTACTGTTTACATTACGGTTCCTGTTCACAGGTATAAAACACGTAATAGGCAGTAGTATCTCAACCTTATAAATATAAATAGACCTTAATATTGAAAAATTTGTAAAATAATTAATTTTTATTGATCCGAATTGTAAAAAATTCAAATATTTTTCAATACTTTTTAATTGTATTTTTTATTTAAATTTAATTTTTTATCTTATGCATTTAATATATGCTATTGAAAAAATTATCTTTAATTATAAATTTAATTATATTCAAATCTGAATTTATTAATTTCATACTCGATATCGGCGTGATTGACAAAACAATCAATATATATATATATATATATATATATATATATATATATATATATATATATATATATATATATATATATATATATATATATATATATATATATATATATATAACATAAAAGCTTTTATGTTGAAGTGAAATTTAAAATCTAATTTAATTTTAAAAAGTTAATAAAAATTTAAGAATTATTTAAATCATTATAAGATAATGTTTCTTTTCTTGTTATTATTATTATTATTATTATTATTATGTTATAAGAGATGTGAAATACATTCTCAAATCCGCATGCCACTTGGTGGGTTCTCCTTTCCATTTTCTTTTTTTCCCAGCATCTTGTCCCGTATCCATAATATGGACATAGTTCTAAGTTTTGGTAAATTTAATTTTTCTTCTTTCATTTTCATTTTTTTCCGGTTCCTTGTTCCTTTATACTTGCATATGCTTAAGCATTTAGAATTTGTCAAACCCACTTAACAAGTTTTTGTGTTGCGTGTGTCTATATATATATATATATATATATATATATATATATATATGTATGTATGTATGTACACACATACATAGATACAAATTCGGATATAGCATAACTCTTGATCATTGTAAATAGAATGTTATAAATGCTATAAATTATGAGATATATATTAATACGGATGAAATATAAATCTAAATTCTTACCTGAATTTTAAAGATTATTTACCTATTTAAGATGCTGAAATCTTTCCATTTCAAATGCTTCATTATTTCTTCAATAAGAACATTCTAAATATACTTTCTAATAATTGTCTTATGAGTTATAGATTTTGACAAGAATGTGATGTTGAGATTTTAGTTATGCTTTAAATAGATAAGACATAAAAAGGAGATTTTTTTGAGAAAATTTCTTGATCTAAAAGGGACTTAAATTTTCTATGAAATATTATCATCTTATATGTCAAAATATTATGTAGATAATTCAATACTTTAAATGTACCAAACAAATATACCAAATATATTAAATAAAGACTTAATGTAAAATATGTGTAAACATTAAAAAATAAAAAAGTTAGAATTTAATTTAGTACTGCATGTATGTGTATTTCGAGGAGAATACATGCAGTACTAAAGTGTAATACCCACAGGTATTGGGCTGGAATGCTCAAGTCGAAACCTAAAAGGAGATGTGCTTCTGGCCCGGAATAGCATTTTCTACTGTCCATCTGCCTTTTCTTGTCCACCAACCAGTGCTCCGCTGTTGGGCTAAAATTCTGATGTTGAAAGAAATTTGCCACCGTTTATTATCATCAATTTAATAAAGAATTTAAGAGAAAAATTCCCTTGGTACTTTCAAGATAAGAATTCATTTCTTATCACGTTGAAAAAGTCACCAAAACATAAGAACAATAGATGTATTAGCTAATGTATAAGATTGAAGATAAGTATGCATTGATTCTTTTCTTGGTACTGTCTGTTCTCATCAACTGATCCTCATAACCTGGCTTTCTTGCTGCACTTTTTTTAAGAAAATCATCAACTGATCCTCATAAGAAATATCAAAATTGATATGTGGAAGGATTCTCCACCTCAATTTTTTTGCATACAGTGGGTCGAGAACTTTTTTCCTGCCTAGATCGAGTACATTTATGCAAAGGAAGGAAACAAAAGGATCCTGCGCTTTGCATATCAAGATATGCAAATGCATAATGGCAGCAATTCTGTCAAGAAAATGAGAGGTGTATAGATATGATAATGTTCAAAAAGATGACAATGCAATTAGTGCAAGTACAGCAGGTTTATCACGTATCGTACACAATTCACAACTAAAGTATATCGCATCTACCTTGATGAATAAAATCTCTAAAAAAATCAGAACTGAATTTAATCACCTATAATTCTGAATTTTCATATGATTCGGAGTATGTTCCTGAGCCTTCATATGGAGGAGATTCATAGAAAGTGGAGTCTTCAGAAGCCTCAAAGCTCTTGTATTCGGGAGTTTCAGCCTCCTCCAGAACTTCAAATTTCTCATAATTCTCGCGAACTTCACTAACTACTGCATTGGAGATTTGAAGCAAGTAGTGCACTCCACTGACCACGTCATACACCATCAATCCTATTCTACCTCCCACCCAACTGCCCAGATGACTTCCAACAAGATAACCAAAGCGCCCAAGTCTTGCCTCACCAAGAAACCCTCCAGCGTAGGCGCCAGCCAATGTTCCACTGCCCCTCAGGAACCCTTCAGTCATGGTACCACCATAATAAAGAGCTTCAAAAAAGTCCCACCCAGAGGAAATAATGGGACCGACAATGCGTTTTGCTTGTCGGATTGCCAACTTAGCTGCCTTTTGCCCTTCTTTCTGTGCTTGCTTTGCTGCATCTGCTGCAGGTATTCCCTGACCCAATGCATCAAGCAATGCACGCTCAATTGCAATGTTCCGTGCTTTCTCGACATGAGCAGACCTCATGTTATAAACATACAGCTTCACACCTTCCTTCACTGTGCATGCCATGGTTCCTGTGCTCATGTCAAAGCAATTGAAGATAGTGAACTTTCCACTTTGCGACGAAGCATTTTCCCCAACTAGTTGCCGACATTTATCCGCTGTAGAAGGAAAAGGTAGTCAATATAAACAATCAGTCATGCACAACTAAATCAAGGCACAGTCTTTTCAGGTTCAGTTTCTAAACAGATAAAGAAAGAAACTTTCTTCTATAGTTACAAAAACCACAACACTTAAGTTGGCAAGTGGAATAGATTTGGCCATCCATGTGCTTACCATCATATACTAAATTCAGCAAGCATACACAGCCGCTTGGTTAATCTAAGAACATTTCATTAATATTAGCCAGATTGCTAGATCTATAAGCAAACCAAAAATTTAGGAGGCAAACATACAAGTAATAAATCCAAATAAATCCTCTCAATTCCTTCTTTTGGGGTCATTAAAGGAAAGTGTTATTGCCAAAGAATCAACCATGCGTACAGAACTTGCATATGTGATTATAGGAACACTACAACCACACCTATTAGAAACATTACAATTTCTAAACAAAATGATCTGAATATTTTTGAAAATTGGAAGCAACAAACTTTCATACACCCTTTCCTAATCTTGGTTAACCAATATCGAATCATTCTAAAAAGTCGGAGGTCAGCACCAGTAATCAGCCAAGCAAGAGGACAAATAGAGGATAGCTGCTGCAAAAATTAGATTACATATTTTTGTATTTTACTTGTCTACATGGTCAGATCAGAAACATATCATCAAACCTACCAAAAAAGAATCCTACAAAAATAAATTATAATTAGTAATGACCTTCTTCAGCCCAATGCCCATTCATAATCTTCCACAAGACAAGTATTTTGACTTGATTATAGATTATTCAAATTAATAGTACAAATGATACCCAAAATTCACATCTACCGAAATTAAAGCAAAAAGCTATAGTTATCATTCGGAAATTTCAGATTTGAGACTTCAATAACTCTGCAACTTTCACAAAATCCCTAATGGATGAAACTTCAAAATTAGAACTTTAAATTGGATTCCATTATTTCCAAATACAGGGTTATAAACTGAGTGGTTAAAATGGAAGAATAAGAAGCACCCAAAAGTATAAATTGAACATGAACATACCTGTGATGCTGAGAGTTAAAATTCCAACAATGAAGATTGCAAGTTGAACTCGCTTCTTTCCGAAATCCAAATCCAAATCCAAATCCATGGAAGTCTCTTTGTGTTGGTAGAGGAAGCCTATAAATTAGATTAATGGGATTAGGGTGTGTAAAGGAGTTGTTTTTAAGGTCATCAAAGTTGAAGATATTTGATTAACGGAGGTCCATGGGAAGAAAATTCTTTGCTTTGAATCGAAAGAGACGACTTCGTTAAGAAAACCAGTCAAAATGTGAAACGCACCGTTTGGCAGCCTTAGAGAAGGGAGTATTCTGATTTTCCATGTATCCCCTTAGGCGTCATTGGATGTTCTGGTTTTTTTAACTCCTCGATCCCACATTTTAAGGGCACTTCTTTTCTGTTTCTGTTTTATGTCTGTTTCTTGAAAACCGATTTTCAAAAACCGTTTCGCATGAAAGCACGAACTGAAAATCAAGAAACCATGCTTGCAAGAAAAATAACAATAGAGTCAGAGACTTTTTACCGTATTGCTAATTATTACTCCCCCTTTTGTTTTTATTAGTTATTTCTGTTATTTTTATTATAATTAAAAAATAATAAATAAATTTAAATTTAATATTAAATTATATAATTAAAATTAAATTATTAAATCTGATTAATTCTGATTTTATTAAAAAAAATAAATTAAAAAAACAAATTAAATTATATTAAAAACATAAAAATAACAGATAAATAAAATTTAAATTTTATTTAAAAGTGACAGATAAAAAAAATAGATGAAGTATTATTATTATTATTATTAAAAAGATAATTTATTGTTTATATATAATTTGACTATGGCACACCAATTTTTTGTTCTTTACATGGTTAATATTCATATTTTGTAAATTTATGTATGGCAACAATTAAACTAGGAATAGTGTTTTTATTTTCTTGAACAGGGAAGATTGTAGATTTAAATACATATAATATGATTTTTCTCTCATTTGCATAAACTCTAAACAGCTGTATTCACCATATTGCCCTTTGTTATTCTAACAGACTTAAGTGTTTAATTTAACCATAGCAAAAATAATCACGCGAATTTTCAATCATAAAAATGTAATCAAGCTTGAAAAATAGATTTAAATTCATTTCACTTATTATGAAATAAGTCATTACTAATTGATGGTCATATTCAAGAACAAATTTATCATTTTTTCAGCTTCTTATTTATAAAGTAAGAACATTTTTACGTAACCTTTTATCTCCTTAAAAAAAAAGTTTTGTTTTCACTTTTTTAGGGTAATATTCATATTTTGGCATTAAACAAGGTAAAGTTCTTTTCTTAAACCCAAAACAAAAGGACAAATCCGTCCAATTACAAATCCAATCCAGAAAAAAAGGGTTTATGAAGGGCTTTTGTTCTAACAGTTTGCCATTCGAAACCCCTTCCCAGATTTTCACCTTCAATGGCGCTTCAAAATTGAGCCCATCGAAACCCTCTAACTCCCAATTTTGTCTTACGAGCCGTTTTACAATGTTGAAGCTTCTCTCCTCTTCTTCCGCCCGGCAAATCCATACTCACTTGGCCTCTCCTTGTCTCCGGGCCTCCACCGAGTCATCCGCCAGTCCGTTGCTGCAAGCGCTGAGTTCTATCACCGGTTTGGCTCGTTGGAAGTCAGGCAAAACTGGGTTTTATCAAAGGGCTTTTTTTTGCTCAAATTCTTCAGGCGATGGGACTGGCGAGGTGGTGGAGGCAGAAGTGAAGATTAGTGAATCGGGGGATGAAAGTGCGGATGCCAGTAACGCAATCGTGCCAACGAATCCTAAGCCCGAGGATTATCTCACGGTTGGTGCAATAAAATTCTGTTCTTTTTGGGAGTTTGTTTTTCTTTTTCCTTTTTTTTTTTTGACAAGAAAGTGGAGAGTTTTGTGTTCTGTTTAGGCGCCTGTTGATCTTTATTTAGTTATTGATACACCTTTTTTGGGTAAAAGGTTTCATCTTCCTGTAAATGCCTTCGATACTTAGGCAACGATGAGTGTAAATTTCAGTATTTGGGAGCTGACTGAAATGTTTGTTTTTGCATTTGTTTTTTTCTTTCTTAGTGATCAATGGCAGGGATTGGGATTAAATGAAGCTCTCTAGCGCTTTCAGGTTCCATAAGTATGCATCAGTTTGCTAAAGTCTCTGATGGACTATGTTAATGTTGTTCAATAGTATCGGGTTACTGCAAAGAATGATCCCGTCTGTGATGGAATGAAACTGATTCTTGTGAAATTGCAGTCCTTTGTAGATGATAAAACCTGTTTTACTTTTTGGCGAAGAATTGGAGTAAAAAGCTTCAGTCTTCTCATATTGCCAATGGCCAAAGTTACATTCTTTCAGATATTAAAATGCATAGGATTGGCATGCAGCTTGTATCACATTGTTGATGAATTTGATCTGAACATTTACAGATTAGACAGTTTTCCCTTTAGATTTAATAATTTTGTTATGATTTATAATAATTCAATTATATTTATTTTTAATGCCACCTGATGAATATTAAGCTTAATTTATCTTTTTCCTTATAACTGAGTTAATTGTTTATGTTGGGCAGGTCTTGGCCGTACCATTACCACATAGGCCTCTGTTTCCTGGTTTCTACATGCCAATTTATGTCAAGGTAAGTTAGCTTCCATCGAATCAGTTAAAAAAGTTGACTTAGGAATTTCTACTAGAGATGGCATATCATGTATTCTTTGAGCAAAAAGGTCTGATAAATTTCCCGAGCTGGCATTTTTTGCTGTAAGTTTGTTAGCCATGCAGCTTAGTTTTAAACATTATTTACTTAAATAATCGCATAGTAGTTTCATAGAAATGTCAATGAACCTCAACCATTATTGCAAGGTTGCATGAGAAGGGATCCTTCTTTTCTTTGCACATTATCTTTGCTAATATCTCAGCTGATATGCTTCCATTCATGTCTTATTTAAGTGGTGATTGGTTGATGTATTATTTTTTTTGTTAATTCAATTTCAGGATAAAAAATTGATGGCAGCTTTACAAGAAAGCCGAAAAAGGCAAGCCCCATATTGTGGTGCTTTTCTTCTCAAAGATGAACCAGGGACTGATCCCAGCATGGTAACAGGTTCAGAATCAGAGAAGAACATAAATGAACTTAAGGGAAAAGATCTGCTTGATCGTCTTCATGAAGTTGGAACACTGGCACAGGTGCCTGATTTTGTTGCAATTTCTTAGTTGCATTTTCATTTATCTTTCTTTGTGCTGTCTCATAAACTTTTTTCTTTCTAATCAAGAATGTAAGTATAAATTTGCTCATGCCATTAAATGTATTGTTTGCTGTACCAGATTACAAGTGTGCAAGGAGACCAGGTCATTCTCCTTGGTCATACACGACTTCGCAGAACTGCGATGGTGAGTATGGGTTATTTTGTCATTCTCTTTCTAGAAAAAAGGTTTTATTTTTTGATTGCATGTTGTCCTATTTCCTCAACGTTAATTGCAACATATCATTCCTGAAACTTTACTGACTGCACAGGTTAATGAGGATCCTCTTACAGTCAAAGTTGATCATCTAAAGGTGTGATGTCTGGTGATTATTCACTATTAAAATTTAACTGTTGTTTCTCTTGTAGAAGTAAATGTTCCACCTAAGATATATTTTGGTGCTTCCCATTCATAGGCTTGCTTTTCTCCTTTTTTGCAGGAAAAGCCATATAATAAGGATGATGATGTCATAAAGGCAACATCCTTTGAGGTTATTTCAACCTTAAGAGATGTTCTAAAGATAAGTTCCCTTTGGAGAGATCATGTTCAAACTTATACTCAGGTGTGTTTCTGTTAAGGAATTTCAAGTCTTCTGTATTAGTTTTCACTGGAGAACTTCAGAAAGCTTGACTTTATTTGAACTCCTTGGGAGAATCTCTTTCATTCTATAATCTCTTTGCTTAGGTTTATGGGTTGTTAGCTTCATCCAACTTGCCTAATGATCCATGCATTCTAAAGGATCCATTTGTGTTTCTGAACTGTTGTGGCTTTCTGCTACTTTCTAAACTTCACATTCGTAGATTTTGTTCTTTTTCTTTTTAAAAAAAAACTAAGCTGAGTTGTTGAGTAAGAACAAGCTCAGAGGAAACATGAAGCTATGACCTTGGCATATTTTCCCCTTTGTATATGAAAATTACAAGATTTTAGAGGCATCTAAAACATTTGTCCACATGTTTAATAGTATTTCCCTGTTTAGTTAACCTTGTATCTCAACGTCTTAATATTTGCAGTATGGCTATTGCCCCATCTCATGATATGGTTTATTGCAGCAGATTGATAGATTTGTAAATGTAATTCCTGTCTCTTTTTGATTAATGCAGCAAGTTGGTGACTTCAATTTTCCAAGGTTGGCTGATTTTGGAGCTGCAATATCTGGTGCAAACAAATTGCAGTGCCAAGAAGTGCTTGAAGAGCTCGACGTGAGTAAAAAAGGGAACTCAATTCTGATATTTACTATTTGAGACATTACTTGTCAACAATTTTGTTTGGTTAAAAGATGTAAACCTTCATCCGTAGAAAAGTTGCTTCCCACCTTTTCATTAGGGCTTCTTTTGTCTGCAGCTATATTTTGTAACTATCTAACTTTTTCCAAAACTCAGGTTTATAAACGTTTGAAACTTACATTGGAGCTGGTGAAGAGAGAAGTGGAAATCAGCAAGATTCAGGTACACTGCATTTCCTTTTTGTCATGTATGTGTCAATATCAATATGTTTTCATTCGCACTGATTAAATATAATGAATTACATTTAGGAATCAATCGCAAAAGCAATTGAAGAAAAGATAAGTGGTGAGCAGCGTCGCTACTTGTTGAATGAACAGCTTAAGGCCATAAAGAAGGTATCTGGTCCATTTGTTCACTTTTGACTCTGTACTGGCACGTTCTCTTCTGTTACTGATCTTTAACGATCAGCTTAGTTGGTTTTGCTACTGTTCTGATTGGTTGGAGTGGACAAACCATTTTTATTCATTTACATTGGGGGTGACTGCAAAACTTGTGGTGATGCAGGAACTGGGATTGGAAACAGATGACAAAACTGCACTTTCTGGTTAGTTCCACTTAGAATTATTCTTTAGTTGAAATTAGATTGTCTTTGATGCCTTCGAGAGGTTAAAATTGGTGATTTGGTACCGAGTGTACTATCATCATTAGAGCTTGTGAAAAAAAATTAGACCTGCATTTCAAGTTTTCTATGACAAGTTCCTGTGAACCGTCCTAATATCCTGATTTCAGTTACTATTATGCTTGTGATAATTTTTGCACTACAACATGATTTTATGAATTTTGTATCTGGTCAAATATATGATGGTTGTAGTTGAAGCAACAAAGACCTATGTGCTTCTTCTGTTTGGAAAAACCCATGGGCTTCTTTAATTCCCTTTTTCGGTTCAGTTCTACTTAAATCTCGTCTGAAGGATGCTCCTTCAATTTCAATGGTACCATCCTTCCATGAATAATAAATTTTGGGAACCATTTTTTTGCTTGTAGCATAATTAATAATCTATATGCTTAATAGCATTTGAATATATGCCTTAGTAGGAGTATTATCTTCTGAAGAGTGTATATTGAACATATCTATCAAGTACAAGGCTTCATTTTTCTCATGGTCCGGTTCTGTTGTCAACTTTACCTTAAGATGGATTTATAAATTGGCAGAAATTTCATTTTTTTCTGTTCTTTGCTGCAGCAAAGTTTAGGGAAAGGCTCGAACCAAACAAGGAGAAAATTCCGGCACATGTTTTGCAAGTAATAGAAGAAGAGCTTACTAAATTGCAGCTTTTAGAGGCCAGTTCAAGCGAATTTAACGTTACTCGTAATTATCTGGATTGGTTGACTGCATTGCCTTGGGGTAATTATAGGTTTGTTTCTCCTGCTAGGTGTTCATAAGTTCCTCTGGTAGTAATGTAATTCTTTGTCAAGCTTATTTTTAATAACACAGACCAATAAATCACTCGGTGCTTTTGATAATACCTGCCAACCAGTTCTGTTGCTTGTGTGGCTTAACCTTTAGGCGTGAGCAACATGCTTCTAGTGGACAATAAATTTTTTGTCAATGCATATATGAGAAATGCTAACACATTCACGTGTTCAAAAGAAGTGACACGCCTCTATATCTTTTATAATAAGAGTGATCTCTAGCTTGTAGCTGCTCTAATTTTTTGAATGTTATTGTATAGTTTTCAAAGTTATGCCCCCACAAGTCAGGCTATATGGATTTTATGCTATATTTTCTGCACAAGGCATTTCTTGGAGAAAGTAGGTGCCTACATTGTTGGTTTTGGAAACTTATTATCCAATAATTTCAAATGCAGTGATGAGAATTTTGATGTCCTCCGGGCCCAGAAAATTCTTGATGAGGACCATTATGGATTAACAGATGTTAAAGAGAGGATATTGGAGTTCATAGCTGTTGGAAAACTCAGAGGAAGCTCACAGGGTGAGCTTACTTTTGTGTTTTTTAATCCATATTCCCAAAGCTGAAGTGGAATCACAATTTGGCATCTGCATTTGTCTAATGTCTCATAGGCTGTGAGCGTACATTTTCTCATTTCTTGCAAATTTCTCTCAGGAAAAATTATTTGTTTCTCTGGCCCTCCTGGAGTGGGTAAAACCAGCATTGGTCGTTCAATTGCACGTGCTTTGAATCGAAAGTTCTTTCGGTTTTCAGTAGGAGGATTATCAGATGTTGCTGAGATTAAGGTAGTTCAAAGTTCTTTAAGACAAAAATGAGCACGGGCATTTGCTTTTACCTTATACCATCGTGCTGCATAGCGGACACATCTTGTATGACATAAATTTACTTCCAGGGGCATCGTCGGACTTATATTGGTGCAATGCCAGGGAAGATGGTGCAGTGTCTGAAAAATGTTGGAACTGCTAATCCTCTCGTTCTGATTGATGAGATTGATAAGGTAATGTGATGCATGCATGTTTACAAATGAATTTTGTATCGTGTTTTACCGTGCTTACATATCATTTTGTTTGTGGTTCAAGATGATTACATTCTCTGTCTAATAACTAATTTTGAAGTCTTGAGATTTTTGTGATAATAAAATATGAATTTACAAATTTGATTCTCATATTATGCTGTGAATACTGGCAGTTGGGGAGAGGACATGCCGGTGATCCTGCAAGTGCTTTGTTGGAGCTGCTTGATCCAGAGCAAAATGCTAATTTTCTGGACCACTACCTTGATGTTCCAATTGACCTATCAAAGGTTAGTTAATGTGGTGATTATTAGAGACATCTGGGCCTAATTCTTCAGGTCATTTACCTACAATTCGTTGCTTTTTATATTGTGTTCAGTAGCCCTGATACATATCACATCATGCTGACATTGGCATTTCTTGCACTTTAAATGTCCTTGGAAGTTGTGCAATATATAATTGAAGATACTAGTGCTTTTCACATTTCAATTTATGTCTCTATTAACTGGAAACATGCAGTTCCGAACTTCAGATGCAATTCTTTATGTGCTGTTTTCTTTGTTGAATAACTTGTTGTTTACTCCTTTGAAATTCGGTTGCAGGTACTGTTCGTATGCACCGCAAACGTTGTAGACATGATACCCAACCCTCTCCTGGACAGAATGGAGGTAATTGCTATTGCTGGTTATATTACTGATGAGAAAATGCATATTGCCAGAGATTATCTGGAGAAGTCTACACGTGAAGCATGTGGCATCAAGCCTGAACAGGTCTCTCTCTCATTTTCATGTGTGTGTGTGTGTGTGAGAGAGAGAGAGAGAGAGAGAGAGAGTGTGTGTGTGTTTTTTTTGCTGTAATGTCATTTACTTATAGAATGTATTTGACCTAATGTTCCAGGTTGAAGTGACTGATGATGCTATTCTTGCCCTCATAGAGAATTACTGCAGAGAAGCGGGGGTTCGAAATCTTCAAAAGCACATAGAAAAGATCTATCGCAAGGTTTTGTATCTCTCTTTCCTGAACTTGGACTTTACAAAAACAGATTTGACTTCCCAATTATCCATTCAATTAGTAATCTAGTGGCCAAGTGATTGCTCTATAGGGTAGGATATCAAGGGTTTGAATTCCTGCATCTCTCAATAAAACAATAAATGTCTCCATTCTTTATCCTGGGAGCATATGCATGGTAGTTGGAGGTGCATGTTGAAACTTGAACGTTTAAATGTTTCAGGTCCTTTTTAACTGAAAATTTCTGTGCCTTTGCCTGCAGATTGCTCTGAAACTTGTACGTCAGGGGGAGCTAAGTGGATCTGCAGTTGCCGAAGGACTAAAAGAAGCAGAAAGAGAAAATGTTCAATCCTCTTCAGAATCTGTAGAGGGCAGCAGCAACGAGGAAAAAGGGAAAACCATTGTAAAAGATGAGATTGCAGTGATGGATCAGCCATCTGATCAAATTCAGGATGCTGTAGACAACGTCGGTGATTCAAAGGTATCATCAAAACTGTTTACTTCTCTGGAATTGAACGTTAGCACTAAGGCAGTGCTCAACAGGAACCTTGACAAAGTTTGGTTCTTTCCTGGATCATACATATACATATACTTTAATTTCATGAAGAGGTGATGAATGTTGGTCTTCATGTAGTAAAAGAACATCCTAAAAATCATGCTGTTTTGATTCCACAGTCACTTTTGCTATGTTTCTGATAATGACAGGAGGCTACTGAATCTCAGAAAATTGAGGAAAATGAATTAAATAAAGCAGTTGAGAAGGTGTTGGTTAATGCATCTAACCTAGCTGATTTTGTTGGCAAGCCTGTTTTCCATGCTGAGCGCATCTATGAACAGACTCCAGTCGGAGTTGTGATGGGCCTTGCATGGACTGCAATGGGTGGTTCCACCTTGTATATAGAGACTACTCAGGTTGAGCAAGGAGAAGGGAAAGGGGCTCTTCATATTACTGGTCAACTTGGAGATGTTATGAAAGAAAGCGCTCAAATTGCGCACACTGTTGCAAGAGGAATATTGACTGAGAAACAGCCAGATAGCCCATTCTTTGCTGATTCCAAGCTTCACCTCCACGTTCCAGCAGGGGCTACCCCGAAGGATGGACCAAGTGCAGGTTGCACAATGATCACGTCCTTGCTTTCCCTTGCCATGAAGAAGCCGGTGAGGAAAGATCTAGCGATGACTGGTGAAGTTACACTGACAGGGAAAATTCTTCCTATAGGGGGGGTATGTTCGATGACCTTCTAAATTTTATTATGTGCTAGCATTATATTGAGATAACTTTTTCATCTTACTTTGGATTTACGTAGTTATTTTCACGTATTATTTGTCTTTTAAGTACTCTTAACCTTGGTAAATAATCAGGTTAAGGAGAAAACAATAGCAGCAAGGAGGAGCGATGTAAAGAGTATCATATTTCCATCAGCGAACAGAAGGGACTTTGATGAGCTTGCATCTAATGTGAAAGAAGGCCTGGATGTCCATTTTGTAGATGAATATAGCCAGATATTCGATTTGGCCTTCAACTATGATCAGAATGGGGAAAAATAAGCCTCTTACTTTCATTCTTGAGATGATTTTACCTTTTTCCTGGGTCCTTGGAAGAAGCGGCTTTGCTTTCCCCTTGAACTGAACCCAGTTTTATACCCTGATGATTATATTTTCATACAGATGGTCTGAGAAAGAATTAGGTGTTAGACCTGTTGATTGTATGGGTGGGAGGAGGTTGTTCATTGATTTATTCACTTGTTTTTAGCTGATGTATTAACCAAAACCACCCATTTGTAATAATTGTAATTTGAATTTTGTTGAGGTAATGCAAGTACTTGGCCATTGGATTAGCTCCTTCATTTTATAAAACGACGGAGCTCCCTTTTTCTCTTCATGGAATGAAACATTACTAGCATAGTTTTTCATTACCGTACGTATCCCTGCAACTTTAGATCCCATTGATCAAAAAAGAATAAAAATTACTAATGGAAAAGAAGACTATATATATGCCTAAAGCCCACTATTAGAGCCTAAGACCTAAAGCCCACTATTAGAGCCCAAGGTAGGCCTACCTAAAGCCCACTATCAGAGCCCAAGATAGGCCTACCTAAAGCCCACTAAAGTATTGGGTTCCATTCGGTCCCACCAAATTTTTAGACCTCCACCGCCATAATTTTAGAATTTCAATCCAACGGCTCGTAGTTTTTTCATTTAATCTTGAATATCATCAGAACCCTCCAATACAAACCTCTCGCGCGCGCGCGCTCTTTCTCTCTGTCTGCGCCAGACCTTCTCTTTTCCAATCCCTGATGTGTGTGTGTGTGTTTCTTCTTAAATCTCCATTTCTCTCAGATCCGATGCGTTTCTTTCGTAATTTCTCATTCTCCCTATTCAATACGTTCGATCCGATTTGTAAATTGAAGTTCCCAAACCCTTTCCCTTCCTCGATTACTCTATAGATTCGCTATTCTTAACATCTTTCCCCATTTTTTTTTCCAATCGCAAAGTTCCGATGAAGTTCTCTCTCTGTGCGATTCCTAAAGACGGCCATACAAGAAGGTGTAGGGTTTGCTAATATGCTTGTTCACCGGCAGAATTTGATCTTCAACAGCGATTTCTCCACTTCAACTACGGTTTCAACCCCCTTTCTCTGGCTAAGTTTTCTATGTTTTCGTTCTTGTTGCAAGTAAACGTTCAATTTCTCTGGCGACGTAGCTTGGTTTTTTTTTTTTTTCCGGTTGCGTAATTTGAAGCGTCAGAGATGAAAAAGTCAGGTACGAGATCTATTTCAGCAATTATTTTTTGGTCTTCAAGTAGTTTTCTAATTCTCTATTCTCATATCTTTTTCCCGATCGCATTTCTCTTTCATTGCCGATTCGGTAAGGATGGCCACATTGTTAGGGTTTGCGAATCCGCTTATTCACTGGCAGAATTTGATCAGTAGCAATATCTTACTTCTGTTCGCTTTTTCTCCACTTCAGCTAGGGTTTCAACCCCCTTTTGTTTCTATTTTCACTTTAGTTTCAAGTAAACATTCACTTTCTTTGACGACGTGGTTTGATTTTTTTTTTTAATCATTTTGCAGATGGTGTAGTTTGGAGCATCAGGCACGCAATTTATTTTATTATATTTTGTCTTGTTATCATTCTTCTTTTCCAGGTATTAGAGGTTGTCGCCTTGTCGGTGCTGATTTTAAGCTTGTTTTTCTTTCAGTTCAAACCTTGAAGACTAATTGCTAGGCTTGTAGGTAATTTCCGTTATTCATTAGATCATGAATTACATAAGATTTTCTGTAGTGACTATGTCAACTGGACATTTTTGCTAAAGATATAATGACTTCTGCACTGGTTAATGAGTATCCTCTTACAGTCAAAGTTGACAATCTTTAGGTGTGATGTCTGGTGATTATTCGCTATTAAAATTTAACTGTTGATACTTACATCTAAAGTAGATGCTTCATCTACAGAAGATTTTATTTTGGTTCCCTTTGCATTCATGGGCATATGTTTTTCACTGTGCACAAAAAACCATAGAATAAGGATGATCTTGTCATAAGAGATGTTCTGAAGATAAGAACCTTCTGGAGAGATCTTGTTCAAACATATATTCAGGTGTGTCTCTGTTTAGGATTTCTTTAAATTCTTTAAATTAGTTATGATTTTCACCCTTACATTGCCTATATGTTCCTTACTGTAGGATTTCTTCCATGCTATTACATTGCGCATCCAACCTGCCTACAAGTCTTCTGAACTCTCCAATTGTCTTTTGCTTTTATATCTAAATTTTAATATGAGATTTGCTTATTGGCGCTTAAATTATGGATATGCATGGTGGCCATTTGCCAAGATGGTATCCGTGTATCACATGTAAAGGCTTTTTACCTGTTTGTCTGATTAATGTTGAAGATCAAATTCTGCTGGTGAACAAGTAAATTTGTTTGATTAACGTTCTCAACATGTATCAAAGTCTTATGTAACATAGTCATTTTTAAGAACGTTATAATCCTTTAGCTCATTAATATGATGAGAAACACGGATCAATTTGCTTCGTGCTATATTTGATTTATAATTTTTCTGTCTTATCCTGTAGGAGCATGAAGTTATGCAGTGATTCCTATTCCTCAGGTATGATTTTTGCTTCTCCTCTTCGCTTGCATCAGGTGAGGATGTCAATACTCACCTGAAATAATGCCCCTATGATTCTCCGTAATTGAGGATGAGAATACTTGTTTTTATAGCTCTCATTTTTATAGCGTTTTTTATATTGAAAAGGAATATTATTCAAATGAAAACTCATTTGGTTCAGTACCTATTCAGCTGACCAATTGCTTATTGTTTTTAATTGTGTCCTTGGAGTAGAGGATCAGTACTATTGCCCCTTCTTTGCATCAGGTCTTCTATTGAATATAATATTTAACTCCAAAGATTGTGCTATTTTATCTATTCTTTAGTTAAGAAGCTGGTAGAAGTAATTACTTGATAGATAAATCACTTGTATTGTACACATGAATTTTAGAACTTTCAGTATAAATATTTGCACTTCAAGAGATGTTGATTCATGTGAACTCATAAATTCAAGTAACTAAGTTGTCGCTATTTATTTTAGTGACTATGTATTCTCTTGTTCTATGCTTTTGCATGTGAAGAAAGATATATGAATCATCCTGCAAGATATTTATCCAAATAATGGGACTTTGTTTTCTGCCTATTTTATGTTCAAGATGGCACAAGATTTTGCTCGGGTCATTTGTTTAATGCTGCTTACAGGTGAAGTCAATATTTGAGCATAAGATTTTCTTTCAAAACTCTGATTCGCAATGGGACAGGTATGGCCACTTACCTTGTTTCTTGCTATAGGTGGATTTTTTTTCCCTATATCTGCCTTGGTGGTTAAAATTTGCACTTGCAATAAGAGATTTGAAAATAACTGCCTATGGTTCATTCATAAACATGGTATCATTCTCCTTTTCCAATTAATACACTGGTAATTAATTTTTGCTTCATGGAAGTTTTCTAAGCATTATACTTCTTAAGGTTTTGGTAGTTGTACTACAAGTGACAATCAAAAGCTTGCTTTTCTTCCAGCATGATTATATAGGATGCTACTCCTACTAAGGTTTAAACTCTTGGTATGACATTAATCAGTTGGCTTCGTGCATATGGAAGTGAATCACCAATCTGAAAATCACTCTCCTGATTTTTGTTTGGGGTAATGATTAGTCATTTCCTTCGGAATAAAACCTCATGTCAAATAATCCTTCCCCAAATGACTTGACATCTGTTCAGCTGACCACTTGGTTATTGCTTTTAATTGTGTCTTTCAAATAGTAGAGGATCAGCGCCATTGCCTTTCATTGCATTAATGCTTATATTGACTATATAATTTTTTATTCCAAATCATTATTGCAATATTGCCATCTTTACTTAAGAAGATGGTATAAGTAGTCACTCAATACATAATCACTTCATAAACTCGCGTAATTGGTTGTTTATTTTTGTGATCATATATGTACACTCTTGTATTTTAGTGGCTAGTTTTGATCCACAAAATGAGTTGCTCATTCAATATATTGCCTTTTGAAAGTCGATTATAGTTTAGTGGGGGTTAGAAAAGCTCTTTTATCTGTTTTAATTTCTTCATATTCCTGTGCTAAAATGAAGTTGCTATGTTCCTTTGTGAAGATGGATGACATTAGGTACTTCCTGTGGGCTTCCAGGTTGCTATTGTAATTCTCTGACTGATACAAATTTGAGAGGCAGGCTATCCCGTTTATGGTACTGCAATATTCATCCTCGACTTCACTTTGTTTATGCTTGTTCAGCTATTATATATATATATAGGGCACCATTCGGTGTGATCGTGTGGGCAAGTGCGCACTGTCCAATCAGTGCTGTTCACACCTGATCGTGCATTGCAACTTTGCTTAAAGCCAGAGCTGATGGGATAAAAAAAAATAATCTCTAGTGTGATGGTCCATAAATTCTAGGAACAATTACGGATAAAAGGACAGCACTGGGTCCATGTCAAATGTACAGTGGAAAACGGCCTCGTGGACCCATTTAAATTTTGGACCTCATACGGCCTAGATTGCAAAATAATGATCCAATTTAAAGTGGAATGGCCTACGACGTGTCAGTTTGCAGCCAAAACCATTTAAAATGTGAATGCGTTACAGGCCCACTTTGCAAATATAATGGTCAACTTAAATTGAAATTGTCCGGTTTGCAAAAAAATTATCCAACTTAAATAGGAGCATCAATTGCGCCACAGTAGGCTCAATAAGTCCCATATACAATTTGGATGGACCTCATGAGGCCCAATTTGTGAAGCTGTAGGCCCATTAAAAATTGTTTGTGCCTCACACATTCCACTTTGCAATAATTATGATCCAGCTTTAATTAATATGGCTCAATCACCATTAAGAATTGGGATAGGCCTCATGTAGCCCAATTTGTAAAATTAAAATTTTAAATGGGCCTAGCATTTCCCAGTTTAAATTGAAATGGGCTCATTTGGGCCTGATTAGGCCCATTAAGAACCAACCTTGCAATAAAATGGTCCAATTTATAACTAAATGGGCCCATGTAGGACCATGAAGTATTTGTATGGGCTTCATATGAGCCTAATTTGAAACCATAATGGGCTCATTGAGGCCCATGTATAATTTGGATGGGCCTATATTCAAAAAATCAGCCCATTAAAATTTAGATGGGCCTCATACGGTCCACTTTGCATCACAATATTGTCCACTTTAAATTCAAATGGGCCGAGTTAGACCCATCAAAAATATGATGGGCCTCCTGAGGCCTAATTTGTGAAATTAAAACCCATGAGCCCAATTATCCATTAAAAATTTGCACGGCCAACCTTGCAATGGTGATCCAATTTAAAATCACATGGGCCATCCGGGCCCAGTAGGCCAACATGAGCCTAATTTTAACCATAATGGGCTCTCATAGGCCTATTTAAAATTTGTTGGCTTCCCGAAGTCTAGTTTTCAAAATTACTGTTGAGTTCGAGTTGAAATTGGTTCGATTAGGCGCATTGAATTTTGAAAGGCCCCATAGAGCACAGTTCGCAAAATAATAGCCACATTTAAGTTTTGGGGACCGCAATGTCAGACACTATGATTTATTACCATGAGCTTTTCTTCTTTTTTCCCCCCTTTTCTTGAAAATAAAGTGTAATAAAATTTACGCCATGGCTTTTTAAATTCAGATATCATTCCATCTCACCTGTATTGCAAACTCGGCTTCCTTATTGCCATTTTATTAAAACAATTGCTACAAACTTGATAATAAAACTGACCCCGAATGCTTCTGCAACCAAGCAAAGACAACAATTCATTTTTAGCCCTTCACGGTGGAGTAACACAGGTGATGAGAGCATCACTTCAAGCTGAGAAGCTATTGCAAAAGGCCAAATAAAATATGCATTCTATATGTTGAAATACAATGAGAAATAATAAAATATTAAAAGAGGAATTTGCAATTGTAATTCGAAATTATGCCTCCCATATAGTAACAATGTGGATAAATAATCAGCGGTTTGAACAAAACTCATTAATGGAAATATAATGGTGATATTAGGTGCAAAATTGAAATTAAGTGGTCCGAAACCAAGAAACTAAGGCAGTACTTCATTATTTTGATTTTCCTTAATAATTCCCAAACGTTTCAAATTTCAATGGATATTAATGAAGAACTGCTAATCATCTTGTTATTCTCTACATGCATGCTTGTGAGGGATATTTATTTGAAGATTTTCATTGCCAATACCTTTCTAAACACACAAGAACAATCCTTTCAAAACCACATACCTCGGTATCGATAGGACGCACAGCACGTGCAACAACAGCTTCAAATATTTGAATTGCTTTTTTTTTTCTCTGATGTCTGCTTCAATCTAGAATGCTTCTATTTCCTTACCAACAACAAACTTTGCAATTAAAGGTTTACTTTCTGGATCTAAATATGAATTTAAAGAATATTCCTATATTTTTACACTGACGAACCCTATTCAAGTCAATGGGCTATTTGATAACATATATTTCTAGATGCCCATCTAGGAAGAGCAACAATACCCGTGCGCAAAAGTTTGTGAAGCTGAACCTGTGGTAGTCAATGTGGCGGGAGCACGGGTCCAGATAAAAATCAGATGGTGATCCTGCCCCATAGGGTGCATTAGATCATATCGCAATTGAAACTCCTATATATTCCTTTTGCCATTTCTTCCTGTTTGCTTTGGAAACAAACTAATTTCAGCAAAATATTGCTATGTCCCAAGCAAAGATCGAAGGCAAGAAGCAAAAGGTTACTTCAAAAATCACATGCATTGGTTTATGCAGTTTCAAATTATAGGAAAAGCAAGAAGTTGAAGGACTTAAAATATAAACAAAAAGTAAAAGAAGATTCATCATTTCTAAAAGACGTGATTTTAACTTCAAAATCAGATAGAAGAAGTTCCGCATAAAGTACTCACTTGATTTCTACATACGGTGAGGGAATTAGTAGTAAACTCAAGGCATGAAAGAATAACCATTCTAGTCTCCAACAACTATAAAGGTTGTAGAACAAGCATGCACGAAGTCAAAGAGCAGGATATAAAATGGAAATGGAAAGATGTAAGAAGGTTCACCATTTCTAATGGACATGATTGAACTTCAAAATCAAATCAATTACACTATTGTGGCAATCAGTTATAAGCTCTAGGCATGGAAGAATAGCCATCCTTCCATCCCATAAACAAACTACATTTGTATCATGTGCAAGATCTACAATCAATGGAAAAAAAGAGCTAACACAGTTGAAAATATATAAGAGATGCTAATGATGAGCTATTTCAGAACATGCCAATCAGAAAATAAACATAATTAAATATGACTAGACATTGCCAAACCTTTTTCGGCTTGAGCCAATTTATTGTCGAGCACTCTCTCTATGTAGGCATCATGACACTATGCAAGATTTTGTGATGTATTAGCATATCAATATCCCTCCATCCATAATTGACAAAAACAATTCTGTTTTTTGGGAAAAAAGACAGCCTTTCTTTTTTCCAATCTTGATTTGTCCATTGTAGTATAAGCAATATGACTTAGACCCTTATGAACATCATACAAATGAACAGTTACTATAGGTTTTGTTCCTAAAAATTACATATACAACAATGAAACCCATAATCATAAACATCACTAATTAACTCTATTCAGGACATAAATGAAAACATGTATTTGCATGTAAAATTCAATAAAAGCGAAGAAAGTTGAAAAATAAGGAATCCATTAAATGCTCAAGAACATAACGATCGGAGACCATATAGCTTGTTAGATTTCCATAAATCCTCTACCCTTTATTTATATAGTCATACCTGCGGTACTAGGAGTAAGAGTTTTGAAAGAAGACCTTATGCTCACACATCAGCTGAACCTGTAAACAACATTAAACAAATTATCCTTGCAAAATTTTTCACAATATTGAACATAAATAAAGGACAAAAAAGGCCCTTATATAGACAAATATCTTGCAGGGATGACGCATATTCCTTTCTTATCATGCACAAGAGAGTACATGATCACTAAGATAAACAGCAACTATTTGCTTAGTTAATTTATTGAGCTCATAGATCTGCATTTCCACAGGTACATATATTTGTACAAAATTCCTAATTTATGTGTACAATACAAGTGATTTATTTATCAACGAACAGGTAAACTGGCATACTGTTTAGCAATTGAAACATTAATGCAATGAAGGGCAATAGCACACATCCTACTCAGTTGAAACTTTGCTTCTATTTCCAGCCAGTGCTCTCACCATTGTTAATAAAATCAGTCCCCCTACAATAGAGAAAGTCAAATATTTGTGAGCTCACTTTTGACAAGTATGTTTATGAAAATAAATCATATATTATATGTTTTGAATAAAAGGGAAATTTATTTAGAAAGCTTGTTAACCTGTCATATTTATGAGAAGAGGGAATGAAGAAAATGAAGTAGCTAAAACTGCAGAAAGCAATAAGGAATGATGCCAAAAGCAGCATAATGATTACTTTTCAATTTCTAGGTTTTTCTTGTTATTTTCAGATTTTCATTTATAATTTGATTTATAATTTGAAAATCATGCCAGCTTTCTTTTCTGCCATTTGAGGTTGAAAGTTTTCATATAGCAATTATCTAATTCATTCTAGCAGAAGGTTGAGTACCATGTTACAACATTTGCAGTGCATACAAATGGAACCTACCTACAATAAACTTGAAGTTCTGAACTGCCTGTTTCCTATTAATAACAACATAAACTGAACTATAACCAAATGCAGTGGCTTCTTCACTAATTTACAACCCAACATCAAAGGCCTGATAAATTGCAAGATATGCCAACGTTGGCATGACATGATAAGCTCTTGATACAACACACTGAACACAATCCAAAAGCATAAAATATAGGAAAATGAGCGGAAGACCAAGATTTCTCTTGAAACCTCACTACATTAACTTTTCAGTCAAGTAGAACATCAAGCTAGTGATCCAGAAAATGAGCATTTTGCTTGGATCAAGCAGCAACAAACAAAGTGCTTGTCACCTGCATGTCCTTTCCCTAACCACCACTATTCACAGCATAATAGTAGAGTCATGTAATATTATCACAAAAATCTCAGACTTCAAAGTTTAAATTGGACCAGTATAATGTAATAATTTTGGACCAGTATACCTCCATTGTTAAAGCCTTCCCTGTACCAGTTTATCATAGGAAAAAATAGGCACACACCAGTCATCCAGCAAAAAAAAATCACAATATGTTTGGTTTGTGAAAAAACAACTGTGCACTGAAAAATTAGGATTGAATCTCAAACAAACAGGATAATATCAGTATAACAAATTTGGGAATAAGATCTTAGGCTTCATGCCTAAACACACGGTCAAACTTGAATTGGTTTTTGGAAGAATCAGAAGGAATAACATGCAGCTAATTAGAATTTTAAACCAGAAATTAAAAAGAAAACTAAATGTAAATTTTACTAAGAATCACCTAAAACACATGCTCAAATGAATCTCTAATTTTAAAAATAAAATAAGAACATAGGCAGTCAGCAGGAAATGAGCACTCAGCTAGGGGCTTTGAGGCCCCACAATATAACAAGTAACTATGAGAAACGTAGATCATCAATTAAATTGACAATAGAATAAGAAAACAAAAATCAAAGGAAAACAGGCACTCATCATACAAATTCTAGGGTTTGCAATGAAGAACTTTAAAAGAAGGGAGAAAGAGAGAGAGAGAGAGTTCCAATTTCATTTCTCCTTTTAGTTTATATGAACAAAAATTACTCAAATCATAAAGCTATTACAATTAAGCATTTTTTCCATTCATAAGATGAAAGAAAAGTAAAAAGAATATGTGCATTGATTTACATATGCTACAGAATGTAAGTACTGGTATCAAAATGAGGGGATATGAAACTACGTGTATTAATTTGGAGCAGCTACAGAGATCTCATATGCAATTCCACTACAAGCATCGTGCATTTTATTCCTATTAACAGATAAGGAAAAAAGTTTAGCCATCAAGACCAACACTAAAAAAAATAGAGTTTCGTTGAATACCACTGCGTTAGGTTAGTTGAAGCCTCCAGTTTTTCTAGCTTTAATTTCCGTAATTCTCATCACCGCCTTTCTGAGCTGCCTCAGGTGGAGAGGGAATTAGACGGGGAACCTGACCACTAACCAACGATCCTACAAGCTGCTCGAAAATCCGCGTTCAATTGAGACTTATCGATTGCAGTGCCCGTGTCGTTCGAATTACGGTTTGGAGATGAGAGGCCGGATCTTGTCCTTTGAAAAAGGGTTTGGAGAGGAAAAGATGGCCCTTGTCCGTTGAAATAGGGTTTGGAGAGGCGACGGTGGCCCTTTCCTTTGAATTAGGAAATGGAAGAGGCGACAGAGGCGGTGGAGGAACGGAGGCGAGAAACGGCAGCGGAACAAATAGTTGAATCCTTGAAGAGAGATTTTGCAGCTACGAATCGCAGATTACATCTGTAGAGAGAAATTGCCACCATTTTGAAAAATGGAAAGATCGTTTACAGAGAGAGAACAGGGAAAATAATAAAACCAGGGAAGTTTGTTTCTGCGAACGATGAAACGGAGAAAACTCCCTCGTAAGTATTTTTCAATTTCCCGCCAACTCAACAATTGGGCTCTAATTGAAATGGGCCTGTACTAACATTTAATGGCCCAAAATTAAACAACCTAATTTTTTTTGGAAGTACAATATTAAGCTAATATTATTACAATAAATAAATATTTAAAAAATATAAAGCACATAATTAATCATAATCATATAATAATTCGTCTTATTTGTCTTGTTGTTAAATATAAAAATATTAACCTGATAAGATATTTGTCTTGCTGTTAAATATAAATAAATAAATCTGATAAGAAATATTTTATTGTATGTATAAATAAAGACAGAGAAACGCCATTGCAGTTGGTGACCAAAGAAAATCCATTATAATAGCAAGCAACCAGTTAGTACATTGAAAATTTGTTCAGATTTTAAACATTAACAGATAAAGTGTGAAAATTTTAGATGCAATTAAGTTTTATTTTAGTGGTATTAATATTTATGAGATTTCAAGTTTAAATTATTATTAATATGTTATAATAAAAGAAAGGTAGTATCTAATTATTTATTACACAATCTTAATTTTTCCAAATATGTTTGATTATTTAAAAAAAAAATTTAATGATCCATTGTAATCGTATATTCATATGTAAAAAAAAAAAAAATTTGCAAAATATTCTTCTTTATCCTCTCACAGTCACAGCTTGCTTTTTTTTTTTTTCTTTCCTTTTTGGAAAGGACAAATATAATCCCTCGCCTCATAGATCAAGCACTTTAAGATATGATTTATTGGAGACAATCTGACATGACTAAATTCCATCTTAAACAAGTACATTATTATTATTATTATTATTATTATTATTATTATTATTATTATTATTATTATTATTATTATTATTATTAAAAGAAAAAAAAAATATATATATATATATATGTCTAGCTCAACTTAAAAATTATCTCCAGATATGAAAATTATCCAAATAATTGTAAAAAGTATTATTATATAACCATAGAATATTTACCACACTTTTTTTACGTTTTAAATCGAACATTTACGGAAAAATAAAAGTATGAAAGTTGTAAAATTGAAAATTTATGAGTTGCTTAACATCGTCTACTTAGTTACTCTAATAACACTGTAAATAAAATGAAATTGCGGCTAACTCAATTCCAAAATATAATCGGAGTTAAAAATTTCCAAAACATTATGACATAATAATTTTTTTTTTAATATTAATAACAGGACCTAACTAACAAACCGGATAATTTTAAAACAAAACTAGGTAAGCGGACAGAGATCGAATAAATCTGTACCAACCAAGAGGTTGGATTAACCGCAGTCTTAAGAGTCCATCCTCAACCTAGCTAATAGCTGAAAAGATAATAGTCACTCTTTATGATAATAAAACCTATCTAACAGTTCGGATAATTTCGAAAAGTGATTAAGTAGGCTCATAGAGCTTGGATAAATTCTTACCAATCAAAATGTTGAATCAACCGAACTCTTAAGAACCCGTTCATAGCTTGGCCAACAGCAAAAAATATAACTATCACGATAAGAAAAACGGTTATTCTTTCCCCATGTCTTCCCTAAAAATAAGAGAAATAGGAAGAGTGGCTAAAATAAGTGGGATTTCATCCAACTTTCAATAGGAGAAGCAGGGAGATTAGCCGAAATAAGTGGGATTTCATCTCACTTTCCCCCAAAGAATGGACATAATGCCAAAGGAGAAAAAATAGGTAATCAATGGGTTCTTTCAATCTAATTTTCACAAAATATATTTTTATTATCAAAAATTCTAATTTAACCGTCGAAAACTACCTAATCAAAAATTTATCGATCATTTATTTCTTTTTGCAGGTGATCTTGTGGGACTTACAACTTTTCCAATCTGTCATCAAATAAATATCTTTTTTTTTCTAAAATAATATATTATGAGGTGTAATAGAACATAAAGAATTAAAGAAATTCCCTTTTTAAATCACACTTGTATTGTTTCTTTTTTGTTATGGATAAACACATCCCCGTGTGTGAAACGATATTATATTTTATCTTAACAAAACCAATCATTTTTTTTTTTACCTTACTTGAAATTAGATTCAAATACGTCCAAAAAATACTATTCAAATTTGATAAGTAAAAATAAAAACGCATTATGAAGCTTGTTTTAAAAATTTTAAGAATCAAATTCTGCAATTAATTTGATATTGAAAAAATAAATCCGATCCATTCGAATCTGCCCGAAATTGAATGGATCCGACTGGTTTGGCAGGTGTAATTCTTAACAAGTGCAATTGTTATTCTATTATTCAGGCATTTAAAGCAGATCCTCTCTTCTAGAGAAAATGAAATATTTTAACCTTTAATATTTCAATTGGTGCGATATTATTTTTTATGATTTAAAATTAAGAAAAATTTGTCACTTCTTTTTTTTTAATAAACTCTTGCCATGCGGTATCTGAACAAGTAGACACATGATATCGTAAGAATAATTTTTTCATATAAAATAACACTGAAGAGACTGAACTATTAGAATAACATTATATTTTTTTATCAAATATTAAAGATAAATTTTCACCTTAACCCATTTATTTGTAATCATAATTATTTATAAGCAGAGTAGTGGTTGTCATCTTTCCTACTTAAACCAATTGGTAAGTGAGGACTCCTCCTGCAATATTTATACAGTAACAAATACCCTTTTAATAAGATCTTTTATCACTTATCTAATATATAAAAGTTTCAATATTCCAATAAAAAATTATAACTACAGTGTGGTTATATATATATAATTAAACTTCCATGGCTTAAGGGCTAAATGGATACTTAAATTTACTTCAATAGTCAATTAACCTCTTCAGGATTTGATTCCACCAATTTATCTTTAAAGAATTAAAATTGATCAAATAGACCCTTAAAAAAAATAAAATTGAATCAAACAGACTCAATTAGCAAAACAAAGCTGGAGGCTGATCACCAAGCCAGATTCTCTTCTAAACAAAATCCTCAAGGCCAGATATTACTCGAAGTGCAATTTCTTTGAAGCCTCTCTGGGGTCCAGGCCTAGTTATACATGGCGAAGCATCCTTGCTGGAAGAGATTTGTTGAGCTCAGGAACCTATTGGCAAGTTGGTCAAGGATCAAACTTGAATATCTGGAATGACAGATGGATTCCTCAACCTTCTACCTTCAAAATTATATCACCCTGCATCAATTCTCACGAGGAAGCAACAGTGGCCTCTCTCATTGACCACCAGGAAGGTACTTGGAAATGGGAGGTACTAAACAACATCTTCCTACCTGTGGATGTAGAGCGCATTAAGAAGATTCCAGTTAGTTTAGAAAGGAAGGAAGACAAACTGATTTGGTTCTACCATCATACGGGCCACTACATTGTCAAAAGTGGATACAGACAGGCCTTGAATCTAATCAGCATTGAGTCAGTCAGCTCGGATTCAAATAATCAGCAACATAGTTTCTGGAAAAGACTATGGAGCCTTAATATCCCACCCAAAATTGCCAACTTCTTATGGCGTGCTTCCCTTAAGGTGCTTCCAGTTCAAGAGGTTATTCACAACCGAATACACACTGTTTCTCCCAAATGCCAAAGGTGTGGTGGATCAGAATCAATTATGCATCTATTGAGAGATTGTCCTTTTGCTAAATCAACTTGGCATTATGCCGGCTTGTCCACTATCCAACAGGCTAGCTCTTTCTGTTTCAAAATATGGTTGATTGATGCACTAGAAACCCTCCCTTCAGATTCTCTTAATAATTTTGTCTTTATCTGTTATCATCTGTGGCTAGCAAGGAACAAGTTATTCCACGAGAAAAAAACAATTACTAGTTCCCAGATCGTCTTCTCAGCAAAACAACTTAAAGATGAATTTCTAGCTGTTTCGGTCAAAGACAATGGTGACAGTACTCATCGAGGTTCAGGCAAGACATTATGGTCCCCTCCTCCATCAAACGTTGTTAAACTTAATGTAGATGCTGGCATAATCGACACTGATGTAGTTGGACTGGGAGCGATATTCAGGGATGCTCAAGGGCGGGTGTTAGCGGTTGGCCAAAAAACCATACTTGGCGCGTGGGATTCCGCAACCTCAGAAGCTTCAGCTCTAGTTTTTGGTCTTTCTTTGGCTATTGATTTGGGTTTTCTTTGTATTGTTGCTGAATCAGATTGTAAACGAGTTATTGATGTATTGACTAATAATGAAGACATTAGAACAGGCCTAGGACTCATACTAGATGACTGTCGCTCATTGAGCAGGAAATTTAGAGTATGCAATTGGGCTTTCACCCATAGATCGGGCAACACAGCTGCCCATGCACTAGCTAAAAACTGCTCTAAATCTCCCTCTTCCTCCATTTGGATAGAAGAGTTTCCCTCCCATATCTCCAGATTGATCTGTAATGATGTAATTCCCTTGCTTTCTTAATGAAATATATAATTTGCTTTCAAAAAAAAAAAAATTAAGTTAAATTACTTTACTTATTTTTCATCACATTACTATGTTTATTTCAAAATTTTGTTCTCTTGCTTCCACCTATTAAATATTCGATCAATTAGGTTAACCGTGAT
The DNA here is from genome assembly GCA_037975025.1 of Excoecaria agallocha. Taxonomy (NCBI): domain Eukaryota; kingdom Viridiplantae; phylum Streptophyta; class Magnoliopsida; order Malpighiales; family Euphorbiaceae; genus Excoecaria; species Excoecaria agallocha. The sequence continues at coordinate 70,290,361 of CM075808.1, forward strand.
ATTAAATTAGGATTTATTTGATTTAATTTTAATTGTTTAATGGTAAAGTTCACCCAATCACATGATAAAGAATTAATTTAAATATGAAGGTAAATTTAGCATTTTAGCCAAATTTCAATCACCTACCCTGCATATATATAAAAATAAAACATATATATAAATTGTGCGAGTATTATAAACACGAAGAAGGGAAAATAGATCCTACAAGATATAATGCATGCACCTTTGTGATTAGAACAAAGATTGCATAAGAAAAATAAATAAAACAAACAAGAATTTGAAAGTCCCCACAAATATCTGATTTGGAGATCAATCTCCACATTGAATATATATATATATAAAAGAGAAAAACCATCTGATCAGTAATGCAAAAAGAAAAAAAAAAGAAAGAAAACTAAATAATATGAAATGTCACTAGTTAGCACAGTTCAAAAATCTGAGAGTCATCAAGAATAAAATAAAGAGAAAAAATTGGATAAGGCTCAAGAGAGAGATTCAATGGGACCATGTTTTGTCATAACTCCACCAAGAAAAATAAGAGAAAGAAATTATTTATTTATATAAAGGTAATTCTTTTTTTTTTTTTTCCAAGTATAAAGCTAATTCAAGACTTGGATTTGTGACTTTTTTCCCAAGTTGAAACTTGAAACCATCACTATCGTATCAGCTTTGTGCTCTTCCTCGTCAAAGTGCGTGATTAGGTCACACACCCATAATAAACATATGGATATTTATAGTAAAAAATATGATCATTTATTTTACATTTTATGTATTTTTTAAATTAATTATATATGAATAATAAGAGCTATTTCATACAAAAGTTGTGCGGAAAAATGGATATGAATCTAATTTAACTACAAAAGCTCGATTTCATCACTTTTGAATTTATTTGTAACTAACTAATATTAGATACTTACCATGAAAAAACTTGAGAAGTGAAATTTATTGGATTGAACATGTATGAGTGATCTAACATAAAAAAAAAAATGGCTATACTAGCCTAAGCATAAAATATAATAAATTCAATTCAATTCAAAAATTAGCTTGTAAAGCGATAATTGCTTAAATTTTTATAAAAATATTTTGTGAGGCACTTAACAAATTCAAAAATTTACTAATATTAAACACCGACTTTATTTGATATAATATAATTAAACACTATATAATAACTATTGGTGGGTGTTCTTTATTTTGAGGCTAGCAGAGTTACTGGACATCACCCGTGAATGATTGCAGCATGCAACCTTATTCTTTTTTTTCTTAATTAATATTATTTTATGTCCTGGTGGATTTGAGAATAGTAGGCTGTAGGCGCCTAACTAATTGCCTTATCCGATCCTCCCCATTTACACCTTCAATAGCTGTGAATTATGACTATGAAGCTCTCACAAACTAAGATTTTTATCGATCTTCTTTCAATTAGAGTCGCAAGCTATAATTAAATACTTGACAAGTAAATACAATCTTTATTTGGATAAAATTTGCACTTTAAATCATTGAAATATAGTTATATATTTATATATTTTTTTATAGAAATTCGGTCATGCAGTAATCTACCATAGAGATGAATGGAGATAAAAATGTTAAAATGTCAAAGATTGAAGTATATCAAATAAAAGTAAAAATACTCAGTGTAAAATAACTGAAATAAAAGTTCACAAATATGCAGCATCAAAATAAATACAATTACTCGATCGATATCGGTTGCTTCAAGTGGTTGGACATTTGATCCTCTTAAATAAAGTTTCGAATTCAAATTTTGTAAATAGCAAAAATTAATATTGAAATAATTTTACTTTTATAGTGGGCTAACTCGACTCGAACTAGATAATTCGGATAATTATATAAAAATAAATAAAATTACTCAATTAAAAAGTAAAAAAGTTTTTGCTAGTGTAATATGAGACCTATCTTTTATTGCTAGTGTGATATGAGGTTTACAAAAAAAAAAGTTTTTTCTTTTTTTTTTTAATTTTTGTATAGAGCTTTTAAAAAATTAAATTGCTTAATTATAGAATTATTAAAAAGGGTAAAAATATTCCTGCCCTAAAATGCTACTTCTGATTCTATCCTTGACCACAGGACTTGTAAATGAGTAATAATAAAGAATGCAATAATTTCCCTTTCAATATAAAGTAAATTCCACTCACTATGTGTATAATTGGAGAAACTTTATAATCCCGAATTTTTGTTTAAATAACCTTACTAGAAAAGATCAAACAAGCAATGATTTTGCTAGAATATTTTCCACCATATCCACATTTTTCATCCAAGATAATGAAATAAAGTTTTTCCCTTTACCGGTCATATCCATTGAACCGTTTTTAATATGTTTTTTCCACTAATCATGCCCCTAAAAGTATGACTAATGATCGATGGCATGACAATATCGCAATTGACAATTGGCTTTTCAGCTTGATTTCATATTAAGTTAATCGGTGGATATCAATAATCAGCCTAATATATTTCATCAATAGCAGTCCTCTCCCTTGATACTAATGAAAAGAACTTTATTTTCCATCGAAAATTCAAATAAAAAGCTAAAAATTAAAAATTTTGATTGGGATTTATTCAATATAAACCTCCCAATAACGAGGAAAATTAAGCAAAGAAATTATAAAAAAAAGGGAATAAATTGAGCATTTTTAAAATGAGAAACAAAATTATTTACAATATTCTGATATGAAAGTGAAAGATCTAAATACAACAAGAGGGTCCATAATATTCATTTTCAGAATTTCCATTTTTCTCATAGTTCTCATCAACTAATTTAACTGTCAAAATAAACAGGTTAGATGAATAGATCATCCATCCTGCTTATCCGTTTTGCTTTTATTCTTCTAAAATTTAATCAAGAACTTATATCATTAACTAATATTTTATTTATGAAAATGACTTTCATTTGTTAATATTTTATTTATGTGCTGCTCCATGTGTAGGTTAATTACCAAACTATACATTTGGCAATTAAACATTTAAATATTCCCTTGAAAAAACCAAAGGTAAAGTAAGCTTCTTCTTATTTATCTTTGATGATCTCATATAGTCATTATTAATTATTTAAGTACCCCACTTTTAGTACCCACAAGAATAAAAGTAATTGAAAGGATGACAAATGCTAATAGTGCTTAGGACACTTATAACTTACTAGTTAAGAGTCAAAGAAATTTCAAACTAATTAAAAATTAAACTATATTAATAGAAAATATATTCACAAACAAAATTAATTAATGAAAATATACAAAAATAAATTGAGAAGGAATTAATTATTAATCATTGAAAATTTATTAACTTAACAAAATTCATGAAATTGCTCATTATTTAAGACAATGCATATTGACACGTAATATAATAAAGTTATTGAAATGGTTATTAATTTGTTATGCCAATGTGATAATTTTATAACTTATTTTTTTACCTAGCAATATTCCATTGCATGCCTTCCAATTTGAAGAAGAATTTTCTTTTGTTAATAAGAAGTTTTCTCTTAGTCATCACCGTAAATAGACTCCTCAAGATATTGACAGTGTCTATTTCTCTATTTCATTTCAAACTCTAGTGAAAATAGAGAAGAATATTATTTTATGCTTGTTACATTTTTAAGAGTTTCAAATTTAGTCAAAACTTATTAAAATATAACAGTATTTTTTACCTTTGCAAACTTTTTTTTATATAAAAAAATATTTTGTTAATACCTTAAATTAAAAATTATTATTGTTTTAAAAAAATAAAAAAAGTATATTTAAAAAAAAAAGATATTTTCAGAGTCTCTGGTTGGTGTGCTTTATTTCCCCACACAGATAAGAAAAATACGAAAATTATTAGTAGTTCAAATTGAGTGGCTCAAATAGGGGTAAATATGTAATTGTATATTTTGATTAACTTGAAGTCACAAAAATAACCTTTATTCATTGGAAGCCAACCCAAGCCGAGCCACCTTTGGCTTATAAAAGGGGATGTTATTTCAAACATCCTAGCTTAAGTAGATCTACCCTATTTGCAGTAGTAGGGAGCGAAGCATAAGTTATCTTTGAGATAAAACAAATGATTCATACATTATCTCTATTATATACATCTTTTTGGTATATGCTGAAAATATTTTAGTCAGAATGAACAAAAAAAGTAAGATGAAGAAAAAGTTCTATGTTGTTTTTAAAGGCAAAGAAATTGAAATTTACATGTCATGGAAAGAATGCTCACGGCAAGTATTGGGTGTCGGTAGTAGTATGTATAAATCATTTGAATCCTATAAGAAAGCCGAATATGCTTTGATGAGGTATAAAAATTTAAAATTCCAAAATGTTAAGAATCAAGGAAATATTCTTGATACAAAAGTCACTGTAGGTACTTTGTCATGTGTTTGTTGCTCTGAGTCAATTGCATGTAGTGACGTGATAGAGGATCGCATGAGTCTTGTGATAAAGAGGCAGTGGAGTCCTTTATCGTCGGTATATTTATTGGAATGCAAATTACTGTATGAAAAAGCAACATAGTAATTAATTTACTCAAAATATAATGGTTGGATTTTTGTGATCTCCATAAATAATAAAATCAAGTTTGTTAATTGTGATCTATTATTTATGTAAAAATTATTTTCTGTTAGCATATTGTGTAGTAAGGATGTATTGTATCTTTACCTAGAGAGGGATCATTCTTGAAAGTCAATGGAGAGAGATGAGCCATATCTCTGTAAGTGGATATACTAGACTTGTATAAAAGAAATATTGTGTATACCGTTGTCCAAAGTAAATTTTACTACAGCTAATGAGTTTTTTTTTTCTTAATAGAACGTATTCGATTTTGCATGCAGCTACTTTTAGATGAGTAAACTATACGACCTATAATTTCTAGTGGCAGAAGTAAAACTCTAGGGATTAAAAAATTTTTGCAGCCATAATAACACGTTGAGAAGACCAAGAAAATAATCACCTTTCGTTGAGATGAATGGCTAAATGATTTGGGGTTTGTTGGTTAAACTTAAAAATATATTTTGTCAAATGGTGCATTTAAATAACTCAATTTGAGTAATTTAATAAGGTCCGTGCGAAATACGGAGCGCACGCGGCATCAATTTCCCTGCAGAGGTGGGACCGAATAATATATTATAATTAAATCCGACGTGGCTACTGTATCAAAGTACATGCGTAGTGTGCATGGTGACGGCTTTTTTGTGTTACCACCAAATGGCTGCTGCCTATTCAGCATGGCTACTTGCAAACCACAATTCAACACGTGGATGCCATCGTCATGTGAATGCATTTTTCCGATCAATGCTGAAAGATGACTCATCAAATATCTTTAACTTTTTTACTTTTTTCACTTTGTGTATTTATTTTTATATTTATATTTTATATTCACAACTTTATTTTTTATGGACTGTGCAGGCAGTAGAAAAATATGCGACCTTTTGATTTTTATGTGCTAAAAAAATAATTATTGATTTAATGGAGTAATTTACTCTGCGGTAGGCTTATATAAGAATCCAAGAACAGAAGATAAAAAGTTGGAAAATCTTCCAACTCTTCTAATAATTTTTTAAATTTAGTGTTCAAGTCACCCAAGTTTTCTCCTGAAAATCACTTCTTTTATAAGTTATACCTCAAATATTATATATAAAATCCACCAGTCAATATAAAAAAAGATACTTATTTTCTTTTGGCTGATCAATATTTTTAATCTCAATTGATTATACCAATTTGACTAAGGAATAACCGGATTAATTTTATCGATAGTCACTAAAATTCAACGATTATAACGTTATGGTCACTATATAATTTATAACAAAAAAATAATTTAAATTTTATTTTATAATAGAAAAATTATAAAAATTAAAAAATCCGACAATCGAAAAAAATAATCTTATTTTATTTTGATTCATTATTTAATTTATTTATTTTAATATTACAGTTTGTATAATATCAATCCAATTATTTTTCGATTTGTATAACATCAATTCAATCAAAATAAAAGTTAAGTTATTTTTTTTACTGAATTTTCAATTTTTGTAGCTTTTCTATTATAAAATAAAAGTTTAATTATTTTTCCATTATAAATTGTAATATAATAATTATAATATTAGAATCGTCAAACTGCAGTGAACACGAATAAAATTAACCTGAAATAATTCTACAACCTTTTTATTTTTTCACAATTATATCTTTAAAGGTTTGGATGAAGGGAAATGGGATTACAATCAGCTGTTGAATCATTTCAATTATATCCTATTCACAATCCCACCATCATTATTTATTCCTTCTTTCCATAAAAATATATATAAAATAGGAATATATGCATATTTGTTTTTTTATTAACTGTCTCTATATGTAACTTTCCCACTTTAAAAACTGTTCTTATCATCAATCAGGCAAAATTGTAAATATTATTAGATAAGAGAAATATGCTGAATTTATTTTGATGACTATCGTCTAGTTAATGAAGTGAAATTTATTTTCATCACGTTAAATATTAATTTATAGATAATCCAAATAAATCAATTTAAAAAATTAGCTGGAATGAAAGTTATCCAAGTAATGATAATGGGTAAAAACTCAAACAGCATCTAAAATTATATACCTTTCTTTATTCCAAACATGCCAATGCGTTAAATCAGACATTTTTTATTATATGATTTTTTATATACTTCAATAAATTGTTTGATTTATAAAAAAAAAATGTTGAACTGAGTACAAAGTTTGCTTCTAGTGATTCTTACTTATATACATGATTTCATGAATAATTAAATGGCAGCTTAAAATAAATTTAAAAATTCATATTTTCATTGATTTTATTCACTTGATTAATTACTAATATAACTTTCCAAAATTAATTGCTAAAATATTTATAAATTATTAATATGTTTTAAGATCTAGAAAGCAACAAATTCTAAGAAGTCCGGAGGAACCCAAACAATGATTTAACTGCCAAAAACGGAAAATTGTGGAAAGATTCTTTTTAACAAGAATGCTTATCGCATAAAATAATTATGGTAAATTCCCATCAATTTATTTTTTAATAATTCAGCTAATTTTTATTAATTTATTCTATAAAATTGATTAATTTGATTTATAAAATTATCAAGAATTTAATTTAAGTAATAATTTTCTGCGTGATTTTTTCGACACGCAAGCACGTGTCGTAGGTGCGTATATATACTATATGGAGTTCTGTTAGCCATGTTGTAACTTGTAACTCTAATTTTCATGTCTTTTTTTTTAAGGAAAAAAAAAGAAAAAGAAATGTTATAAAACAGAGGTAGAAAAGGAGAGGATCCTGATGTCAGCAGACTCCTTCACTAACACTTATAAATCCATCATTAGCTTCATCATTAGTTCCCTATTCATAACCATCCACTCTCTCTTCCTCCTTCTCTTCCGGATTTTAATAATCTTCTTTTCTCTCTCTATTCTGTTTTCCTCTGTTTTCGCATCTTGTTTCTCTCCTCTTATGTATATATACCACGCTCTATATTTCTGCCTTGGACGCATTTCAAACTGAGAAAGTCTTCAACTTCCTTTGACTTCAAATGATATTCATGGCTCCAGAAGGCGGAACTGGTGGTTTCAGTGGCGGCGACGGTGATAAAAATGGTGGATTTCAGATTTTCTCTGTTGGTGAATGCATTGAAGTTGCTAATAAATGGATTATAGATGCACCAAAACGGAACCCTCAAGAGGTTTAATCTTTACTTCATAATCACGCAGTCTAGTTTCTGCTATTTTCTTTAATCTTCAATTCTATTTTCTGCCCCTTTTCTTTGGAAAAAGGAAGGTTTTTTCTTATTGTTTTTGCGGTTTTTTTTTTTTTTGTGGATTTCTTGTTTCAGATTTTGTATTTTCTATTAACTGGTTTTTTTGCATGGTTTCTTTGTAAATATTTCCGTTTTCTTTATTTATTAATGGTTAAAACCTGTTATTTTTCTTTTTTCTTGGTGGGGTGTTCTTCCCTTTTTTTTTTTTTAATTTTTAATTACCTATCATTGGCTCTTCTCTCTTTATTCTACTTTCACGCTGTTTGATATTGACTTGTGTTGTGCTTTCTTCTCTTTTCACCTTTTCAAGAGAACAAGAAAAATTACTTTTTTTGAAGAAAATCTTACTTTTCACAAGTTTTTCTTGCAGATGAAGGTGGCTGATACACTGTTAAAATTACGTCCAGTTGGTTTGAAACTCAGCCTTTTACGATTAGCAGACTCGATGAACAGTAATAATCAAACACACTCAAATCAAGCCGTAGAATATCAAAATCATCCCAAAGTTAATGATCATATGTCCCAACCAATTTCTGAGAAGCTGAAAGCAGCTAACTTTGAAGCTACATTTCTCAGAATTGGTAAATGGGAGGTAATTAATGTTTCTTCTTCTCCGGAAAAATTAACTCCAAATAGTTATTTTTAATTTTCTAACGGGGAATTCATATTTGCAGAGGAGAAAACGGAACGAAGGTGATCTTGTAGCTAAATGTTATTTTGCTAAAAAGAAATTGGTATGGGAATTCTTGGAAGGCAACTTGAAAAACAAGATAGAGATTATGTGGAGTGACATAATAGGAATGAGAGCTTTTATTCAAGATCATAAGCCTGGAATTCTTGAAATTGAGGTTCTTTTCTTTTCTTTTCTTTTGTTTCTATGGATTTTGTTCGCAGTTTTATGATCGATTTCCCATCATAATAATCTTCATTGTTTCGCAGTTGAATAAACCTCCTGCATTCTTTGAAGAAATGGATCCACAGCCAAGAAAACATACTATTTGGAAACTAACGACAGATTTCACTGGAGGGGAAGCTTCAAGTTACAGGTTTTTACCTTCTCTCCCTTTCCTTTTTCTTTATATATAAAACATTCTGAAATATGTTATTCTTTACAACTTCAGGGTATTTTATATATTAAGCTTTCGTTTTTTGAATGATTACGTTTGAAATGTATCATTTACAGTAATGTAAGATAATAATAAAAAAGGGTATTATTCTTAATCAAGATTTTGTTTCTTCAGGAGGCATTATCTTGTTTTTCCGGCAGGGACACTTGACAAACACTATGAGAAACTGTTACAATATGATGAAAGATTGTATGCTTTGAATCAGAAAAAGTTTCCAAGCCAAAAATCTCCATATTTTGAAAGCTTTTACAACACTTTAACTTTCTCATCCGATTACCGGAGTGATATACCGAGTTCCAACCTTGCTTTGCACTTTAACTTTGCTTGTGCTCCTTCTCCATTGATGCTTACCCATCCTCCACCTTTCAATGAATCTTCTCCAATTTCAGGTACTTCACATTATATTTTTAGTTTCTTCAAAAGGCCAAAAAAAATAAAATAATCCATCGTTTGTCCAATTAAGCTCCTTAATTGAATTTTTATTCAAATGAGCCCCTAACATCTAGATTTTGTTAAATTTCACCCCATTGGCCACTAGCATCTGAAAGCTGAAAAATGTACTTTCTAAGGAGTTCAAATGAATGAGAATTGAAATTTGATAGGCTCAATTATTTTTCCATCAAAGAGGAGCTCGATTGAACAAAATTTCACTTGAGGAGCTTAATTGCAAATTTTGGAAAATACTACTCTTGTGTTTTAAAGTTCTAATTTTGTAATAAATAAGCATACTAACTTTTATGTTATTCTTTGTTTGGTTGTGCGTAACAACATATATAGTAATGGAATTTTCGCCTTCAGATGATGTTCGGCATGTGCTTGATAGTAGAAGATCAGTATGGGCGGCAGCAGCAGCCGCAGCAGCTCAAGGGATAAGCTCTGATCTCCTTCCAATTCCTTCATTGACGGACCCACAAAATGCAGCTGTTTCTTACCAAAACTACAGTCTACCCTCTTCAGCTTATGCCTCTAACATGGTGAATACTTTGATAACTAATCTTGAACAGCATTTATTTAGTGACAAACAAATTGGAGCTTATGATGAGAAGTATCACATGGCAAGAGTAAAATCACTTAATGCACTGCTCAATCTCTCTCAGTTTCAGGAAGAACCTTTAAGTGAAGATAGTTCGCAACAGACATTGTATGATGGATTTGGTGGGCAATTAGCAGTAAATAGTTCACAGCAGCCAGTTGCTTTGTATCCTGAGAGTTATATGGTGCAACAGGCTTGGGAAAATCTGATGTATAATTGTGAAAGTTTTGGCCAAGACAATATATAGCAATGAGGAAGACAATCATTGGAACTGACAGTGGAAACACAGTAGTCGAGGAAAATGACATTGATGAGTGTGTATAGTAGAAAATTCTTCTCTCTTTTCATTTGCGAATTGAACCGAAAACGCTTTTTTATATGTCAAGTGAATAGTTTAGCGGTTCAATTTCTATACACCTTCTACAAGAAATGTCATGCATATTTTGGTAACATTAAATTTTTTAGCTACTTCATATCTTGGCAGAGCAATTCCATCCCCTTCACTTCAAACCTTAATCATCACAAATCACAAGTCTACTTAAACTTCAAAATTACAAATCTAATTAATTTATGACTCTTGTTTGATCTTTGTATAGTCATTAAATTCGTAGTCCAAGTTATGATTTTTATTGTAAGTCGCAAAAAATAATGTTATTTTATTTTTTGGACGGTGCAAATCTCTTCTAATAGTAACCAATTTGTCTTAATACATGTATTTGGTGTGGATTTTCTTGCTTAAATTCTGCTATTTGTATAATATTATTACGTAAGAAAATAATTTCCAATTCGCTTAAGCATCAAGTTTATTATTGACTTTCTATTAAAAAAAAAGTGTATTATTGACTTCTTCTAAATATATAATGGACTCCAACATGTCCAAAAACATAGATAATCTCTATCTACAGCCGCAATTGTGCTGTGGCAGCATAGCTGAAAAACATTTTCTTACACAATTGTTATGCTTGATCATTACTAAACGCGTGATGACACATATGCCTTCAATAGAAAGCATCATAGTCTATGAAAATCTAGAAGCCGTAATTGGCATTGATGGTTTGCTTGTTTTCCATCCCATCAATGGCTTTGCCCTAAGCCTAGTTCACAACCTGCTATCACAAGGCACCTTAACAGTTCAATCAGTCTCCACTCCATTGGCAAAGTTTCAATCTTTTGTTGAATTGCTTTTGTTCCAGCCCCTGACAGAACTTCATAGGATCACATGAGAACATCACATCTTTGCCTTAGCCAACCAATTCAGAGGTGTGCACCACAAAATACGGGAAGGTAAATGATTTTCATAGTTAACTGTAAGAGCTTAGAAGAAAAATCGATCATCTGTGTCTAGTAGTTCTACCTGTTCTACATGCAATTCAAGTGCGACTTCCAAATATTTCCAGTTCATCAGTATATATGCTGAAATTCAATGGAGTCTCTTTCCTTGCTGATGTTCCTGCAAGGTTTGCAAGAACCTGAACAAAACTTAGATTTCCTCAGACTGGAAGACACTCGGAGGCATGCTGTGGCTAAGCATCCATCGATTTGCAACTATATGAATTAGCACTACCTCCAAGCACATGCAATTTCATGGCGATGCATTAGCAGGTACTGTAATTCCAACCTGAGGCAAATAGATTGGATCTTGCAGGACCAGATAGAGCTGCACACAGGAAATCATACTGTGGCGCAAGAGGACGACCTGTGTAAATCATGGAATTCAGATCTGCATATGTACCACTTGAGGGAAATAAAAAGGTAAGGCCCTAAATAACTACTTGTACAAGAAAGGATGCATTAGATATGAGTGCCTTGGAGCTGATTGACAGAACGCTTTGTTGAACTCAAAGGTTATAATAAGCAAGAAAATATCCACATAAATTTTTACGCACAAGATGAGATAACTTAGATTTACTATGCTGAACACTGATACATCAACTTTTTCATAAAATCTCAAGCAATTAAAAATCTGCTGATTTCAGTCACTAAACTCTCTTGTAAGAAAATGCTAACAATTTCAGGTTAATTCTTAAAAGAAAGAATAATCATCCAACGAGTAACACTAAAAGGTCACCGCTTCAATTTAACACTAAAAGGTAACTGCTTAAATTTGCTGCTACAACAGAGAGCTGACTTCAAACACGGGCTAAAACCTAGGAACTTCGTGGTGAGGATTTACTAGGGTTTTCTTGTTGAGGTGGAGGCTCGTTGGGTTTCACAGACCCTTCATTTGTCGTTGCGGTTGCACCTTCACTTCCCATGCCTTCCATATTCATCTCACTATAATTCCTTTTCTTCGGATTTGAGTTTGATTTTTCCTTCTGACCTTTGCTTTCTTCTTCTTTTCCTTTTCCTTTTCCTTTTCCTTTCTTCTCATTTTCTTTATTTGACTGGTTTTCAGAATTTTGAGGAGGAAACAATGGAGGTTCTCTGCCACTTAATCTACAAAATACTCTTTCAACAGTATCGCTTATTTCTTTCCCCAGTCCACTGCTGTCTAAGATCAGCTCCCATACTGATCTAGAGGCCTTCTCAAGTACTGGAGCTCTGCACAGCAATAGCATTGGTCGTAAGACAAAAAAAGCCAGTCATGGAATGACAAAAACGCCACTATCATTAGATACTAGTGATACAGCAAAGAGAAGAAAAAACCCAGTCACACAATCTGTCTGGCCAGTTTTAAGGTTAAAAAAATCAAAGGTATCGAGTATAACATACACACAGATTTCCCCTTTGTATCTGAATTTTTCTTCAAAGAAAAACTTACTTGAAAGGCATGTACAGGACAACAGCAAAGAATCAAGCTTGTGCATTTCAAAGCAATAAATAAGTACCTACAAGAATAGTACTGCAGTTACTAATGCACTTCTAACAAAACTGACTGGCTTTAGCAAGTCAGTCCACGAAGAAAATGATCCTAAAAGTTAGGGTTGATGCTTCAAGAATTTGATCACACTAGCAGCAGTAATTCAGAGAGAGATTCTCCTAGCATTTCATGACCACCAACGCATCGACTGCAATACCAATCTTACATACAGTGAACAATAAATAAAAGGAAACAACCAGAACATCAAGCCAGTGGACTATAAGCCCTGGCATATTAAACTAAAATTTAGCAGAAAAACAAAAACACCTACTCAAGTTCCTGTCGAAGCGCATCAAATAACTCTCTTTTGGTCTGTTTCTCAGCTCCAGGTGTATTTAAAACCTTGCTCTGTTCAGCCATTCTAATAGTGGTGCTTTTGAGCTCTTCCTGCGAAAGAAACAAAATTAGCCATTATTTTCACAAGCATCATATTAATGCACACCATTATTAAAGCAAAAGAAATCCAAATAAATTATTTATCGGCTCCTTTGCATCAATATAACTGACCAATTCACAGATATCAGAACTTAGAGTTCACGAGTTTCATCAGTCATACTCAAAGAGCATAATAATACACCCAAAAATAAAAGAAGATTACATTAATAAATGATAAAACAGAGAACCTTCCATGAAAACAAACAGAACCTGAATCATAATTCGGACAAAAAAAAACATTGGGAGAGAGAGAGAGAGAGAGAGAGAGAGAGAAAGAGATACATTAGCTTTGAGCTGATTAATGATCTTCAATCTAAGAGCGTCAATAGTACCATCATTCATGAGTGATTCCAGTACATCTTCTGGGGTTATTATCGAAGACGAAGAAGACGATTCCATTCTTCCAAAACTCTCTTCTCGAAACCGAAATTTGAAAACGAACTTTCAAAATTTTGAACTGCGAAAAGCAACGATCTTTAGCGCATAAAATTGAACAAATGAAGAGCCATTAATGGGAGAAGAACAGAAAAGACACAGAACGGAACTAATTAAATCCCACAATTGACAGAAAGGAATTACATGAAAAATTTCTGCTCAAAATCGCAAAGGGTATCTCTATTTCTTCAAATTGATTCAACCTATGCGATTTGCGATTTGTTGGAAACGCCAAACCCTTACTTCCTTGTGTGCAGGACTGATCATGCGTTGGGATGGGTTAAAAATAAAATAAACCTAATTCGGATCTATATATATAAAAATAGGTGATTTGAGAACTTTTTTTATTGCAATTTAAAATGATTTGAGGTAATTTTGAAATTATTTAAATATGATTTGAAATAAATCAATTATTATGTTTATCAAATTTGTTTTCAAAATTTAATTTATAAAATAAAATAATAATTATATTAAATTATAAATTATACTAAATTTAAAATAGTATATATTAAATTTAAAATTAATAAATAATAAAATTTATATACAATCAAGAATTATAATAAAATATAATATTATCAATTAAATATCCAAAAAATAATAAATATTTATTTAATTAATTACAAGATATGATTAAATATATTTATTATAAAAATACTGACATATGCTAATGTGTTTGAATTTTAATCACTCTTGAATTAAAAGTTCACATAAATTTAAAAAATTTACCAGATAAAATAAATTAGAAAAGTTAATTTCATTTTAAATTATAATATAAAAATCATAACTAATACTCCTACATGCGAAACTAGAACTAGCTATATTTAGCTATTATACTCTAAACATCACAAATAGTGCAACCAAGTAGGCTTTCACTCCTACACCCATGTGGCACCGCTATAATCACTTGCACGTAGAGGGCACAACATTTTTGAATAAGAAAACCAAAGACACAGAAGAGAGAGAGAGAGAGAAAGATTTATCCTTTAATAATTGTCCTTTTTTTATTTTTAGAAGTTGTGGGCGTTTGTCCCGCCATTTAGTAGTTTTAAGGATCAGATATAGCTCACATTTAGGACCGGATTCAATCTCCTCACTATTAATTAAGATTAAATTGCGATCCCTAATGAGCCTTTTTCTTATAGTGAAAAAAATAAAAATTCATACAAAATAGATGATAGAATTAAAATCAGTAGAAAGCAGCCAGTCAAAAGCAGAGAAACCTGTCAGGTAATACTTCATGATAGGAAAAAATAAAAAACACAATCATACATAAAATTTAATTAGAACTGTGTATTCTAAACAATTAATTGTAAGAGATACAGGCCACAAAAGAAAAAGCAAAGGCATCAACTCACGAAGACAAAAGACGCCCCCATTGACCTTAAACAATCAGTTCCTACCAAGTGGGAGTGATCTACAAGAGAATGTCTCCTTGAAATCTTTCTTCCTTGAAGAAGTAAATATCGAGGCATACACCTCTTTATTGGCATTAGCTGGTGCCATATCAGCAGCCTTAAACCGCTTCACTGCAGCTCCATTGGCCGCTCCTTTTACCTTCTCAACTTTCCCATTTCCTTCCACTTTGCCCACAACCTTCTCAACAGCCTTTACATCATCAATCCCATGTTTCTTCCCAATCAATTGCGATGAATCTAAACCCACACTATTTTCTTCATTAACACCCAATCCACCATTCTTCAGCTTTTTCTGTTTCTTATCCTTCGCTTTTGATCTCTCCTCCTCCATTCTTTCCCTCAAAATAGCCACCTCCTCTTCAGTCCCATTTATCACAATTTTGTCAGATTCCTCGTATTCCTCGTAACAAACCAAGCATGATGAAGATTTCACTTCCTTCAATGCCTTAGCACTCAAAACATGCCCACAATTCCTCAGAGCAACAAATTTATACTTCCCATTGAACTCTAGCCCGGTGATCGGGCAATGAAATTTTGCATCATTAAGTCCCTCACCTGGAATTGGGTCTAACTTTATGTTTACCATATCCTTTAAACCCTTTATATAACCAAACTCCTTGGGCACTTTTTTCCCTATTAAAGCCTCAACAAGGGCTTCTTTGTTGAACAAATTACCAAGGCGATCAATAACACAAGGCTGCGTCAAGGGCTCGTTAGAGAGAGCGCAATTGAGCCATTTAGAGAGTCTCTGTTCATTGGGATCAACCTTATCAGGCTTCTTAACAGCGTACATGTTGAGATAGCAATCACGGGACTCAGCCCCAGTAGCGCCGCCATCGCCACCACCGCCATGGATTCGAGAGTGCAAAATAAGTGTGGAGAGAGCAGCAATTTGAGGATTTGATATATGCGTTGAGTCGTGGAGAGGTTTTCCATTGAGAGTGAAGTAGAAAGATGAGAGCTTCTTATCACTGGGGAGAAGATAGTGCTTGAGGCTATGGAGAGTTATGTTTTGGGTAGGATCTAGGGTTAGGGTTAGTAACTGAGAATTCGGGGATTGGACGAAGATTTGATGAGTTTTTGAATGCATCTTCACAGAGGTTTTTTTTTTTTTTTGTCGAATTTGAGGTTGCAATTTGGCAAATTTTAAGTTCTGGAGATTTGGGGCTTTTGAACTTGAGATTTTTGAGCTTCCGAAATGCGGAGGAACAAATAAATGGTTCTCAAAGCTTGTGCTCAGCAAAGTTGCCAACTTTACAAATAAAACGATGCCGTAGCAGCATTTGCTACAGTCATTTTATGGACATCGTAGCACATGCTTTTTATGCCATAGTCTCATCTTGAACATAGGCCTAAAATCAAAAAGATAAAAATAAACAAGTCAGCAACATATATTTTATGGTTAACTGTGCCAATTCACACAATTGCCAATTCATAAAAATAAGCAAGTCAAAGAACGTATGCTGAATTGAAGCATCAGAATGCCTTTTATGCAAAATTCTATGGCAATTTGCTTACTCCTACCGACTCATGTGTCATTTAGATATGATGGATTCGGTCACCAAAAGTAAACAAGCCTCATTTTAAACAGATGCAAAAATTGAATTGAATTCAATACAGCCAAGAAGTTTACACAAGAACAGAATGAATAAAAGAGCCGGCTGCAAAAAGGTTTAAAAAATAAGAAAGTAGAATTAAATAAAGTAAAAATATTTTTATATGAATTAAGCCTTATAATTACTGCTAGTTGCATCAGCTTATTCAAAGCTATTTTATTTTGCACGATGAATAGCTAGCTGAAGCTCTATATTTGCTGAATAATATACATGCAATTAATTGAATATGTAGACAGAAGGTAATGAAGAAATGCATCGAACAATTGAAAGTAGAATGCATGTAAAAGTTCACAAATAACATACCACTTCAAAAAATCAAAATATAAAAAAATGATCTAAAATCTATAAATATGCAAATTACAGAAAAAGTTTTAAAATAGAACGATTTTAAATTCTGTCAGTTGCTGTTATGCATCTTCTGCAGTTAATTTATAAAACCATTCAACTTTGCTTCACTTGTGCATAATAATAAAAGCATTACATTAACAATTCAAGGATTGCAAATCCCAGTCATATATTTTTACTTAATCGCTTCATTCCTAAACAAAATCAAGTATAAAGACAAAGCATAATAATGATTTCTCATAAGAAATAAAATATTTCCAGCTGGCTAGAATCTCTATCATTGAACTTAACTTATTCTATAAGCTAATGGGCCACGGAATTAAACTGATTAATTTTGAGCAGTGCAGCTTTCAATTAAAAATTCAACCATAGACGATGAACGTAGACAGTATATGTACGCTAAAACAACAATTCTGCCAATTAATAATAATTTAACAGCAAATGCCAATTTGTAAAATGCACTAGTTAAACACCCATGTCCACCAATTTATAAATCATTACTGCAGGTTATAAGTTCTCTTCTTTGAGTAGACTTTCTTTTCTTGTCCCACTGACTATGACTAATCATGTTATTAGGATTCATCCAAGACTAACTCATTAACATTCACAATTCTTCCCCAAACAAATGTATCCCATCCCTCCTTTTACTTAAATCCCGATTACCATTAATTAATTATATTATAAACTATAAATTAAGCACCCCATGTCAAATCGTCTCCAAAATCCCTAGCAGGAGTCTGCAGCATCCCTTAGGATATACTAAAGCAGCTAAATGTTGTAAGAACCAGAGGACAAACAAGTCATCAAGGAACATGAAGATCTCCAAAGTGCTCCCAGGAGAGCTGGAAACAACAATTAGTTCCAATTCACCCTTGGTACACAGAAGAGACCATTAGGGGTGATCACGGAGCGGGGCCGGGGATTGCATCCCCACTCACTGCCCCGCCAGTGGCGGGATTCCCCGTCCCTGCCCTATCGGGGACGGAAGTTCCCCGTCCCCGCCCCGCACAGGGAACCCTGACCCATGTGAATTTTTTTTTTTAAATTTTAAAATATAATTTCATGGAGAACCCAAATACAAACGTGGAGAACCCGAATACAGCAGAAATAGCAAAAACCAAAAACAGAACAAGTCTGACAGTACCACAACAACCAAGGGTAGAGATCGTCCAAGCTTCATGTATAGATAGTCCCGGACCAAAAGACCAAAAACCAAAAATACTTGAGCAAAATGAAATCGGCAAAGGACTGTAGTATGAGCTGTCAAGCTAACACAAAGAAGCTATCATGAACCTTGATTAATTAAGAATTTGACAATTTCTAATCGTACATAACCTAATTCAAATTGGGAAAAATGGATTCAGAGGTCCATTAACCTCTTTGTCGCCCAAATTAGGTCTTTTCAGACTTCAAAAATTACTAAAAAGACACAAATTACCTTTCTAGTCCTTCCTTCTCGCCCTATCTTCTTTCTCTTCGTTAAAAACCACAGCAATCAATAATAATTCAATAAAACACAAGAACAACACAAATTAACATGATTTAAGATAATAAAATGCAAGAATTTTAACTTACCCGAAGCTTTTAGTCCCAAAGTTGTAACTTTCTAATTTTGAAATCCCTAGAAAATTAAGATTTCTCTTCGTTTTCCTTTCGGTTTCTCTTTCCTGGTACCCAAAACCTCGCTTCTCAGGGACTGTTATTCGTGGCTGGAGGAAGGATGGCGGTTCAAGGTGGTTGGCAACTGATGGAAGCGACGGAACAAGTAGGAGAACGCAGGATGGCGGTTCAACTCTCGAACCTGCTGGAACCGAAGAAAGGAGATGAAGAAAAGAGATGGAAAGGAAACGCGCCAGCGGTTTGATCTGCAGGGGAAGAACGAAGAACGAAGGAGTGTTAGAGAGAGAGAGAGCCTGTAGCGCTGTTAGGGAGAAGACAAGAACGGCAGTACACAGGAGAATAGGTTAGGGTTAGGGTTTATATTGAGGTATTTACGGTGAACGCCACAAATGTAAATAATTAGAAAATTAGGGATATATTGATAATAATTTTTTGGGCAGGAATTTCCACAGGACAGATAAGAATATATTGGTTCGATTCGATTTTTGAAGGAAAAAATTATAGAAAAATCAAACCGGATTGAAATTTTATATAATTATATATTTTTTTGAATTTTTTAATTAAATAATTATTTTGTACATGTAAATTATTTTATTTTGAGTTATAAATTATATGAGTACATTTATCAATTATTAATATTTATTTTTTAGGTGATAATTTGAAATTTTAACGATTAAATTAAAAATCGATTAAATGAAAAAATTTATTTAATGATTTTGGTGTATTATTTATTATATATTTTGAAATGGTATTTATAATTTAGACTTTTATTTTGTACAATTTAGATATTTTTATTTTACTATATTATGATTTATAATTTTGTTTAGTTTTTAGACACAATTTTTAAACAGTTTTAATTTTCGATTAATCGAATCAAACCAATCAAAAATTTTAATTCGGTTTGAATTCGATTATTCTATAAATTCGGTTTGGTTGATTAAAATCTTAAAAATTCGGTTTTCAGTTATTTTTGATTTGATTATTGAACCGAATCGATCATTGCACACCCTTAGGGACGGATATCTCATTGCCCGCTCCCGTCCCGAAATACACCTTGAAAATTTTTTATTCCCGTCCCCACTTCCACGGAAGGAAAATTGTGAATTTCCCTCCCTGTACTATTCGGGATAGCTCCTCGCAGGTACTGAATTTTTTCTGCCCCATGATCGGATAGAGACTATCAGAGCACTCCCTACTGTAAACTATTGATATATTATGTGGAAAATTGTAACAACATGTAACCTACACCTACTAAATCAAACAATGTTTGCTTTCACATGATTTTTTTTGGAAATTATTCCTATGCCACTCAAATTAAAATATATATGGCTTTCAACAACACATCACGTAGCAAGCAACACAGACAAGGATAACCAAAATTCTAGTATAATTTGCCTCAACTTTTCTCCACGGAAACCAAAGAGACGAAGGCAATTTTCATATTTTCTACAGCTTCTATTGATATTTAAAAGAAAAAAAAGCAGATCTCACGCTTTGAAGAAATCACAAGAAAAGATAAAATAAAGAGAAGAGTAGGAATACACTAACCATTATTGTAATTTTGCTAGAAGAATCAAAGAAGAATCGAAGAACCAAAGAAGTTTTTGATGAAGGGGAATTAAAAAAGAATCGAAGAAGGGGAGAGAAAGGAAGAGGAAGCAGCTATTAGGGTTAGGGATTAGAGCCCAAACAGTGCGTTTTTATAACTTTGATCAATTCGGTTACTTCGATTTTTCAATTTTAAGAATCGAAAACCGAAATTATCAAATCAAATAGATCAAAATTTATTTGGTTTGGTTTGATTTTCAGTTAGGTTTTGCACATCCCTAGGCTCAATTCAAGCCAAATTGTAGGTTTCCAAATTTAAAAAAAAAAAAGTCAAATTTGCCATCTACGGAATAAAATTTTACAAATTTGACCTTAAACTATATTATAGCTTAAGGTTAAAAATGCCCTTGTTGTTACCAACATTAGCTCCCATGCCTCTATAATTATCAAATTTATTCACATTTATCCTTATTTATTATTAAAAAGTATTCTCAATATTACAAAGAAGGGTAAATGTTTTTTTTTTTTAAGTTTAAGAGGATATATATATAATTTTATATAGTTCGGTGACAAAATTTACCCTTGTTCATTTATTTTACGGGAGTTTAGAGACAAAATTGAAGCTTATTCCTTTTTAAAGTTATCCTAGTAAATGGCATCAAGAACAATGATGACATTAAGAACAATCTTAGCACATAATGCTGAATCTACCTTTCTTCCATGACCACTAAATCTGATGAATCATCATTTTGTCTCTGAATTTCTTTTTGGGAACATTACCTTTCCACCATAACATGGAAATAAAATTTTAGTTTGTGCTCTCTTGATCTTTTAGTTGTTTATTTTTCTTTTCATTGATTTCAATTCAAATATATAAAAAAAAAAAACAACAAAATGATTCACAATTCAGGAATTAACATTTGAGTCAGGTATAAATATCAACAGGATTGCAAAATGCATATATAGCGTGAATACAGAAGCAATTAGCGACCAACATATGATATAAGAAACATAATTATTACTGCATTACAAGTCAATAAATTAATGCTGCTTTATGTCTGTTTCCAATAAATAGAAAAATATCAAGTTGCTCTCTAAATTTAAGCATTCTATATCTTCTGAAAAATCTTAAAACCTCGTAATCACCAGTATGGTACAGATTTGTTGGATGATCAAGCACGCATGGTGCGTTCAGATTTTCTTCAATATCCAGCTTATAAAATGTTTTGAAAACTAAGCTCATGGTTATGGTTTACTCTCCATCTTTATCAAGAGAAGCTGATAAGAAGCTCAAGATGAAGCCATCTATCTCTCCATCAAGAACTGAGTCAGGATCATAGACCTCATAATTGGTCCGAAGATCTTTAACCATGCGATAAGGCTGCATTGAAAAGAAAATGTTAAGTTTTGATTGTTGAGAGTGCTTGAGAAAATCAGTGGACGTTGTTATGGTTCCATACATGGAGCACGTAAGTGCGGATCTGGTTGCCCCAACTGATTTCAGTGAGCGATTGTGTATGCTGTGCATTCATCTGAGCCTGTCGAGCCATCTCGAGCTGATCTAACCGAGATTGCAGCACTGCCATTGCTGAAGCCTTATTCATATGCTGTGATCTAAAATTACAGTAACATTATTTGAAATTCAAGAGAAAAAAAGTGGAACTCCGAGCTCTAGGATTAGCACCCATGGTTCAGCTTCATACCTCTCATTTTGACAAGTGGCAGTGATTGCGGTTGGAATATGAACTATTCTTACAGCACTCTCAGTTGTGTTGGCATGCTGACCACCAGGCCCCCCAGCA
Source organism: Excoecaria agallocha (assembly GCA_037975025.1). Taxonomy (NCBI): domain Eukaryota; kingdom Viridiplantae; phylum Streptophyta; class Magnoliopsida; order Malpighiales; family Euphorbiaceae; genus Excoecaria; species Excoecaria agallocha. The sequence goes on from CM075808.1 coordinate 70,312,344, forward strand.
CGAAATCGTTCAATACGGAGATCGGACTCATTAATTTGTACACGAGTCGAACCATCACCCATGATCGGAATGACAGCAACAGCAGCAAATGATGTGTGCCGGCGCTTTCCACTGTCGAAAGGAGAGATACGGACCAACCTGTGTACTCCAACTTCAGCTTTGGCGTATCCAAATGCATAATCACCATCTAACTTGATCGTAGCCCGCTGAAGAACAAATATTTCTTGTATTAGAAACTTAATGCAAGTTTTTACAAATTCAATAATGATACGAGGGTCATTTTCATTGATAAAAATATGCAAATAAAGATGATATATGATCATGTAGTTCCAAAATGAAGGGGGCTGGAAAAGCTGAACCTTGATTCCTGCAATCTCACCAGGCATTTCATCTACCACCATTACTTTAAAACCACGCTTTTGGGCCCATAATTTATACATTTGCATGACCATTTTTGCCCAGTCCATGCTTTCAGTACCACCAGCTCCAGCTTGGACCTGTTTTATGAGTTAAAGATTAAACTCTAAATTGGTGAAATGTCACCTGAAAATTGTGCATCATTCATAATAAATGCAGACAAAGAAAAGTTCACTGGTTAATAAGAAAACAAATTGTCTATGTTCTTATTGGAAATTAGAGAAAATCTGAGCATATCATTAGCTAGAAAGTTTAACAGCAACTTGAAATTGACCTCTATGTAGCAAGAGCAGGGATCCTGCTCGCCTGCCAATAAAGCTTCAAGCTCTTTCTCTTTTGAATTTCTTCTCATCTGAAGTAAAGCTTTCAGCGACTCCTGAAGCACAAATCAAGACATTTTGCATAAATTAAACACTGGAACAAAAGGGCTAGACTGAATATGGTATATAGTTTATACAACTAGTGTAGGAAAAACGTGTGGTAATTTTATGTTATCAGCAGTTCATTGTATCTTGTCCCCATCACTTCTACCACATATAATTCAGTTAGTAAGTCCCCTGCCCCAATGCTAATATAAGATTATCGATAACTTCAGTTCAGTAGGATTTCTCATGATTCCATTTTCGGACTAAAGGAACTGGCAATTGCTTTATATTGCATCATAATAATTAGTATGATATGCAGAGTAAATGTCATCCAAATTGTTGCAAAATGATACAAAACGCAAGACAGCAATAGTGAAACAGAACGAGTACATGCCTAGAACAAGAGTGAGAGCCCACCGATTCCAATTCAGTGTCATCCTCTTCACGAGCCAGCTTTATCATGTCAATATGCTCAAGCAATTCCTGCTCGAAAGCAGTCACCTCTTTCACTTTAGACATCAGTGAACCATGTTCCCGGCTTATCTTGCCAGCATGTACAGGATCATCCCAAAGGTCTGGTTTATTCAGCTCTTTTGATAAAATATCCACCTTGACTTTCAATTTCTTCCACTGCTACCACAGACAAAAAAATTTCAAATTGAAGTACAGTATAACGTGCATTCAAAATACTACACATTGTTAAACTAAATTTCAATTTGAATACAATTAAAGAGAGGTATTATCTATGCTAATTGCTTTACCTGCAAACGCTTCTTGATCACTTGAATGGATTGTGCAATAGCAGCAGCATGGCTCTTCCAATCACTCTCACTCTCCTCAAGAATTGTCCAGTTATTAGCAACGATTGCATCAACAGTTAGCCCATCAGAGGTTGATAATTCGACTGCTGCCTGGGTACTAAGCAAGCAAATGCACGTTAATTGGACCGGATCCTTATAAGATTCATGAAGAAGCATAAATCTTCGAAGCGGAATTGAAGCAACAACAGAAATATTTCTTCGCAAAACACCAAACCCAAACCCAGAAGCCAAAAACCTGCATATTTCACTCCAACGCGAAGAAAGGCGACGCTCTGATTTAATAAATTGAAAACCAGATTGATTTTTTATTGTTTTAGGCAAAAGCGATGAGAACCCAGAACCCAGAATCTTGTGATTTTGATAAAGAGGAGGAGAATTATGGAGTTCTGAGCAATCTAGGGATCTAGCTGACACTCTTGGATTTTGGGAAAGGAGCAAGTACACATTGCGTGGTCTTTTGAATATCAAAGATGACATATTTCTTATTCCTTTCCTAATCTAATGAACAGGCGTGATTTTTACAAGCATTGAGCTTCTGGGTTTTAGCAGAGATCTAGGTTTTAGGGTTTCTCGAAACTCAAATTAGTTGCTTACGACGCCGTTTAAAAGGGTTTTAGTATTAACCTTTGATGCCCAGCCCAGATAGGGTTAGTTGCCCAGAAAGAATATTCAGACGGACACAAATGCCCCTCCCGTCATCTCTCAATTCCACCCTCCGCTGTCCCCAAAAATCCTTCCTCAAGCTCCCAAGGAACATCCTTTCTTGTTCTACAATGGCTTTAACACCCGATACCACTCACCCAACTTCTCAAAATAAGCCTTCAACCATTCAAAGTTATCCTACACCACTTTCCCCTCCCTTGCCATCCATCTCAAAGGAGATAGAGCTTGCTAGAGCCATGTCTGCCTCTTCAAGATCAAGCCTTTTTACTTTGTCAAGACTGGATATTTTATATGAAGACCAATGGCTCATTGCTGTCAATAAACCTCAGGGAGTTTACTGTGAGACTGTGTTAGAATCGGTCCCGCGTCTTCTTGCTGACTCGGCCATGTCAATTGATCACAATCAAGGTATGTCCTTTTTCTGCAGTTTCTTTTTCAATTTGCATTTAAAACAAGAATGGGATTGGATATGCAGTTGTTGGAATTAGATAGACAGCCATCGTTGCTTATGTCGGATTTCATATAAATCTACTGAATAGGTTTAGAATCAGAGTGTAGGATCCGAAGCAATTTTAGGATAATCATCTTTTATATGCTTCAATCCACTTCACATTTAGATTTATCAGCTGTTTACCTTTCAGTAGTTACAAAATGCTATAGATTGAAGGTTTTATAAACTTATCACTGATAATAGAAAAACTTTTGTTTTATCAATTCATAGTTAAGTATTGAACGCTGAACTGTGTTTTTGACACTTCAATTCCAGGAACGGAAGGCAGCCCTCTTGAGCTTCATCTTGCCAATAGACTTGATCGTGACACAAGTGGTGTAATGGTTATAACCAAGTCGCACAAAGTGGCTGCAAAGCTACTCAAGGCATTTACCGATCACAAGATTAAGAAAACTTATATTGCTCTTTGTGTTGGTTCAGCTCCAAAATGGGAGAAGATCACCATCAAATCTGGTCATGGTCGGTCAAAGTTTGGAGCTTGGCGTGTATATGCTGCATCAGATGTAGGTCGCACACTGCCAGGAGGTTCCATGGTTAGGGACATGGAAACTTCATTTGAAGTATTATCAGTCAATGGACAGGGGAGATTCAGAGAGTTGTCTGAATTTAAGAAAGATGAAGAAAATATTATAGTTATTGAAGAAATAGCTGCTAAAGATGCTGGTGAGAAGAAGGATGAGATTTTGGTGAGAGCATATCCTCAGAGTGGAAGGACACATCAAATCCGGTTGCATTGCCAGTATCTTGGGATTTCTATAAGAGGGGATGTGAAATATGAAGGTGTATATGAATGGAAAGGGAGATTATATGATGGCCATGAACTGCACGCAGAAAGCTTGTCTTTTGAACATCCAGTTACTGGTCTAACTGTCATGTTCTGTGCACCTCTGCCTTCATGGGCCACACAGGTATCACATTAAATGGTTATCTTGTTGAGTCATTCAGGGATAAAGGCTATGGATCGCAAAATGTTACAATGTTGATGTTCTAATTCCTTGGTGGACTGGCCAAAGCAAGTTTGCGGAGGCAGGATCATTGGTAGACCTTTCGTCTGCTGTATAATGAGACTAGTGCCCATGTAGAAGATACTGATTCTCTCTCTGAGATATAGCTGAAACAAATTGCTATAAATATGGAAGCACAATTTGTCCATGTGCATTTCAGCATGTAGAGCTGGAAGGATGATTTGTTTTAGTGAAAAAAAAGGGAAGAAATTGTAAACAAAGCCATGTATTAATCTTATTTGTTATATAGAGACAAAATCTCTTAAAATAAGGTATTTCGCCCTTGAGTTCCAAGTGGCTGTTTTTAGACTGCATTGTTAAATGTTAGTTTGTGGTGACCGGCGACTGTTAAGCTTTTCTATTGTGACGCATCTGCTTTATTTGGGCAGGTTAGTTAACTTTGAATTATCAGGAGTAAACATGATACTTTTCAATGATGCACGATGTGGCTCCCTCCCAATGAGACAGTTTCAGCCACACAATGTATCGAAACTCAAAAGCCATACATTTGGGAAGCACTACCGGTATGTTGGGATGAATATTTGATAATTATATTGGTTTATATTCTTACTGAAATAACATGAATTGAGCATTCTGAACCACTGTGCAGCATAGAATTCATCGATAGTTTGAAGTGTCAAGATTGTTTTTCGTCTTTCTTACCTTGAATGGTAGGACAGTTGAGAAGCTGTTCAACTTGATCCCCTGAAAAATCAGGAGACATCTTCGTTCTCTTAAAACGAAGCTATACCATAGATCAGTAGGCTCTGACTTCACACAGCAAATTTGCAGTGATGAAATTGAGAAAGAAAATATTTACACTGCATGGCATCTTGCAAGTCTAATTACAAGATTAAGAAACTTTTCAATTTGCATTGCACCAAACGAATGGAGTTGTAATGTATTGCACAATTTTCTCTCCTGGCCTTCAACTTTATGTAGGGTGTGAAACGGTCGGTTTGGTTCGATAATCGAACCGAAATAATCGAAAACCAAAATTTTAAGATTTTAATCAACTGAACCGAATCGAATTTATAGAATAACCGAATTCTAATTGAATTAAAATTTTCGGTCGGTTAGATTTCAATTAACCGAAAAATAAAACTATTTTTTAAAAAAAATTGCGCTTAAAAATTATATAAAATTATAAATCATAATATACTAAAGTAAAAATATTTAAATTGTACAAAATAAAAGTCCAAATTAAAGATACAATTCCAAAATATATAATAAATAATATAACAAAATTGTTAAACAAATTTTTTCACTCGATCGATTTTCAATTTAATCGTCAAAATTTCAAATTATCACAAAAAAATAGATATTAATAGTTAATAAATGTACTCATATAATTTACAAATCAAAATAAGATAATTTACATGTACAAAATAATTATTCAATTAAAAATTTTAAAAAATTATATAATTATATAGAATTTCTGTTCGATTTTTTTGTGATTTTTTTCTTTAAAAATCGAACTAAAAAATTGAATTTTTCTAAAATTGAAAATCGAAATCGAACCGAAAAATCGAATCAAATTAAAAAATTAATTGGTTTAGTTCGATTTTAACCAAAATTTGCTCACCACTAACTTTATGTCTAGCATAATTTTCTATATATATTTTTTTAAAAACTAGCATTTTGGACTTTAAAGTTAAAACTATTTTAAGCAATGTTATTAAAATCGGATTGATCAATCGGATCGAGTTAACTGCTATTTGGTCTGTTCGGTTTAATGCATGAAAATCGGATTGACTAAAAATCGGTAGGTACCATTTTGAACCAATTGAAAACTGGTGAAAACCGGATAAAATCATAATAAACCGGTTTTTTGCTCGAAAAAACAAAATATAAGTATAAATACAAAATAATTAAAATTTAATCAATTTTGATAAATTTTTTACAAATAAAATAAAAATTATAATTTATATTTGATTAATTTTTTTAAATATTTACAATTTTTTACGGTATTTATCTTAAATTTTTATTATAAATATTGAATTAGTTGAAAATATTATTTTATTATTAATTTTTTATGATAAATATATATTTTTAATTATTTTTAATTTTTATATAATATTTTTTTCGTAATATTTATATAAAATTTAAAAAATAATATTATTTAAAAAAATTCGCTTGAACCCTAATAAATCGGTCAACCGCTCTAGAGATTCAAGCGAGTAAAGCCAAAAGAATGACGTGGTAGACTCGTCTTGATAACATTTCTTAACGGACATGGAAGAGAATTTCATAATTTCTTCCAGTACGAAGTTGGATTTTTTTTCTTTGTTTAGGGTCTGCTTCAATAATTATTGTCTGTACTGTATGATTTTAATAATATTATATTTAAAAAATTTTGTACGATAGTATGTAAAAATTAATTTCAATAATTTATTTATTTATGTTTTGAATAATACAACAGAAATATAGGCAGAAGAGTTGCTAGTCTCCAATTGAAAGAATTTGACCTTTAGAACCAAAAAAAAAAAAATGCAGCAACTTATTAGCTAAGTAAAGAGAAAATGATTTTCAATAGAAAAAAATAATAATATAAAATATTCGGTTGTTGAGACATAAATCTTAATCAGTTAAATTATTGTGGCCAATGATTTTCCTCCCGTCACGTTACAATGTAATTAATTTGCTGCATAAATAAAAGGAATAACTATATAAAAAAAAGGTTTAATGTGTAAAAATATTTTCAATATTTATAAAAAATAGTAATTTTATTTTTAATATTTAGTTATCTGTAATATTATTCATAAAATTATTAAAATAATGTAATTTTACCTTTAAAATAACGAAATCGTTAGTTTGACTGTATTTCGTCTTTTAACCGTTGATAGAAATACATTACATACTCTAAAGTAACGAAACTGTTAGTTTTATCGTATTCCATCTTTTAACCGTTGATATAAGTACATTGCATCATTTTAAAAGAATGCCGTCAAACTAACGGTCTTATTATTTTATGAGTAAAATTATATTATTTTGATAATTTTAGAAATAATTTTGCTACATGCAAAAATGGTCTTTTTGATAAACATTTTTGATATTTTTGCACATTTGATCTTAAAAATTACAATTAAAATTTAAAACTCTATTTATTTAAAATTTAACCATTGAAATTCTACTGTTTGTGATGATTTCAATTAAACCCCTATGTTTGGTTGTTACCTTTAAAGGATAACGTTTCAATCGTAAATTAATCCAAATGTTGGGTTTTTTTTTTTAAATTATCCCTAAATAAAAAAATATAGATTGAAAATATTAAAGGGTTAAATCTTAAATGTCCTCCTTTTTGTAATCGTTACGTTTGAAATGCTGTTTAGCATTAAAATTTGAGTTTGATTAATACGCAATCAACAACTTTGAATTTTCTTAAAAAAAGAACAAAAAAAGAAACTAGGAATTATCACAGTTCATATGGATTTTCTATATTATCTGTAGATTTGTTGTGTTCTTTCCACTGACTAAGACTTTGTAAATTGCTTACACCGCACGAAACTATAGAAGAATTATTAAAACCCACATGTCATGGACTAATATATCTGAGTATAATTGTGTAAAACATTGTTTACAGAAGAAGAAATTAAATAACTTTTTCAGATATAGAATTTATTTTTTTTTTGTTTCTTAATTTTCTTCAACTGCTCGAATTATAGCAATTTTTTTATTTATTTTAAAGGCAGTGGCAAAAAAATTATATCTAATTAATTGGAATTAATTAGCTCCTGCTAAACAAGATTAAGAAACTTAATTTTCTTCCGTGGGGAAAAAGTATATTAAAAGCAAAAAATGTATCTTAGACCATTTTATATGAACTAACTAATTCAACTTGGTTTACCAATTGAAATTTTCTAATTCAAACCTATTCAAACGGAGGAAAAAGAGAATCATCTTGGTAATTTTTTTTTATGAGCCAAAATAATAAATTTTTTGGTCAATAATTAAACTAAAATAATAATTAATAAAGAGAAATAAAAGTAAGAAATGCATTAGTCATGTAGTAATTAATGCTTTAATCAATACATTTAAACTTAACAATTAGCATAGAACAACCAGTTTTTGTTTTTTTGTTCTCCATTGAATAGGATCTGTTCAAGCAAAATTATATAATCAATTCTCTGTCCTTATCTTTGATATTCAGTCTTATCCTTCAAGACCCACCACCCTATACCTACAACAACACAAGAAAAACTGAGATATTATATAGGATCAGTACTATGATAAATACTCATAACTGATATTCAAATACTTTGTCTCCATCTGCCAATCAAACCAACCAGTTTTGCACTCTATGAGATCCATGCATGTCCTCTAAAGATAATATCTTTTTGGATAATGTATCTTGATTTGGCCTATATTTAGTACAAAACTGCTCAAAATAGTCCAAGAAACCAAGAAAAGTAGTGGTTCTTTTCTCAAACCAAAGAAAGAGAGTTGGAAATGGCAGTGTTGGGTGAAGGTGTTACACAGATTTTGATACTTGTATCATCTCTTGTTGGAATTGGGTTTGCTTTGATTCAGTGGTTGTTGGTGTCAAGAGTGAAGGTTTCTAGCGATTCTGATAATAGTTATAAAGATAGATTGATTGGCGAAGAAGAAGATGGTATTGATAATGTCGAGGTATCTCAAAAATGTTCTGACATTCAGAATGCTATTTCTGTTGGTGAGTCATACGTATCTCCCTCTGTATCTCTCTCTGTCTCATAGCTGATAACTGAAATACAAAGTATTTTGTTGCCTGTTTTGCAAATTTATTTTATTTATATCAGGCCAAAAATAGAATAAGGTTATCAAACTGGCCAGTTGTTTTCTTGTGCTAATAATAAAATACTCAGGGATTAACTTTTGTCCTGTATTTTAGTATATGTTTGCATCTGCATCATTCTAGGTTCTGGTCATTTTGGTTGATTTTTTTTTTTCTCAGATGAGATACTTTGTTTGCAGAATTTGGTAGTTTAATCACTAGTTTACTGCCTGATGATGATTTTCATTTTGTCATATAACATATAGTACAAATTAATAATCTTTAAGAGGTTCTACTTTGTGCAAATAATTAAGAGGTTCTGCCTTGATATGTCTTCTAGATTTTTTATTTTGCTGTGCTGGTTCTCGTAAAAGAAGCTATTTTCAGTCTTTTTTTTCTGATTTTTAGATTAAATTTCCTTTTTTTTTCTTTTTCTTAAAATTCCTTCCCAAAATTTTTCTTTGACAGTTTCATGTTAAATTACTCACACTTCTGTTTTATGTTCCTTAAATGGAAAATTCTGTTTTCCTGTGTAAGAATGAAAACCAGGAAAAGGAAAGTGAAACTATTTTCTGTCAAGAAGAACCAATTTCATCATCATTTTGATCCTGTCACAGTGGTAACATCCACCTTAATGGTTTTACTGAATTCATGAAAGCTGGTCTTGATGGAAAATCTTGATTTAATTACTGTTTGATGTATAATTTTCCAGGGGCAACGTCATTCCTCTTTACTCAGTACAAGTACCTCGGTGTCTTCATGGGAGTTTTCAGTGTAATTATCTTCCTGTTCCTTGGTTCTGTCAAGGGCTTTAGCACGGAAAGTGAACCCTGTGCATACAACAAAGGGAATCTCTGTAAACCAGCTCTTGCCAATGCCATCTTTAGCACACTTGCTTTTTTGCTTGGTGCTCTCACATCTGTCTTGTCAGGTTTTCTAGGCATGAAAATTGCAACCTATGCCAATGCCAGGACAACTCTCCAAGCTAGGAGAGGTGTGGGTCAAGCCTTCATAACAGCTTTTCGATCCGGAGCGGTTATGGGTTTCCTTCTTGCTGCCAATGGACTTTTGGTGCTCTTTGTCTCCATCAACTTGTTTAAACTCTATTATGGAAATGACTGGGAGGGCCTCTATGAGTCCATCACTGGTTATGGTCTTGGTGGTTCATCGATGGCTCTCTTTGGAAGGGTAGGCGGTGGTATATATACCAAAGCAGCTGATGTTGGTGCTGATCTTGTAGGAAAAGTTGAACGAAATATCCCTGAAGATGATCCTAGAAATCCTGCTGTAAAAATCTCTCCATTTGTTTTGTATACCCTTTGCCATTATCGTCGATAATTCAATGCTGAGTTTATGACACTTGTGCAGGTTATTGCTGATAATGTGGGCGACAATGTAGGAGACATTGCTGGGATGGGTTCAGATCTATTTGGATCTTATGCAGAATCATCTTGTGCAGCACTTTTTGTTGCATCAATTTCATCATTTGGTATTAGCCATGACTACACTGCTATGTCTTTTCCACTTATCATAAGCGCAATGGGAATCATTATTTGCCTGATGACTACACTTTTCGCAACTGACCTGTTTGAGATCAAGGATGTAAGCGAAATTGAACCATCATTGAAGCGACAACTTCTTATTTCTACCATTTTGATGACGGCTGGGATTGCCGTGGTCAGTTTCTTAGCCCTACCGTCAGAATTCACTCTCTATGATTTTGGAACTGAGAAGTCTGTCAAGAACTGGCACCTTTTCTTTTGTGTTGCAATCGGGTTGTGGGCTGGACTCGTTATTGGATACACAACCGAGTACTATACAAGCAATGCTTACAGGTGAATTAACTTCTCGGTGCTTTAAATGTGTATGCATTAGGTATCATTTGCAATGATAATGACAATTCTGTAATGCAGTCCGGTGCAGGATGTTGCAGATTCTTGCAGGACCGGTGCTGCAACTAATGTTATTTTTGGATTGGCTCTTGGATACAAATCAGTCATCATACCCATATTCGCAATTGCCATTGCTATATATGTTAGCTTTAGCATGGCTGCTATGTATGGAATTGCAGTGGCTGCTCTAGGAATGCTAAGTACTATTGCCACTGGACTTGCCATTGATGCTTATGGACCCATAAGCGACAATGCTGGTGGCATTGCAGAAATGTCAGGCATGAGTCACAAGATTCGTGAAAGAACTGATGCTTTGGATGCTGCTGGAAACACCACCGCTGCAATTGGCAAGGTAAGGCCTTATCTGTTAAACCAAACTGAGTTTTCACGAATCCATCTAATGATAAATTTTTACATTTTGTCTCAGGGTTTTGCAATCGGATCAGCTGCACTTGTTTCACTTGCATTGTTTGGTGCCTTTGTGAGCAGAGCAGGCATTAAGACAGTTGATGTCTTAACCCCGAAAGTCTTTATTGGTCTGATTGTAGGGGCTATGCTTCCATACTGGTTTTCAGCCATGACAATGAAGAGTGTGGGAAGTGCAGCTCTGAAAATGGTTGAAGAAGTTCGTCGACAATTCAATACTATTCCAGGACTTATGGAAGGTAGAGCTAAACCAGACTATGCCAACTGTGTCAAAATTTCAACAGATGCCTCGCTCCGTGAGATGATTCCTCCGGGTGCTTTAGTCATGCTTACTCCACTCATTGCTGGAACCTTTTTCGGAGTTGAAACTCTTGCTGGAGTGCTTGCTGGTTCACTTGTTTCTGGTGTCCAGGTGTGTGAAACTGAAAACAACTGAACATTGTTCATCAATAATTTCAATCTTTCACTTGTATCTGATGACTAATGGTGTTGTTTTTCTTTATATAAGGTTGCTATCTCTGCTTCTAACACAGGCGGGGCATGGGATAATGCCAAGAAGTACATTGAGGTAAAGTCCCTCCAACTTGGTATATATTACATTATAGGCTTAACGTGCAAAAATACACTTAATGTTTACTAAAAAGAGCAATTTTGCTTTTAATGTTTAGTTACGTGCAATGTTATTCCTAAAATTATCAAAATGGTACAATTTTACCTTTGAAGTAACGGAACCGTTAACTTGACCGCATTCCATCTTCTAACGGTGATGTATGCATGTTGCAGCATTTTAACAGAATGATATAAAACTAAAGATCTCATTATTTTATGAGTAAAATTGCACAATTTTAATAAATGTAGGGATAACATTGAACGTAACTAAATATTATAAGTAAAATTATTTTTTTTTTATAAATATTAAGGATATTTTTGCATATTTGACGTACATTATAAGGTTAAGCCCATTTAATGGATAGGGGTAAAAAGCAGAGGCAAAATATGTCGATTTAGATAAGTTGGAAGACAAAAAATTTCATCTACTTCCAATTTTATTATCCTTTCAAAAGTGAAGAGTTCTGATTAAAAAAATGTGGGTCAGGCTGGAGCATCTGAGCATGCAAAATCACTGGGTCCCAAGGGTTCAGAGCCTCATAAAGCTGCTGTAATTGGTGATACAATTGGGGATCCTCTGAAGGACACTTCAGGCCCTTCACTTAATATCCTCATCAAACTTATGGCTGTCGAATCCTTGGTCTTCGCTCCATTCTTTGCTGCTCATGGAGGTCTGATATTCAAATTGCTGTAAACCGCTAATCTTTCCCATCTTGGCATGTAAATGGCTACTTATTTATATGGCTTTTGCTTTTGTATGACAATTTTAACATGAATAAATTAATTATACTTTCTTTTCTGTCTCTTGTTTTCCCTTTTTACGGTTTTTTTTTCCTTTCAGCATTAAGAGTACCTGTGCAGCATGAAGTCATTGCAATGAATATATATATAGTTATGAATTTTTGCTGTAATTATACAGTTTATTGTATAATAATTTACAAGCAATCTGAAAATTTGGCTAAAAAAGGGAATAAATGAAAATAGATTGAGGATAAAATAAAGCCAATTAATGGAAAAATTAAATTTCTTACTAGTAGCTGTAAAAGATTGTCTTGAGACAAATTTTTCATAAATAGAAAATGCTGATAGTAAATCTATTTATTAATACATAAATTTTTTTCTAAATTATTATCATTTATCATATTTATCCATGCACTAATTATATATTAGATTATTCTTTTAAACTTGTTAAAAATATAAAATTATCATCCTATACGGACATTTGTCAGTTCACAAAAAATTCGTAAAAAATACACATCAAATAGTAATAAAAAGATAATTTATTTAAAAAATATCGATGTTAAATACCAGGCATATGCTACAATATACATTCATATATATTATAAAATTAATATAAAAAAATTATTTTTTCATCCGATTAGATGTTAATTATGCATATTCACTGTAGCACACTCCAGAAAATTATCAAATTTTTTCTGGAAAAAAAAAAAAGGATGATCTGTAAATTGAAGTCAATGTGACCGACAATATGATCAACTGCTCTAAGCCGATAGAGTGGCTTTCAATGTAAGCATCCAAATCATCAAAAATAGAACCAGTACAAGCGTCATCCTTAAGCTTCTGATTTAAGCCCATTAAAATTACGTACTTCAAATTTTTAATTAAAAAATATATATTTACTGCAGTGCCGGCCGCCACTCTTACTAAAATTTGAATTTGGTGCAAAATGAAATAAAGCATTAGGAGGCCTGCTCCCCCAAAAAAAAAACAAAAAACAAAGAAAGTATATCCCTTAGGATCCAAATCCAAATAACAATTTAATTTATCTATTTCCTAAAACAACAATGTATTTATTTTTCACGTCACAAAGCTACTTTATATGGGGCCCACTACTATAACCACTACCACTCTTGGATAGCCACGTGCCAAGCATTTTAAAACTAACAGAACCGCATAAAAGGCAATACGGCATCCAATTACCCACGTGTCATATACGCTATGCCTCTACAATTCGTGTAAGTTACCAATCTTGTTGTGCCGCGTCACACAAATGACACTCTGCTATGACATGGCAGTTTTTTATTAGTCCACGTAATTTAATCTTGTCCAGCCAGGACGTCCGCGGCAAGCGAAATGCACCGATAATGACGATCTCTTTATAAAATCTCCCCGTCACTCTCTCACTCAACAGCTCAATTTCTCTCTGTTTCTCGCCATGGGGAACCCTAAATCCCTTTCTTTGATTCTTCTTCTTTCACTCGTAGCCTTTGCTTCTGCGAAAGTCTTCTTCGAGGATCGTTTCGAAGGTATCTATATCTCTCGTTCTGTATGTATATAGGTGTCTGAGTTGCGAATGTGCTTGTATTTTGCTTATTTTATTCTTAATTGTCAGTAGTTTAGTAAATGTAGACGGCCATTGTCATGATAGTTGGATTTGATTTGATATGTGAAGGATGGGGCTGCTTAGTGTGTGGATCAGTGGATCTGGTGGTTTCGTATTATTTATCTGTTTAATCGCTTAAATCGATTACAAATGTGATAACGTTTGACAGATCTGTATATGTTTTTGCTGTTATGATTGATCGAACGATGATTGGTTTAAGTGTTCAAAAGGACGAATCATTATACATTTTTTTACTTGATTGGGAAATGGTGTTCCATTTGTTTAGATCTGTTTTTTAGAGTACGGATAATTGATGACAATATCTGCATAGTGTTTGGTCATGACAATCGGAGTCATGTGCGATGGTCAAATTTTGAATTTTCGTATTCTCAATTAGTTGGATGATCAAACTTTTGAATAATAAACACGTTGCTATAGCATTTAATTTGATCTGATATGCCTCACGTGGAGTTTGCTTATTTACAATTTCGTTTCTTTGCTCATGAACTTCAAGATGGATGGGAAAGTAGGTGGGTTAAATCTGATTGGAAGAAAGATGAAAATACAGCCGGTGAGTGGAACTACACTTCTGGCAAATGGAATGGAGACCCCAACGACAAAGGTATTTTCCTGGCTGATTCCTGGTTAATAAGTACCGTTACTAATTTAATAGTATACGGGGTTACATTTTGAATTCCTTAGTAATTTGAAAGTGTTTTGAGCATAGTCGGTGATGCCTTTAACTTATTGGTACAGGTATACAAACAAGCGAAGATTACAGATTCTATGCTATTTCTGCTGAGTACCCCGAATTCAGTAACAAAGATAAGACTCTTGTCTTCCAGTTTTCCGTTAAGCATGAACAGAAGCTCGACTGTGGTGGTGGGTACATGAAGTTGCTTAGTGGTGATGTTGACCAGAAGAAATTCGGCGGTGACACATCATACAGGTTACCGCCATTTCTCATCAGCTGTAATATTTATTGGCGTTTGTTTTGACTAATGAAGTGGAAATGTTGACATTTTATTGGCTGGTTTCAGTATCATGTTTGGACCAGATATCTGTGGTTATAGCACCAAGAAAGTTCATGCTATCCTTAACTACAATGGATCAAACCATTTGATCAAGAAGGAAGTCCCTTGCGAAACTGACCAACTCACTCACGTTTACACATTGGTCATTCGTCCAGATGCTACATACAGCATTCTTATTGACAATGTAGAGAAGCAAACTGGTAGCGTGTACTCTGACTGGGATCTTCTTCCACCAAAGAAAATCAAGGATCCTGAAGCTAAAAAAGTAAATACCTAGTTCCTTAGTTGCAATTGCAAAAACCTTTTTAATGGTCTTTGATTTTGGATGGTAATGCAACCTTTGTACTTGATGGCAGCCTGAAGATTGGGATGACAAGGAGTATATTCCTGACCCCGAGGATAAAAAACCAGAGGTATGTGCTGTTTCCCCTATCCTCCTCTCTTGACAGTCAGCAACTGAAGTAAAATTGCATATCTAAAGCCATTTTTTGGGTTTTGTTTCCTGTAGGGTTATGATGACATTCCAAAGGAAATTCCAGATCCTGATGCCAAAAAGGTAGCTATTGGAATTGCTGTTCTCGTTATTGTTGTGTCTTATTTTGAAAGGATGAGTAAGCTGATAAAGGCGGTTTGCAATTGTAGCCTGAGGACTGGGATGAAGAGGAAGATGGTGAATGGACTTCCCCAACCATTCCCAACCCTGAGTACAAGGGTCCATGGAAGCCCAAGGTTTGTGAACTCACAATCAAATTTGAATTTATGATATCGAATATATGATTGAAGTCATGGTTAATACGATCGTTCCCTTTGCAGAAAATTAAGAATCCCAACTACAAGGGCAAGTGGAAGACACCAATGATTGACAACCCAGGTTTGTTCTAGGTTGAAATTGTGTGCGTTGACATTCCCCATTTATTTTAAGGTTTGCTGCATATTAATTAACAAATAAACAAACGTTTTACAGATTTCAAGGACGACCCTGATCTTTACGTTTATCCAAATCTGAAGTATGTTGGTATTGAATTGTGGCAGGTAATTTTCTATACATAGTTACCTTGTTGCTCTCCTTTACAGCTTGGAGTCTGACAAAAAAATTATCCTTCTTTTGTAAGGTGAAATCTGGAACCTTGTTTGACAATGTTCTTCTCACTGATGATCCCGAGTATGCAAAGAAAGTGGCTGAAGAAACATGGGGAAAGAACAAGGATGTATGTTAACTTCTCCTGATTTAAAGTTTAATCTTCTGAAGGGATGTCTCTCTTGGTATTTGAATGAGATTATTATGATTTTGCAGGCTGAGAAGGCATCATTTGAAGAGGCAGAGAAGAAGAGAGAAGAGGAGGTAATTTCTTTCTCGTGTAATTGATTTCAAAATTTGACGCTTTTATTGGTGTTGATCGTCATTGGTTTAGTCTTGTTTTTAATGATCTGACGTAGTTAAAAGTACAGTGTTCTTAAGCTTCCCAATCTGTAGTTTGAAGAATGATGTGGTCCATTTGTGTTGGCAAACTCTTACCGTCAAATTTTGTTTCTTTCAGGAATCAAAGAATGATGGAACTGATACTGATGTAAGACTGGGAACTGCTTGCATTTGAATAATTGCGTTTGTTACTCTATTCCCTGATCGAATAAAACAAAATTTCATTTCAGGTTGATGAAGATGAGGATGACGATACTGATGACACCGAAGGGGATGAGGATGGTGACCTTAAGACAGATGCAGCAGAAGATGTTGCTGACACCAAGGAAGTACATGTAAGCTTTACTTCATCTGTGGTTTGTTGTGTATAAATTATTTTTTACAATTGGTACAGCGATCAATTTTGTGATCTGATGTGGTTTTGCAGGATGAGCTATAGAGAGGAAGCGCTTTTGCTGAGAAATCAGTAATCAGTATGGATTTGAGGCTGGGCATCTAATGCTCTTAAAAGTTTTCTGTTTTATTTTGATTCTTAGTCGTAGGAAGCTGCAGTAGGGAAGAAACAGGGAGTCGGAGGTTTCATGCAAAACTGCGTGGCTGATTATTTTAAACCTTTCTCAGCCTTGGAACAAGAGAATGCCTTTTCATTATCACATTTATCAGTGGAATAGTTTGAATGTTCTAAAATTTGCTTATCGTAATCTCCATATTTGCTTTCACTTTTCTAATTAACTTTCAGGTCGACAACTTTTTCAATGTCCTCCAAACAGAATGAAATATCAAATTTCTTTTCCAACTCTTTTCCGTATACGCATTAACCATCCTTTGACCAATAATAAGTTTGTTATTTGAAAGCAAAATGTCTCTTTCTGGAAATAGTAGTCTGTCTGTCATGTCAAAAGATATGTCGAAATGAATGTCGAATTTCCAATTGTAGAAGTCAAATGGAATTGAAATTTGATATGTTGTGACTTGAAAGCAATTATTGTGACGCAGACTTACAAATCCTGAAATCGAAATTTGATATTATGATTTGAAATTAATTTTATGATGCAAACTTACAACGACTGGTTTCTTAAAGCTGCTTGATTATTTTCAACGCTGTCTAGTTAGATACTTCTTTTTTTTTTATCGATTTATTTTTATTATTTTCGTTAAAATTAAAATATAATGAATAAATTTAAATTTAATATTAAATTATACGATTAATATTAAATTATTATATCTGATTGATTTTAATTTTATTAAAAAAGAATAATAAATTAAAAAAATAAATTAAATTATATTAAAAGTTTAAAAGTGATAGATAAAAAAATGGGGGACTAAAAAATTAAATCTCAAACTGAAACCTTTCAAATAAGTGTGTACAGCCACCACTGGCTAGTAACAATATCCTATAAAAAATCAAAAAGAAAAAATGCTATAAAATCTGACTCACTGTTTATCAATTGATCGGATAATATCCAACATTTTATCAACTTGCAAGGGTTTGTTCAGGTGAAAGTCCATTCCAGCTTCTATGCTCTTGCTTGCTTGCTCTGTCATTGCGTGGGCAGTCAGTGCAATAATTGGTATGTGGACTTCGTATTGTTTTTCCTCTATCCTTATCAATCTTGTAGCCTCATATCCATCCATTACCGGCATCTACATCATTTAATAATAATAAAAAGTTATGCCCTTTAATCTATCTAATAATACATTATCATCTAAATTTGTAAATGATATTTTGAGATAAGAGCCAGTTTTGACTCTTGGGATTAATTTCATATTTTTACCATTGAATACTTTAACTAAATAATTTTTACATAAAAACTTATTCTAGTTAAAATAACGCTTTAAATGCTATTAAAAATTTAACTTGACACATATGATAAATTCAAACTATTTTAAAAATTGATATGTAGTAATTCACGTTACTTACAAAAAATACCTATGAATTGTATCATTTTCTAAAAGGTCTGAAATTTATGTGGCTGGCCATGTTAAATTTCGTTAGAGTTTGAAATATTTTCTAGAGAATGATTTTTCATATAAAAGTTATTCTTCTAAAATATTTTCTTATTGCAAAAATCTCTGTGGCAATCAGGATATAAATGATAGAAAGCAGGCAAAATGTGCAGAGTTTTACCTCACAGTCCATGAAAATATAGTCATAAGGGGGAGACTTGGAATCCTTTTCATCTCTCAAGCCTTTGCATACTTGACTTAGAGCCTGTTCACCATCTGAACAATATTCAACAACTGCTCCAAGTTTTTCAATTTGTTTAACAGTTATCTTTCGCAGCAGTTCTCTATCTTCAACAACAAGAACTCTTTTCCCCTTTAAAGGTGTGTCTGGCTCTGCCTGTTTCTCAACAGCTTTATGCGTTCCCACCTCCTGGACCGAGCTGGGTCGAGGTGTAACGATTTCCAACTCGATCATCGAAGAACTTGAATCACGCGAAAGATTCAAATCAACAGAGTTCCTGACTTCCTGAGACGCTGATCCAACTGTACACTTCAACGGGTTGTTATACTGTAACAAGGTACCTCTCCTTTCAGGAAGCAATGACAAAACCTGAGTTAACCGAGAACCATGAAACGGTTTATGTATAACATAATCAGGTTCCTGATACCATCGGTTTCTTGCTTGATCATCTAGCCACATGAACTTGCAAGATGATTTCTGAATCTCTTTTCGGAAACTGGCAAGAATCATGTCAAATTCTGAGCAACAGCTAGCAACAGTCGGATCGATGATGAATAATATGATGCCGCCTGATGAACATCTACTGTTTGCTCCTCCTCCTCCAGGATCTGAATTGTTTGATGTAGATGCACTCAGATATTCGATAGAATTTGAGGAATCACGTGCTTTCGCAGGGCTGAACTGCGAAAGGTCTAACCTGTGCTTGATTTTCTCCAATTGATAACCAAAATTTCTTCCTGGATTGAGGTTTGTGACCTTTATGTTCAAGCTTTCAATGTATTTTTTCAGAATTTTTTGCCTTTCGTCTCCTGAGATGAACATTATGATTTGGGATCCTTCAGGTTTTGGTGACATGAATGGAAAGTGTTGAAATCCTTTTGAAGAACTATCATCTTCTGTGTCGATGGCTTGAGCTTCACATTGTGATAGAAAGATATTGAACCTGAAGCATGTGCCTCTTTCTCCTGCCTCCTTTTCGACGATTCTTAATTCTCCTTTCATTAAACGTACCTCAAGAACATAAAACGACACAATTAGTGAAAAATTATACTAAATCTTGAATGGTTAAAACAGTTATTTTACATACCAAAGATTGAACAATACCAAGTCCCAAGCCACAACCTTCTTGTCCAAGAGCAGTTTCTTTGACTTGAACATAGTCTTCAAAGATAGACATTTGCTTATCCTTAGGAATTCCCTTTCCTGTATCATCAACCTCAAACTCAACTTCCATTTCATTAGGATTTTCTTTGACATTATGGAAGGCATTAAGATCAGTAAGTGTATCTTCATTTCGACGAAAGAACCTCGAAAAAATCTTCAATGCAGGAGTTGTATTAGAAGCAATGATTTCTTTCTTCAGATTGCCTCTCTTGATCACAGCTCGGACCGTGATATGGCCATGAGATGTGAACTTTGTGGCATTGCTTAGCAAATTGCATAAAATCTGTTTAAGTTTTAATCTGTCACCTCTAACAAGAGGTAATTTAAGAATGGAGCCATCACATGGATCTAGTACAATGTCAACTTCTTTCTTTATGGCTAATGGATAGTGCATGTCTACTACTTCTTCAAGCAATTGGGCTAAGTTGAAGTCTTGTAATTCAAGAGAAGCTCTCCCAGCTTCAAGTTTGCTCATGTCCAGGACTGAGTTCAATATGCCTGATTCATTTTTTTTTTTTCCAAAAGAAGTTGTTCATATAATTAGTAAATTTATAGGTAAAAATATGAAGTTAATTTCATACAATAGTCACTCAACAATATCTTTTAAATATTACAACTCAAATTATTTTAGTCGGAAAATTATAAATTCGATCCTGAAATACTTTGAAACACCCACATAGCTGTAAGGTTTCACGTGACATTCATATTTTGAAATATTTCAAGTAGATACGGTGCCAAATATTAGTGTGGAAGAAACAACTGATGCAAAAAGGAAAAGAAAGAAGCAACAGACCTAGAAGATCTTGGGTGCAATTTTGCATTTGGGACAAATATGAAGCTAATTCAGAGTGTGGTTTAACAGCATCCTGACAAAGCTCTATCAAACCCGTAATGGCTGCCAAAGAGCCACGCACGTCGTGGTTTGCACCAGCATAGGCCTTGGTCTTGTTCATACTCTTGCGTTCTGCTTGTTGAGTTGCTTCTGTTTGCCTTATTAGGGCAGCACATAAGAACATTTCTCTATTTTTCGCTCTTGTACTCAGAATTATATATGCTCCAAATGAGATCACTATCAGAACAAGCAACATTACTAGAATAATTGTTGACGATTTGCTCTTTCTGTGGACATGGGTCTCGATCGCTTTTGCTGGATATTGCAGCACATAAACCTAATCAAAAGAAAAAAAAAATTATTATTTACTCGCCTCAACTAAATTATGCAAATTTCTTGCCTAAGTTAACTTCATGCACTCATTCATGATATACCATTAGCTCGGTTCATGCAAAATATTAGCTTTGTACTTATACTATTAGCTCGGTTCATGTATAAAAGCATGATTTCGGGTTTAAACCATTATACCATTATATAGTGCGATTCAACTAAAAAGAAAATAAAGATTCTACTAATGATAAATGGAATTTTTTCGCCTAATCCATTCATGTAACGAGCTAATAATTAGTGACAAAAACTAATTCTTAACCCAAATCGTTTGTGAAAATTACATGTTTAACATGATAACAAGTCATTAATTGGCTAAATATGAACATAGCAAATGATAAATATACCGATCGAACTCCAGCAATATCAAGGGTTGAGCAGTAAAACTTGTAGTTGCTGACTACTCTTCCTTCCGAATCATTACCAACAGAGCAACAAAAGTGATAATTCTGGTCTACAGATCCAAATCTTGCCCAAACTGAGCCATCATGCACTTTTATTTCTGTATCAACAGCCTTAGTTTGCTTAATCACCTGCCCATCCAAAGTGCTCAAGAACAAAAAACCTCCATGAAAATCAAGTGCTTGAAAGTGATCAATCACTGAATCTAATGGAAACCCAAGAGATATAACACCCCTTCCATCCATTGGAGCAGTTGTAAGAAGCAAGTTATGCTGTTTATTCAGCCAACTAGGCCCAATTGAAGAATAGCTACTTGTGCAATTTACTGCCATTAGCAACCAGCTTGCATTGGCTGCTAACATTGAGTCTGATACAACTGCATCGCCGTATAATTCACCGGTGTCACGGTTCACCGGTTTAGTGTACCAGTAGGAAGAATATGAAGTGTTGGAATATAGTGCAAGTGTTCTATCATTATGATTGTAGTAGGAGAATAACAATCCATCTAATCCAATGTATGAGATCTGTGATAATTCTGGAATTACAGCAAGTGTTAAGAACAATGTCGGTGCTATCTGAACACAGAAACAATAATCATTAATCTGTGATAGTTTACAAGTAATAATCTTGAATGTTTTATAATAAAAGAAATATTTGAAAATCATGAATCCGCTAATGTGCCAAACTGACAGCACGCTGGCACCGGATTTCCTGGCGAAACGAAAAACCGGAAAACAATGGCGTGCTTAACATGAAGCTGACAGCACTCCAGCACCAGGCCAAAGTGAAAAGTTTTCATATGACCATGTATAAATTCAGTGACAGTGACACTAACCTTTGATTCAATTTCAGCAAATGATAACTGAGTGCCATTGAGATACGAACTTAAAGACCTTGCTAAATTTGATACAGAAGAATTGAAATGATGCATTAGTCTAGCAGTCTTCTCGATTTCCTGGTAATAAATTTCACGTTTTCTATGAGACTCCCATGTCACAAGATTTTTGGTGCGTAGAGTCATTGAAAGTAATTCTGCTATCATGGAAATAGAAATTGCCTGCCCGAGATTAAGCTGTAATTAACTATAAGCTTTAAATAAACATGAGCATAAAAATAATAATTAAAGAGGAAACCGATTAATTACTAGAATGACTCCGAAGCAAGCTAGCGTCAAGAATGCTTTTAGTTGGCGGGAAGTCCTCGAGTTGAACATCAATGCCATTGCTAAAATTCTGTATCTTCTGCAATCACATCAAACGACAAGTCGTTTATCCAGCAAAATCTTTGATCATCATGAAATCTAAAGCTGGGGAAAGCTACGGCGGCAACATTCCTTCACAAATCCTGCATTGTTTTCACGCTATTTTGGCTATTAATTTCTTCCTATTTATATTGGGAAAAGGAAAATATTCCTGTTTAGAAGAAAGATTTCGAAGCCTAAAGAGGAATGTTGTATTTGCTTTAATGGCAGTAACCATGGAGATTTTGCTAAACAATTCTGTTTTTGTTGAAGTCAGAGAGAAATAATAGGAGTTCTTCTTCTTATAGGATACATTTGTTTTAGTTCCAAGTCAAACAGAAATACTAGGAATTCTATCCGAATAAAATCTCCATCTCCATTTTTAAGAAATTAAATCATTTTTATTGGAAAAATATAATTTATTTTCTATAGTATTCTTATTAGAGAAAAATTGTATTGATAGGTGATTTGAGAGGGAAAATGGTATTTTTTGTGCATATTTATTAATTTATAATTCAAGTAAATAATATATTATCATTCGGCTTGATTTATTTTTCGATTGTGGTTCGGTTTTATATAGCCCTAATTACCATATAAAAATTAGTTCTCACTTTCTAATTGTAAAACTAACTATTAAATTAATCAGTCCATAAACAATATATGAATACATAAAATAAAATAGGTATGACATGCAGTGGTACGTCGATGGCAGAACTCAAAAAAATATAAAAAGTTGAGAATTTTAGAGAGATTTCAGAAAATTTTCTTATATTTTTCTTTTGCCAATTTATAGATTTTATTTGTAAATTTATAGATTTTGTAGCAAAATAAAAATTCAAGTAAAATTTCAATTATACCTAATCAATTAATATATATAAATTTCTCCATTTTTTTACCTTCGGTTTTTTATATAAAAAAAAAAGAAAAAAAGAAAATTCGAATTTGAAACTTCAGTACATCAAAACCATTATTTTTTTATCAAAATGTCCCATTTGAGACATTTTTATCATTATTTTGCCTTTCCTAATTCATTTATTCTGCACTTTCTCTTTTGATACTTTTACTTTCAATTTAATATTAATAGTTTTGCGTAGATATGAGGATTTCTTCCCCCCCCTAGTTTTTTTTCCTTCTATATTTTTATTTTATTTTATTATAATCTCTCTAACTTTCTCTTTTGGTACTTTACTTTTAGTTTATTTTTAATATTTTTGCGTAAATATGAAGGTTTAATTACTATAGTTAATTAGTTATAGTGTTTGCAAAAGTTCAATATCTTCTGAATGCAAACCAGCTACTGTACGGCAACACATCAAACGACAGGTCGTTTATCCAGCAGACCCTTTGATCATCATGGAATCTAAAGTTGGAAAAGTCCAATTTTTCTTACTTATTCATGAATATGAATCGATTAAATAGTCTATTAATAAATTTGAACTAAAATATAATATTACTGAATTTTTAAAATTATTAACTGTTAATAAGAAAAAATAATTTCAATTAACTCAAGGTGCCAGTTTTTGTCGGAAACTGATAGAAACCAGCATTTTGTCATGTCAGTTTTCAATAGTACATCGGTCAAACGTATAGAGTTCACCGAGTCAAATATATATGCCGATTTTCAGCATTTCAAAAATACATATATTTTTATTGTAATCTTGGTTTTCGAATTTTTTTAAAAAATCACTCTAATGATAAAAAAGTTCCAAGGTAATTAATGTAATAAATTAATTAACAAATCCAGCTAAAAAAATGTGTTAATCACCACAACAATCACAAAAAGTTAATATTTTGTAGAATTTATATATATACAATGTGAAGCGGTTGGTTAACTCGTGGACTTGTATAATGCAAATCTGAATTAGTTAGTCTAGTAAGTTCTGAATACCCGATAATAATACCAAAAAAAAAGTCACAATACACAAACGATTCAGATAAAGGGTTTCGATTCAATTTTACTGTTAACTATAAAATCGGTTATTTTTCACATCCCTACTCCATAATTCGTTTGCTGAGAATATTTCTATTTTGGTTTTTAAGTGAAAATTCACTGCTGGATATTTTTCCTTATTCCTATTTAGTTAGATAGCGTTTGTTAAATCAACTCAAATAAAAAATTTTCAGATAAAATTGGAATATTTTTCGGACCAAAATATGTAATAGTCAAGATAAGACTGAAAATTATTCTGAAAATTTTTTCCAATCATTTATTAAATTTTTTGAGATAAATTAAAAATATTTTTTTTCAATTTTTTAGTTATTTTTTATTTTGAAATATCAAGATATGCATATCTTGACTCCTGAAATATCAAGATATAGGTAGTTAAAAAATTTTTTTTTGTGGGATCCATTTTATTTAACAAACGCTTGAAAAATCGAAAAAGTTAGAATGCTATTATTTTCTTTCCATCCCAATCTTTTCAAGGTTAACAAACATTACCTTAAAGGATTACTATTCCTATTTGCTTTGATTCTAATAAAATCTCCATCTCTATCAAACATATAGAATTTGTAAAAATACATCATTTTTAATTTTCACTGCCCAATTTTAAAATATTGTACTTTTAATTAAAATTTATGATATTGTGATCCGTTTGGATGAGTAGTTTTTCTGCTTCAACCAATTTTTTATACATTCATGAGAAATTTAATAAATGCAACTATATATTAGATATAAAATTTAACTAAGTTGGTTACTACTTACTAATTTGAGATATTGGAGAGCAAACTAATGTAAAGTTTGGATTGCCAATTTCCGAGAAAGATTGTTAAACTTGTAAAGAAATACTGCAAGCCCATTATGTATGGTATCTCCCAGAGTAATGAAAATTATAATCTCTCTCTCTCTCTTTTTAATTATGCAAACTTATTAATTTATAAACTCAAAGATGAGCGACTTTAATATTATATTAGAATTAATTTTATACCTAAAATATTAAAAGTATTAAATGGAAATAGTTATTAGCTAAATCAAGAAATAATCAGTCCATAAACAAATACACTAAAAAGAAATTTATATACAAAAGTAAGAAACAAGAATCATGGAGAAGGAACAAAGGTGCTCAAGTAAATAAAAAAAAAGCTTTTATTTGCTTCCACCACTTGATTTGGGGCTCTTCACAATCACCACAGGACACTCAACATTCTGTGCGCAGTGGTTGCTCACACTTCCCAGAAATGCCCTAATAATTTCACAAATTACCATTATTAACAATTAGGGATTTTATTTTACACTATTTCAGATTATTATTGATTAATAATAAAAGAAAATAAAAATAACTCACCTCTTTATGAGACCATAACCATGGCTTCCCATGACTAGCACATCAACACAAAGCTTCTCTGCCATTTGACAAATTACATCTCTTGGATCTCCATTCTCTACTCTCGTCTCCACCTTAACCTGCCCCACCCACCAGTTCTCAATTCAATCCACATATACAGCAACCTCTCCAAAAAAAAAAAAACTCCAGAAATACTCACATCATGCGCAGCTTCATGATCTCTGCACATCCTTTTAGCCTTCTCCAAAACACAATCAGCGACATCACTGCTGTACTTCTCCATCGTCGCGATTATATCTGAAGAAAACAAGTAACCTGAAGAAAAAAATTTCAAAAAACTAAAGTATTATACTAAATCCATACATATCAGTTTCTTTTACCCGATTGAAAAGCCAAAAAGGTTTCTGTTAGCTCACCGGTGCCGTCAAGAGCGGTATAGACCGCTCGAGGAGGCTTAGCGTAGAGGAGAATAAGGGTATCTTTGGAATTATGAGAAACTAAGTTCTTCAAACACCAGGACAGAGCATTCATACTCTCCACGCTTTCGTCCACCGCCACCAGTATCTTCCGCTCTTTTGTCATCCACGCCTCAGCGTCGGCCATTGGAATATTGATTTGTGAGGCTGAAAATTGATGAAACAGTTTTATGGGGGTTAGCGAGCTGTTGAAGAGTTTGCGGGTATTTTTATAGGGGTAGTTTGGGAAAGAGGATAAACCTATAAACTATTAAACCCACAGGCGGCAAGTGGGTTTTGAATTTTCCCATTTTCTTGTTCCTGTTTTCAATACCACGAGCCGAAGACAAAGACAACCCCTTTTTCTGTTTTAAATAACCCCAAGAGGAAAAAAAAAAATATTTATGTGTAGTTATAAATAAAAGATACAATCTAATGCTGAGCATATGGCTGAGATAGTAGAAATCTCTGATAGCTTAATTAGTAATTTTAAGTTCAAATTTTAAAAATATAGTTGCATTAAATACTTATGGTAGGATTTTGTCGTCCTTATGAATTTTGTCCGGCTCGAATGGATATTAATTTAAGTGTGTTATAGATCTGCTTATGACAATTTATGGCTAAATCAAAAAAATAAATAAAAAGTAATATATATATTAAAATGAGAAGTATTTATTTTCTTGTATTTTATTATGTGTTTCTAAATAATTACATTGAAAATATTTAAGGAGATTTTTTCAAATAATGTAATTTAATAAAATATTTGTAAAAATAGGTTATGTCAGAAATTATTTACGGATTTGAGATCTTTTAAGAAAATACAGTAAAATATTGCATCATTGGTTTAATGGAAGATGCAGTGAGGTATTGTATCATCAAACTTATGTCAGGT
This sequence comes from Excoecaria agallocha, assembly GCA_037975025.1. NCBI lineage: Eukaryota > Viridiplantae > Streptophyta > Magnoliopsida > Malpighiales > Euphorbiaceae > Excoecaria > Excoecaria agallocha. The sequence continues at coordinate 70,339,447 of CM075808.1, forward strand.
ACGTGGATTCTACAATTTTCCTCAAGATAAATGACTATATTTTGTGCATATAGTCAAAATGATTTCTGTAAACTAATAGTTTTCCTCTCTCACTGTATATAATAAATCATTCTCGTAATTATATAGATAATAACGATCGAGTAATGGCTTACAATATTATATTACAATATTGACATGTAATTTAGCAAATAAGACTTTTATTTTTGCATCTATAAACTTTTAATAACAGTATTTAATTATTTCATTTTAATTTTACTTTTTCTCTCTATCCTCTGCATAAAATTAGTTTACTGGTCAATTGTGTTTTTATTTTTGTGATTCGGTTAACTATAAATAATCGATTAAAAATTTTAGTTTATAAGAAATATTAACAAAATTCATAAATTTCATTTTAATTACGCAAATTAAATCTCAAAATATAAAATAAAATGTACCAATTAATTAAACTATAAATAATTATTCAAAATAAAATACAAAATTAATTGTTAAAAATATATAACAAGTCATAATATATTATTCAATCATTCTTTTGGATCCAAATATATATAAGAAAAATTTTTGAGTCTAAATTTGAAAATGCTTAATTTATATTTTGCAATGCATCATGTGAGATACTCTTTAAGAACATTGGTTTTATGCAGAAGATAAAGAGAAAATGTATAATAAAAATAAAATAATTAGATTATGTAGTTAAAAGCTTATAGATACAAAAATGAAAGTCTTATTTGTTGAATTACATGTTAATATTGTAAACCATTGCTTAATCGTTATTATCTATATAATTACGAGAACGATTTATTATATAATGTGAGAGAGAAAACTATTAGTCCATATAACTCACTTTAATTATGTGCACAGAATATAGTCATTTATCTTGAGGGAAACTGTGGCATCCACGTACTTGATACAAGTCCGATGACGCAACACCTTGCTGCGTCTTCCATTGAACTAATGATGCAATACCTCGTTGCTTCTTCGTAAAAGATTTCAAACTTGCAAATAATTTTTGACATGCTCCATTTTCATAAATATTTTATTAAATTACATTATTTAAAAAAAATCTCCCAAATATTTACAGGCATAAAGATTTATATAAAAAGACTTAACATATATGATAAGCAAATAAATTTAAAAATAAATCAAATTATATATAAAATAATTAATATATGAATATAAATAAATATTTATTGAAATATAAATATTTTACAATCTATTTGGATTTTATCAATAATTTCTATTATTTTTGAAACAAGGACTTTATTATTAATTTCATTTACGGATATTCTATTTTGTTAATCTTCTATATATATATTTTATTTATTTATTTATTTATATTTGATTAAATAATGAAAGGCACGTTTAAATGTAGATTTTTTCTTGCAACTGCAATCAAATTACTTGTGGATATGTGATTAGGGTAGAAATTATTCTGTCTCTAAAGCACATCTCTCCTTAATTTGTTTATTTATTGATGAGATAGTATTTGTAAACCTTGGAGAGGTTAGAATTGAAATAAAATAAAATTATTCCTATTTTTTCCAAGCGTTTGTTAAAAATAAAAATCTCACGAATTTGTTTTTAATTACCTATATTTTTAAAGATCATATCTTGACATATGATCAAGATATGCATTATTGTATTTTACCAAATAAGAAATAACAAAAAAATTGAAGAAAATATATTTTTAATTCATCCCCAAAAATTTAACAAACAATTAAAAAAATTTCGGAATGCTTTATAGTCTTATCTTGACTATTTTATATCTTAATCCGAAAAATATTTCAGTTTTTTCTTAAAATTTTTTATCTGAATCAATTTAAATAAAAAAATGCTACCAAAATGGCATATATTCGGGAAAATTGGTGAGGAAATTTAGGATTTAGTACAGATCAGTATAAAACCATAAAGTAGAAGATAAAGATTATTAAAACATTAAAGTATCAAATTAAACAGGATTTTGTCATCAAAAGTGAAACAATCCCTTTATAATAAATCGTTATCTTAGATGGAATACTGCAAGATCATGCCGTTTTTATATAGCTTTTATGCTTGGCTTCGGGAGGAATTAAGGATAATGATTCCTCTATGAAAGACGATAGCAAAGCATCAAAACCTTATTTTATTTATTATTAGTAACAATCATAGCAATCGAGATTGATGTATGCATCAACTTGAATTGAATGTGATAACAAAAGAAAGTTCAATGCATAGTTAATTCAAGCATTTAATATATTGGTTTAATTAAAATTGTTGTGTCAATTTTACTATCATTAGTATAATTCAGTCCTTGCAATAGTGTGTTTGTTTAGAGTTGAATTATGGATCGTTTATTTGGATTTTCTAAAACTTGAAATAGGTGATTATTTAAGTTCAAGCTGAAAATGCAATTCAGTTACCGAACTTTGATAGAAAAAAAAAACAATTAACCATTTAATTTTTTATTTTGGTATAATACTCTCTCTAAAATTTATAAATTGGACAATGTTATTCAAAAAATAACAGATCCGTTATTTCGATTATTTTATGGCAATTAATTGCTTAAAAAATGCACAAAAATAAAAATGATAGACCAAATGTGAAAAAATATTCTTAATGTTTACCGAAAAGAGTAATTTTATCCTTAATATTTAGTTATATACAATATTGTCCAAAAAATTATCAAAATGATGTAATTTTGATTCTAAAATAATGGAACCGTTGATGTCATTTTCGTAAAAATAGTGTAATGTGCCCACATCGTCAGTTAATTAATGATGAAATACGATTAAATTAACAATTTAGTTACTTCAGGAGCAAAATTATATACTTTTGATAACTTTATAAATAATATTACACGTATCAAATTTGTTTTTTTATATATAAATATTAAGGATATTTTTACGCATTAAGCCAAAATGATAAAAGAATCACCTGTTTACACCATTTGAGACAATCTTTTTAATACATACTGACTGTAGGGCTGCATTTTGCGCAATCATGAATATAAATTTTAATACTTTAATATGTGAATATTATTCGAAAAATTTTATTTGATAAATTCATTGTGTAACAATCACAATAGTATAAATTCGTTAAAATATTATAACTATAATAATGAAATTGAAATATAAAATATACCATATTAATGATAATAAAATATAAAATATATATATATATATATATATATATATATATTGGAATATCCTCGTGGGTATTCAATAAAATCATTAAAAACAAACTAAAAAGTAAATACAAAAAATAAGTGAGAAAAAGTTCATGCTATAGAATAAATAAATAAAATAAAATAAAAATGAAAAGAAAAAAACGGAGGGGAGAGACATGCACAAAAACATAGATATATGGGAGGAGGATATATATATATATATATATATATATATAAAGTGATTAAATTAGATATAATTAGAATTCTACTTGATTTCTTCTTCTACTGTAAAATATAACAATTAAGTTAAGAAATTGAATCTAATTAATGTAAATTTTTGTTAAATTAATGAAAAAAAAGATAAATTGTTTTGTCTAACATGTGAGCGAACTGCAGCAGCATTCGCTTCTCTGTAAGTGTGACGAATAACGATTTGCTAATCATGATTTAAAAGTTCTCTAATGCAGAGAATGACCGGACTACGGGAGAGGTGGATATCTATGTTCAAAATAACAATGAAACTACATTTTTGTTATCCACTAAAAAAAAGAAAAAAATTCGTCTCCAACCTCTCTTCCATGCTTCCTGCAAATCCAAAAAGACTCCCTAAATCTCTGGAAAATAGGTATTCTCACCATTAATATAAGCCGAGAAATCATCCATCCACCTTTCCAAAGTATCTCGAAACAAACCACCACACGCTGTCTACAGAAGAGAATGGCGAAAAAGACATTCAGTATTGAGAACGATCCAATCCATAGGAGCTAGGTTCCATCTTACCAAAACCTCTTGTTTACCACCATAGTTACGCCTAGTATCTGTAATGGCATTTTTTGCTTCCATAAAATCCACAACTGAAAGAGAATAATTTGTTTCTCGGCGTACCATGGGATCTCCTTGTTGAAAATTCTTATCATTTCACAATTTCCAAATAAACCAGCAACAATTCCCAAAGAGAAGCTTCCAACTAACATTCCCATTAAAATATTTATGTGCAAAAATGTCAAATGACATAAAACGGCGTCGTAGCTCTAAGCCAATAGAAAAAGGGAACCACCAATTAACTACTTTCCCAACCAACACCCGCCCGGAATTTTTCAATTAAGTCGATCGTAACCGTTAAAATTTCAATCGACGGCCACAATAGTCCCAGTGACGCCTACAACCACAATCCTCGAACTCTGATTGGTCAAAGCAATTTAAACCCGGAAACCCGACCTATTAGAAGCCAATCTCAAGCACCTTACCCAATCAGTTGTTGCCAGCTCATGCTCATATAAAATCTCCTGTACCCACATTGCCACAATATCATTCCACACACCTATATAAATGTCTATGTAGTAATCGACGGTGACCAGTTCTTTCCTTCTCGCTCTAGGTTTTTGTCCTGTAATTTCTCTGTCTCCCTCTCTCCAGATGATTTTTCGCTTGAATATTTTAATTGCATGTATTGAATAACTGATCGATTATTAGCTTCGATCTTGTTGTTTTTGGCGGTTGATTTTTGGTGAATTCTTTTTTTTTTTTTTGGGTAAACAATGTTTTTGCTTGATTGGTTCTATGGAGTGCTTGCTTCCCTCGGTTTGTGGCAGAAAGAAGCGAAGATCTTGTTTTTGGGGCTCGATAATGCAGGCAAAACTACGCTGCTTCACATGTTGAAAGATGAGGTATTTCGTTTATTGGCTTGTTTATTCACTTTTGAGTTTTGAATATCGTTTACTGGTTTGTTTGGATGCCGAGAAAGCCAGGGGGAAAAAGATAGTTGTTGAAATTATGTTGGGTTGGGAAGAGTCTTTACTTTCTTACCCGAAAGATTGGAATTTTCTTACCACTATTGATTTGCCATTTTCTTTTTGCATTTACGGGTTTAAATATGTTATTGAAAAGTTGAGGATGAATTGAGTTTTAGATTATATAAGATGAGTTGAAAGGAATTGAAAACGTAATATTGTAAAAACAGTCAAAATCGTGAAGTTAAATTATTACTGCTTAGATGTAGAACTCAATGAATGTTGATGTTTTAGTTGCTTGGGCTTTCGTAGAAGAATGTAATTCTTTCCGAATAAAGCGTGAGCTTTTCAGATTGGGTTTTATATATTTGCTTTAGACAACTCATGGAAAGTTTTACATTATGTTATTGCAGAGATTAGTTCAACACCAGCCTACGCAGTACCCAACATCGGAGGAGTTGAGCATTGGGAAAATCAAGTTCAAGGCTTTTGACTTGGGAGGCCATCAGATTGCTCGTAGAGTTTGGAAAGACTACTATGCTAAGGTGGCTTATTCATCTTGTATGAATGTGTAGATAATTCACTGTGCTAGCATTACTTAACAACTTGCATATGCTGCGTTTATGTGAACTATGGTGTGTGTTTTTGATGGTTCAGGTCATCGTATTGGAGATTTATGCATATTTCTGTGTGATGCATAGTGATGTATATTTATTTTCTCGCTTAGTTTACTGTTTTCTCATCACACCTGGCTATGACAATCAAATGTCTTGAATGTGGTTCAAACAAGAATTATGTGAATTAATTGCTTGGAATTGCCAAGGATATGAATTTAGAATGTGAAGCATAATGACGTAAAATTCCCCCGGTCCCTATCTTTTTATCTCACTTTGATATGTCAAGTGAAGAAAGGCTGCAACTAATGTACAAATATATATATATATATATATATATATATATATATATATATATATATATATATATATATTACGGTTCACAGCTTTTGGTTTATAGTTTTTGTGCACGGTGATTTCACATGTTATTGTTCCAACTCACCCACAGTAACAACATTTGCTTATCACACGTTGATATGTCAATGTACCAAGTCAAAAAGAATCAAAGTTGAGAGTTCTTTTGCCTCCATAATCCCAGATGATGGATTTTTGTGATTATCTGATTCATGGGAGGCAAATAATAAGTGGGAGTTCGCTGATAACACTTTTACCTCTGGAAGTGTTCTAATAGTAGCTCACCATACATGATTTTTTTTTAATGAATTTATCTTGCTAAATAACTGGGATGATCTGCAGGCCAATATTGCATGCTTGAAGGCCTGACTCAGATCAGTAGTTTCCTACTTTTTTTGCTAACAAATGTTTATCTGTTTGAGAAGGATGTTAGATTAATCAATAATTGGCCTTGTTTGATTAAGAAAAATCATTATATGCTTGTTCATGAATGTGATAAATATGATATCATAAAAACATATCATTATCAGAAAGTTAGTTTGTTCCCAATTTTTCTGTTTTCATGTGAAGGTGGATGCAGTTGTTTATCTGGTAGATGCTTACGACAAGGAAAGATTCGCCGAGTCAAAGAAGGAACTAGATGCTCTCCTCTCCGATGAGGCCTTGGCCAATGTTCCATTTCTTGTTTTGGGCAACAAAATTGATATACCATACGCGGCCTCAGAAGACGAGTTGCGTTACCACTTGGGTCTTACTAACTTCACCACTGGCAAGGGTAAAGTGAACTTGGGAGACTCAAATGTCCGGCCCCTTGAGGTATTTATGTGTAGCATTGTCCGGAAAATGGGCTATGGAGATGGTTTCAAGTGGCTTTCTCAGTATATCAATTAGTGAGATCTAGAAAAAATATCTATTTAGTTCATAACCACAAAGTGCTGTCATACCGGGTTGCTTTGAACATTTGTTCTGGAATTTACTGTCGAAAGAATTTCAATTGTTTTGACTCTATCTATATACCAAAATTACATATATACACCTCTATAATGGCCATGGAAGTTGCAGAATTGGCTCTGGTTCTTTTTATCTGCTGCATTGCATTATATTCTTAAAAGTCAAGTACTTCTTGATTGTATTTTCTCATTTACACACGAAAGCAATCAAAATGAAGATTGTATCCACTTTGTGGCACTATGACCGTGTTGGAATGGAGTCGCCTTATCTCGCTTCCTTGATTATTATGTGTGAAATAATTGGCAAACAAAATCGAGACATTGTGCATTGCCTAAAGCTAAAATTGGAAACTGAAATTTATTATTCTTTAGTTTATAAATGGAATGAGCAGAATTGGTGATCACATATTGGGCGATTTAAGTTGTACTTTTTTTTTTGGAATGGTAAATTTATTATAATAAGCTTCTGATACAAATTTTCATTCATGCCTAATTTTCAATTTGGAGTCACTTTTCACATTTTGATTACCCAAGGTACTTTTTTTGTTGCATTAATATCATAATCGTGTAAAAGGAAAGAAAAATATAGATAGAGATGTTTTTTTTCCCCATGTAATATAGAGTAAAACGGATTTAAATTGAAAATCATATACAAAATTAATTTGGTTCAAAGTTAATTTAGCCCCAAGTATTTAACATTTAAGAAAAGGACAATAAAGAAATAGCAGGTATTGATGCAGCTCAACGAACATACGACTTTTTAAGATCCGATTGCATGAGTTGGACATGATTCTTGTAGCTCTTGCATAAGATTATGCTTAAAAAAACAAAGGTTCAAGCCTTTCAATTTTATGCCATCAATCGGGAAAATGGTTTTTTATAGAAAAAAAAGATATCCAATATCCATTAGGTAGAGAATAAGCCTCATTTTTTAACTTTGACAGCATTCAAAGCATGATCTAGTTGGTGGCTGCCACACCTAAACTCTCTCTTGTGCCTAGGTTGCTCAATATGCCGTAAATTGTCAACTAATTCTTCCCATAAGTTTTGCCCATTTTGTGCAATGTTTAAGTTGCCTTTTGTATGCTTTCTTGAGATGGACTTTTCTACAGAAAGTCATTATCATCTTCATTTTAATTTCCATAGCCCAATTCTGCGGTTACTCAGGTCACCCTGCCATTAACCCGAGTCGTGTAACCTTATACATTCATTGTTTGACATGTAATTATGAGCAGGGTCTGCACAAGGTGTACCAGGACGGACAATTCCTGGTACAATTTCAGATGCATTCTTCTGTTTCAATGATAAGGTTTGCAAGATTCGAAGCCCTACAATATCGCAGAATAAGAATTCCATGGTTAAGATTTTTTGTTGCTTATGAATGGCACAGATTTATAGTGGCTGTGACGAGGCATATAGATTAACCCAAACTGGGAAGATTAATGTTGCACCAGAAGCAACTGATCAGTTCTGTAATGGACCTTGCCTAACTGAGACACAAGCAGTCCTTAGTTGCATTGATAATATTCTATCTGACTTCCTGTTCTACAATAAATATACAGTCAGAGATATCCGATACACCCTTAATGCAGGCTGCAGCGACACCGGGCTAAGAGGTTTCGTATCTTCCTTTTATGTTTATTTATATTGCATATAATTATCTCTTTAAAAAGGAAATTTATTATCCATTCAAAGCTAAGCATCTGTGTGGTGCAGGAAACTTTGATGTGGCCAGATACATAGGAGGTGAAACAAGCAGTGCACAAAGAATTCCCAAATTGCCAAGATTCTGTGCCTTCATTTTGACCCCTATACTCTCTCTGTTGTCACTGTAACTTCTCTAGCTAATTGATAAAATCTTCCAAAACTAAAGAATTGTTTAAATGAAATTAAGTAATAGCAGCATAGATTACATCAGCAGCAAGGCAGTTTACAGACGTACTTCTCCTTTCTTCTAAGAGTTCTCTTCTTTTACAAAGTGGATCCAAAACACAGAGTATGAATAGATTATTCATATTATGATTGTGTTAAATTGTTCTTTCTAGTGCATAGGTACGTTGGTTCTAGTTTCCATAAATCCTACAGGTAATGCATATTCATTATAATTGCATCTTCTCAAGATAAAGTATTAACGATGATATTTCAATAAAAAATATGCAAAATCCAAACTTGAACTTGGGGGAATATAGCAGATAAGCAACGGCAAAACATATAGGCCTTTTATATCTTGAGGCAAACACTTATTTCGAGGAAACAAAATGATTACAGAAAGGACAAAGTTCAATAGAAAATTATTTGGAATGCGGTGGGTTTCATTTTGAAACATAGACAAGATTGATTAAGCTTGAAAAGAACAATCAGAGAAAGATAAACCATCCACTAGCATAATAGGACGACAATTAGGAGGTGCCCTTTCAGCAGCCACTGAGATCAAGATATATGTCCAGGACAAAGTTCCCATATTCTCGAACAAACCTTTCCTTGTTTATATAAAATGAAGAAAAGAGAAAAAAAATAAACAAAAAGGTTTGTGCTATGTCAAACAAATCAAATCAGAGTTGTGAATATATCACTCACATGCAACACACAATTGACTTACACCAGCTTCCTTTATATTTTATCAATCGGTTTATCCTTCACCATCTTTTGTTAAAGGAAAAAAGAGATTAAAGAATTTATCAAGTATTATCTACACATGGTGTTAAGTATCTTAAAATATACACAAAAAGGTCATGTCCAAAAACAAAAGAATAACATAACTACAGATACAGTAGAACAGTGAAAGACGTACCTTTATTTAGCTCTGAGGTTTGCAGAACATGATGCATTGATAATAAAATACGTACTTTCAGAGCTTTGCCTGCTGCAAGAAGAATATTTCTTTTCCTAATATTATCCTGAGTTTTGAAAGGAACTTGACTGCTAGATAAACAAAAAGCAAGATAACTCAACGCTGACTTGTATGGATATCTATTCCCATTTCAGGCTTTGGCTTCAAGTTAAATAATTCCTGTCACTGGCTTCAAATCAAGTGTTGTGACATGGCCTACACCAACATACATGATTGCAGCGATCTTGCAGCTGCACTCTGATTTTTCGGAATCTTGTTCCATGTATGAATATTAATGAGATCCACTATGTATTTGACTCTTGAAATAGCATGTCTCATAAACAACCAGAGAAGGATAGTTTCTGAGGAACTATCAAGAATAAATATTCAACCGAAATAGCATAATTATCCAACTGCACTCTGCCCTGGTGTTTTCTTGACACTTCTCTCCTTCATCGTTGCTCTCATCTTCTCAACTTTGTCCCACCTCCCTTCTTCTGCATAGACATTTGATGACAACACATATGCCCCCGAATTCCATGGCTCAAGAGCAATTAGCTCTTTTAGTGCTAGTTGCACAAGCTCCGTCTCACCATGAGTACGGCAAGCACTAAGCAGAGCTCCCCATAAAGAAGCATGTGGCTTCATAGGCATGATTCTTATTAGATCATATGCTTCTCTAATGCATCCACAACGCCCAAGGATATCAACCATGCATCCATAGTGCTCAAGTTTTGGCTCAATTTGGTGATTTACAGTCATTGAAGCGAACAAATTCCTCCCTTTTTCTACTAATCCTGCATGAGCACAACACGATAAAACCCCAACAAAGGTCGCATCATTTGGCCTCATGCCTTGATTAATCATCTCCTCAAACAAATCTATCCCAAGTTTACCCTTCCCATTAAAAGCCATAGCTGAGATCATTGTATTCCATGAAATCATACTTTTATGAGACATCTCACTAAATATCCTTCTAGCAGTCTCCAACATGCCACACTTACTGTAAAAATCTACTAATGCATTGCTTACAGACACGGATTCTTGATACAACCCACTTGACTCAGCATAAGACTGGATCCATTGCCCCACATCAACAGCTCCTAAGCGGGCACAGATAGGCAAAACTGTGACAAGAGTTGCCTCATCCGGCTTAATCCGATCATGATCCTTCATTTCAAGAAAAAGCCCCAAAGCTCCATTATCCCGCCCACTTTGTGCCAAGCAAGATATCATGATATTCCACGAAACAACACTACGTTCACCCATCTGCCTAAACAAATTCAAACCCGCATCAATATCTCCTCTTTTGCTATATCCGTGAATCATTAAGTTCCAAACGATAACATGCTTGTCGCACATTTCGTCAAACACCTTGTTAGCATCCTCCAACATCCCACCAGTAGCATACAATTCGGTAATTCCAATTCCAATCGAGCTAAACCTCTCACACCCAATCATTATAATGTCCTTATGAACACACCCTCCAAGTTTAAGATCACAAAGATTGGAACAAGCCTTGAGCAGAGGAGCAAAAGTGTACTCGTCAGGCCAGATGCCTCGACATTTCATGGAGGAAAACAAACTGAGAGACTCATCAAAAGGTCCGTATAGAGAGTACCCTTTGATCATTGCATTGAAGAGGAGTATATTGGGGTTACGGGATTGAGAAAAGACTCGATTTGCATAGTCCATTTTGTGATAGGACCCGCAAACGGAAACGAAATGGGCTAGAATTTGGTTTAACTGGCCAAGGCCATGGCGGAGGAAATGGGCGTGGATTTGGCGGAGTTGGGTTCGGGTATCGTGGCCATGAAGGAGGTGCAATATCTTACGCTCAATCTCTCTGCAACTTCTGCTCATTTCTTCCTAACCAGCAAAGTTGGATTTTCCCGGGAGGTAGAGATAACTGGAATTTGAACCTTGAAGGGTCCCCTTATTTATAGCATACAATATATGGGCCTTCCTTTGAACATAAGCATTGTCATGCGAGTGGTGCAACAATTAAATTGAAGAAGAGATTTTTTTTCAACATTGCAATTTATCAAATAATGATGGAATTATGAGATTTGGCACTGTAGGTGATGGTACCGAAACTTAAGCCTAAGGCATTGTAAATTAGGCAATTTATATGGAGCATGACTCGTTGCATCAAGCATACCTGAGTGTCTTAATAGCCACTTGATGGTGATTGGACACTAATGATGTCAACTTTCTAATATGGCCAAAATTTTATTATACTGATCGGATTGACGGCGTTTTGATAAAATTGATAAAAAAGTTCACGCTTATTGGATGAAACTTTTATCGTGTGAACTTTTTACTTGAATCTAGTTTTGGACCCTATAAGCCTTGTAGGGTTGTGGCCATTGTCAGTTAAGTTTAAAGAATTTAAACCGAATGTCAATAAAATTACATATTATTGATGAATGTAAAATGTGGCTCTTATAAGCTAAATTTTTACCTTTGTATATCATTATGATAAAACTCAACCACTGTCCAAATTTAGAAGTCCGAATTGAATGGTTGTGTTATGGATGAGCTTTGCATTAATATATGATTTTGTTTTCTAAATCAGCATACCTATAGGGAAAAAAATCTAATTTAGTTTTTGACTAAAATTTTTTTTTGAAAGAAAAATTATAGATCTTTAAAGAAGAAAAGACCCAAGACAAGGGAGACATTCATCCCAAACATAGTTCGGTTCATACAACACTGATACTCTAGCTAACTTATGAGCTTTAGAATTGCTAGACCGTTTTATCCAAGACAGTTCAATAAGAGGTAAATGAGAGAAAAAAGACTTACAATCCAAAACAATTATATAGAAATCAGAAAAATCTTCTAACCTATTACAACTAGCAAAGTAAAGTTCCTGAAAATCTGTATATATAATACCATTTGGAGGAAGGTTAGTCTCTATCCATGAGAGAACCGAACATAGTGCCATACCTTCTGCAACACGAAGAGAAAGAACGTCTGGGCAGTAACTTGATACGGCTTTAAGAAATTATCCATCAACATCCTTGAATATAGCACCAAAACTACTTCTTTTCTAATCAGCAAAGATTGCAACATCAATATTACAGGTCCATAATTTTTTCACTGTATGCACAAAGGAAGACAAAACTGAAACATTATTCATCCCAATCACATAAACTATGTTTAAAGTCTCTTTTGTCGCCCTCCATTCACATGGGAAAGTTAAAGCAGAGTTAACCACAATGTGTGGAGCCATCAAAACATTATCCCACATAAGTTTGTTTCTAATATTCCACATTTTTCACATAACCATACACATTTTTTGTAATTTATTTGCACAAAGCAACACTGATAAAGAATAGAATATATCCATTAACTGTGCATTTGAATCATAGTCAGGTAAGTCAAAAATAGACCAGACCTCCTTTGCAAACAAACATCCAAAAAAGAAATGAGTGGAATCTTTCTCATTAGTACAAAGCAAACAAACTTTTTGACTAAACTTAATAATAATGAACCTCCACCAATAACCACCCTACTAAATGATTCAACGTACCACATGAATATAAGCAATTTCTAGCATTACCATGTAATTTAATGTGAATATAAGCAATTTCTAGCATTACCATAATATAAGCAATTTCAGCATTACCATGTAATTTAATATGAATATAAGCAATTTCTAGCATTACCATGTAATTTAATTATCGAAACCAAACCCTATCTAATGCATATTCTAATCTTAACTAATAATCGAACTACATAATCAGACTTTCTTGAACAATCCGGTAACTTAATCATCCGGTTCATCTCGGATTCAAATTGGTATCCGGATCGATAATTATTTTCAAAATTGTATCTAAATAGAGATTTTCAGATATAAAAAGTAATGCAAAAATTCTGTTCAGATGTCCCAACTTGATGTCCTGATCAGCTTAAATATCGTTTTAAATAAATTTTCTATTAACAATAAAAACAGTTTTTTACTGAACTGCACATCATGTTTGTTACAAATCACTGTTCCATATTGAAAAAGGATGTAAGATATATACAAACGCAAGAAAGATACAAATTTTTCTGGTCTTCGATCTTTGTAATTAGCTAAACAAGAAAATTATACACATCTTTGTGCTTAAATCTAGCAAGTAATAATGGGTTTGGTGGTATTGTAAATATGATTAATGGGTCTAAACCTCTTTATTCTTCGCTTGGGATACCCATTGTCTTCATCGTCATCTCCTCCAAACATGTGCTCCAAGATATTAGGAGAAGAAGAAGAAGCTTCATTCTCAGGGTCGCCACCTTGGTTGTGTTCTGATATTTTCACGAGTCTGGGGTTGCTTAGTTGCAGGAGAAGCTGAGCCACGTGGATTTCCCAGTCTGAGAAGGATATATCCTTCGCCTTCTTCTTCTTCTTTGGGGTTGGCTTGTTTTCGCTTGTGGAGATGAGTTTCGCCATTCCCGCCGATAGAGACTGCTTATCGAACTGGAAATTCCGGCTTCTCATCTTTTTTTATTTATATTAGAGGGAAGAATGGCTTTGTCCTAAGATATATCTTTCTACCTAAAAAATCCAAACATAAGTCGGTTATAAGATACGTAGGAATCGGAGGATGTTGCTATTTTTATATTCCAAATATATATATTTTTTTATTCAAATTACTCTTTATTTGTATATGAAATTAGTAATATGTTATTGCATCCAGAAAATCCAAAAATATTTGTTATACGAGTGTTTTTTTTTTAATAATATTCTCTTCAAAATCTGCCTTTTTGATTTTTCCTTTTATTTTCTTAAGGAATTGCATATTACTTAGATATTAGAAAAAAAAAATCATTGTAAACTTGTTTAGAGATGCCCGTTGGACTTTTTCATTTATTCAACTCACTTCGTCTAATATATAAGTTTTTTTTTTATATATAATTACTGATATTATTCAGTTCAAACTGACCTATTATATGAGAAAATTTTTTTCAATATTAATTTTCATCATGTACAAAACTCGAACTCAAAATTATTTAAATAACTAATAAATAGATTTGAAATGAATTCAAATATTAATATTCTTATATACGGTAATTTGGATATAGACTATGAACACCCTCTATCCTAATCCATTTTCAAATTTTAACTATTAATAGATATCTTCCAGTACTACGTAAAAACAATATTATTTAATATAAATATTATAAAATTACGATATATATTTTTATATTACGAACCATATAATATATTGAATTAAAGTAAAATTTATTACTAAAATTAAGTACACTAATTTTTTTTTAAAAAATAATTTTATCTTGAGTGCCAGAGGTGAATGAGAATCAAAATTGTCATGCTTTCAGGTGATTCCCAAATATACTAACAGGAAGTTTGGATCGTATCTGAACAGTGCACAAGTCCGAAACCCTGTTTTAAGCCCAATTTTTGAAAAGGTCTTTAACACCGACTCTGTCTTGAGCAACAAATATTGGATTAATACAAGGCGATAGCTGAATTGTTGCTTGAAAAAGTGATACAACGGGGTAAAATTGAAACATTTAAACTGAATATCTCAACTACTCTCAACGAATTTGCCCATAAGGGTATTGCAGTGATATGTATCAGTTTCTTTCACTATTAATTTTCAACATTTGGACAACACCTAAATTTTACACATCCACAAAGAGCAACTGCCAAAATTCAGGTTGTTCTTCTCCTAGGATCATCAAATGTTTGACAATGATGAAGCTCCAGTTGTTACATGGTAAAGCCCATTTGAAATAGAAAAGAAAAATGGACCCAAAATTAAGATTATTTTTTCGACGATCGGAAACCACCAAATCCCATCATTGCAGCAACATCAGGATCAATGTCAGCTTCCTCCTCTTCTGCTGCCTTCTCTTTCTGTAAACATTACATGGATCAACAACAGATCACCATCATGATGAACATGGCAAAATGAATTTTGCAGTAGAATCATATATTAGGAAAACGAGAGAACGGCAAAAACAATTGAACATTGAAGAACTCTTCCTCATTATTCTGATGATCAAAACACAACACAAGTCCTTAGAAATCTATCTTTCCATGATACTAACCTTTTTCTCTTTCTTTCTTTCCCGGCGTTGACGCTTCCTTTCCTCCTCTTCTTGCTGCTGTTTCAAGATCCTTTCATCAAGATCTGAGAAAAAGGCAGTGAGAACAAAGAATTAAATCTTGTTATATAAGCAGGCAATTAATAGCCAACATAAGTCAATATAGACGAATTCTCAATACAAAAGTATCATGTACCTTGCTCAGTAAAGGTGGCAGGATCTTTCCGTTTCTTGAGTTGTTCAAATCGAGATTGGACCTGAAAATATTTAAGACAAAAACATCATTTACCCATCTAATCCCACTATAAATGATCGTACATAACCTATGAAATTGCAGTCCCAATGTACCAAGAAGGGAACCTTAAAAGCCTCTATCTTCCACTTCCACATATTATATATTTTTGTTTTGACCAATATAGGTATATAAGGTCTCTGTAACTATTTATATAAATACAAAAAAACCTTCACCTGAGATCTCTCTCTCTCCCCGACTAAGTAATGTTTTTAATTTTTTAAGAGGGTATTTTGGACTCAATTCTGTGCTTTACTGGAAGGCTTGCGCACCACTAAGTTGATTATGTTTGCTTCTAAGAAAATGACTACTACTTAAAACATACCTGTTCAAGAGATGCTCGCTCCACCCGCATAGACATGCCCAAAGCTCTTTGATCTAAAGAACAAAAGAGGAAAGCCATTAGATTTGGGGAAAAAAAATAAACTACAGAAAAAAAATGATAAGTTATCCGTGGATACATACGTTTCTTTCCATTGATGTGATCCAAGTAGTTCGCAGAATCCTTTACTACACATTCACATACTGAACAATAGTAACCAGCCTGCAAAAGAAACAATGAGAAAAATAGACAAAAGTAGAAACATAAAACTATACAATATAACAGCAATAATCTCTCCTACAGTGGTGGAGCCCCATGGGGGCAAATGCCCTCACTCAAATTTTCTTAATACATGAAAATATTGTAATAATGTATGTAAAAAGCTCCCATACTTTTAAAAATTTTGCCCCCACTCAATTTTTTTTTTAATTATGTGAAATGTTCTAATAGTTTATTTGAAATGTCCCCCATACTTTTACAAAATTTGCCCCCACTAGATGTTGGATCCTAGCTCCGCCACTTCTCTCCTATGCACATAAATGATAAATGAAAACAACAAACATAAATCATTTGCATGATTAATGCAGACTTTTCCACAGTATAAGAGACGGAACAAGTGCATCCACGTATGGATATCCACCTTAACAAGGGACTTAAATCTCCTAACATGTTAACCTCCCATAATCAAGATTCTTAAAATTTAACAGTGAACCGAGAATTACAAGCTTGAATCTATACCAAATTTGCTTTTGAAGGGGGAGAAATGCATAACAATAAGTTGATGGCTTGAATTTGACATTGGATGGGCCTTTACTTTAGCTAGCTATAAGTCATGTCAGCCTACATTTCAGCTCCTAACCAGGGGATAACAATACTCCATTAAAAATCAATGACATTCTGAAAGGTGCATAATTTATCAGCTTTTATTTCTGCTTATACCCATCATCACACACTTCTAATTTCAGTTTCCACTAATTAAAGAGGAAAAAATTTCAAGTGCAAGGTTGTGTTATGCATTTTCTCTGGACACAGATTAAGTACAGAAAAATGCTTGATCGAAAATAACAAAAGAAAGAAGGATCATTCTTCAAGTAACTACAAGAAAGATATGTCTGGTCACCTAAACACTCGAGTTTCAACTGCAAAGCTTCCAGAAATAACATATGAATATTAATTGAGAACATAGCAACAGCATATGAATCAAGGCTATGAAGAAACATAGCAACAGCATACCTGCTGGCTTAAAGGTGCTATCGGAGTAACAACCTGCACGATATCAAATGCATAAAGTGAGCAAATAAACCAAATGAATACCAACCGCTTGAATTCTAAGAATTCTTCAGACCTAAAAGCTTTAGATGCACTCAATTACAAGACAGACATTGATCAACAAATGATATGCAACTTGTTAACACTTCCTCATGTGAACTCTGTTATATAAAAATGCATTTAATTCAAATGTGAGATTCCTTGCTTCAGTGGTCTTACACCAACTGATCTTTATTCGAATGAGATGAGAGTGAGACTTTGATCACTTTCTTCTATTGATAAGTTTAGTGCAAACCAACACACAAAGTATGCAGGTTACAATAATTTTCCATAATCTCCCAAAGAATAAAATCTTAGCTACTTCTCACTAACAGGAAATACTCATAGGATAGAATTAAATCATTGTCAATTGAAGAGTGTTGACAAATTAAACAGATGAATCCCAATCAACACCCACTCTCCTGTCCAGACAAAGAAAAATTGACTCTACTACTGAACATCTCGGCAGATCAGAATGCTACAGAGTTCATGAAAGTTGGTGCCTTTAAGACGTCTCGGAACAACAAAACAATCTACTATATCAGAAATTTCCAGCTGTCATTTTGGGGTAGGGAAAAACAGGTTTCTACAACTTGGAAACAGATTAAGGAAACTACATGAGATTCAACAGCAATTACTCGTGGCAATTGTAACTACCACTGCTCTAACACTGAAATCCAAATGCATTATAGAAAGAAATAATTATACAGTTCCCAAATGAAAGGAAGAAAAAAAAAAAAGAAATCGCCTTTTCGTACCAGAACATGATTCAGTCATCCTTCAATTCCACATAGACCCGAGAGTAACTAAAACAAGGAGTGAAAGTAACAAACCTGAGTTTTCCCCAACCTAGAGTCAAGGTCAACTTCGTAGTCCCTATGCTTCAAGGGTTTCCTTTGTACTGGGGTACCTTTTGCTACACAAGAATGACATATTTAATCATATTGTTAATGCATGCGTCCAGAGTTCATCAATTCAACCAGTAAATAGATAGTGGAAACAAGCGCCGTGTCTGAATTCAAACAAACTCACATTTGGATTTCGACCGTCCCTCAGACTCCTTCACAAAATAACAATCAGCACAAGCAAGTAATCAATGATCAAAACAACAAAATTTAAAATTTTGATAAGACCAAATTCAAACCTGCTTTTCACGCTCTCGTGCGCGTTCTAAATATTCTTCTTTGTCGAATTTTCTTCTAAATGTGTTATCAACACCAACAGCCTGCACATGATTAGCAATAGCAGTGCAAATTAGAAAAACACATACCAAATTGGTTTTTCTTGTTTTCCCAATCATGAAGAAATCAGTACTCACATTGTTATGAGCCATTTTGGTGCTGAAATCTTGAACTAAAATCAGAAATAAAGAATACTATTAGATATCTCTCTCTATATATAATTATATGTATATAAATAAGTATATCTAGTAAATTATGAATTCAATCAGGGGAATCTGTAAAACCCTAAAAATCATTTCTAAAACTTCAGAAGGGAGTTCAAATGGCAAAAGGAAAGGGCGTGAAAAATTATGGATTAATTAAAATAGACGTCGTACAAAATCAAAAACATGGGCGTTTGGTCTAGTGGTATGATTCTCGCTTCGGGTGCGAGAGGTCGCGAGTTCGATTCTCGCAACGCCCCCGTTTTTAAAGACTCTTTTTTTACTAAGTCGGTTGAAGAGAAAATCCCAAAAAGAGGATTAAAACTATAATTTGATTTTTGATTTTTATTTTTTCCTGAAACAACAAAGTACTTCTCCTTGCTATTTTGATTCATAAACCAGAAGCAAACAAAGGAAGAAAATACACAAAACAAAAGCAAGGGAGAATCTGCAACTGGAAGGTAAAAAATGCGGAGCCTTAAATCTACGCTCGAAATTACTATAACCTTTGCTTTGTTGCTATTTACTTCGTCGGTTTTTGCGGACGACGTTGTTGTCCTCGCCGATGACAACTTCGAGAAGGAGGTTGGCCAAGATCGCGGCAGTCTCGTCGAGTTCTACGCTCCCTGGTAATCTCTCTCTCTCTCTGAGTTCGTTGTTTAATTTACGATGAAACAAGGAGTGGTATATAAATTAAGCAAGGAGTGATATTAAAATCCGTGAATTATTCATATCATGTTATTAGACATAGCTGAATTATTATCTTATTGAATGAGCTTAATGCGATGCATGAATTTGAGATTTGAGTTTGAAGTTAGCTCATGATTGACGAATGAAGTGGAGATCTCTGTTTATTTAGCTCGGTGATGGATATTTGATATTGTTGCTCACGGTTTTCGAATATGTCTGTGCGTTTGTGCATTGTAAACGGCGATTGATTGTAGGAGGTTGTATTAAAAGGCAGTTCGAGCCATTTCTTTCCTGTATGCTCTGTTCCTACTGGAGATACTTAATCAGCATGCCAAATAATTATTCCGTTTCAAAATGGTGTTATATTTACATGATGAAGTGATATTTGGAAGCTACTAGTTGATTTTTCTGAATTTTGTTATATATTGATATTTGGCAATCTTGTTCTCCTAAATCATATATGGGATTTGAATTTGTTGTTTATGAGATTATCCAATTTGCAATTATGCTTTTTGTTTCTTCTAACAGGTGTGGGCACTGTAAAAAGCTTGCTCCAGAATATGAGAAGCTTGGCACAAGTTTCAAGAAGGCAAAATCTGTTCTGATTGGGAAGGTCAGCAATTTAGATCCTAGTACTCCAATTATCCGACATCTCATCTTGTTATTTTGATTAACTTTAACTTTTTAAGTTTTCTTTTTAATCAATGTAATTTATTTTTACATAGGTTTGTGACATGGCCTGTCATTTTCTGGTATCTGTGCATTGATTATTATGAAGCATTTCTCATTGCAACTCGTATGTAAAATTTATTGTAGGTGGACTGTGATGCCCATAAGAGCCTCTGTAGCAAATATGATGTTTCTGGTTACCCCACAATTAAATGGTTTCCTAAAGGATCTCTGGAACCAAAAAAGTCAGTGCTGTGCTCCTCCAAATCCTATCCTTCAGTTATTTTCTTCATTATCCAAATTCATCAAAGAAAAGACCACTGTAGATGCTTTTGCACACCATAGTTGATAAACTTTCCTTTTCTCTTTTGAATTCATTGTTTCCCTTCTAATATCATATTCTTAACAAATGATAATTTAAACCTCTGTGGTAATTCCTTAGGTATGAAGGTGCACGTACTGCAGAAGCTCTTGCTGAGTTTGTGAATTCTGAAGGAGGTACTATTGTAACCTTGAAAATTTACAATATTCTGAGGATACTACTTTTGTGACATGAACTAATATTTCCTTCGTTATTTTATCTCTTCAAGCAATGCTAAGAGTCTGAATATGCTTCCCATTTGTTGTCTCCTTAGTCCTTAGTATTCTTTGGGTAGTTTGACATCAAATTTTTTTTTCCATTTGTGTCCTTTTAAGCTTACAGCACTTTGAAATACCTTGGGAACTTGTGTGTCTAATTTTCAGCTCTGTTGCTGAGAAGACATGGGCTGATAATTCTAGGATTTATCATTTACTGAATTAGGGGTTACTGTTATGTTGACCAGGCCAGTGCAATTGCTTTGATGCTTAATGTATTCTACATTTGCAGGGAAGCTCACATTTTGTATGCCTTTTCCTACAGTGCATAAATATATAAATTGTAATCAGAGTTTCCCTAGTTCTTAGCACTGTGTGCTCAAAGCTGCTATGTTGCTATAGTTTAAGTGTTTATCAATTTCATTTTTGCATTCTAAGTTTTATATTTTCCTTCATATGCAGGAACCAATGTAAAGGTAGCTACAGTTCCATCCAGTGTAGTTGTACTATCACCAACTAATTTTGATCAAGTTGTTCTGGATGAAACAAAAGATGTATTGGTCGAGTTCTATGCACCATGGTTAGTATTACTTTGTCACTGTACATTTTTCCTTTAAGTTTGAAATTGTGCATAGGAGCCGAGTCAAAATCTGGGTCAGTTTGAGCACAAAGCTTATGTAATGCTAGCTAATATGAAATTGAGCTTGGGTTTGTTGGGAAAGCCTATAAACTGGCTTGAGCTCAAGTTTTCTACAACACAATCAGCTTCTATGATTTAGTCAATGCCTCAATCCTAGAATTGTCATTTTGTGAAAAAGCCAATGTAGGCTAAATTTCAAAATATCTAGAGGCTACTTGTTGATTGGCCCAGTACAGAGTGGTTGTTGCTTTTTACTTCCAAATTGCCAAAATAGACTCCTAATGGTGGAAGTGAACTCTGTTGTTTGTACTGATTTAGGATTTACATTACTCTTCCATGTTTAGCCTATGATTTTTTTGTTTTTTCAGAAAGGTTTTTTACATCCTTACCCTAAACAATTTGTGAAAGCTAAACGACCTTCATAAGGAGTCATCTACCAAGCCTATGTGCCAAGTGCTTGTTGTTGACTCTTGTACTTGGATTGTTTGTTGAGTTCAACTTTAAGACTAAGGTTGAGCTTGGATTGTTTGGGCTGGGAATAAATGAACTTTGTGCCAAGCTGGCCTCAGCAATCCATAAAAATCACAAATTAATCGCATGTAGGCTTGAACCTTGCAAGATGCCATATCAATCATTGAACCTTAGTTTTGATAAGTGCAGTTGTGATATAGTTTTGCTGAATCACTATATAGCTTTCGTGACCATTAAGTATTTGTATAATTCTCTTTTTTTTTTTTTTTATTGGCAGGTGTGGTCATTGTAAACAACTTGCTCCAGTAAGTGTGTTATTGTGTATTTACCTATGATGACCGTTCTCATTAACCTTATTTGCTGAAAAACTCATGCTATGTTTTTTTTATCTCTCGTATCTTGTAGACTTATGAAAAGGTTTCAACAGCATTTAAATTGGAGGAGGATGTGATTATTGCTAACCTTGATGCTGACAAATACAGAGATTTGGCCGAAAAGTGGGTCCGATGATTTTTTTTTTATTAACTATTTATTGTAATGATTGTGTTATATCAAAATTCCAATTTGCATTGGCCAAGACAATGGCTGGAATATGATAATGTGAAGGTTGACATCTGATAGAATTAAACATCCAGGTATGGAGTAAGTGGTTATCCTACTCTAAAATTCTTTCCAAAGAATAACAAAGCCGGTGAAGACTATGGTGGTGGACGAGATCTGGATGACTTTGTAGCTTTCATAAATGATAAATGTGGAACAAATCGTGATTTGAAAGGACAACTTACTTCAAAAGTTAGTGAGATACATTTAAAAGCATACTGCAATGCAAGTATCATATTCTTTATATGGATGATATTTGCACATATTCATCCGCATGTTTATGTTCTTGATGTAGGCTGGTGTAGTTGCTGATTTGGAGAACTTGGTCAAAGAGATTGTCACTGCCGGTACTGATGAGAAAAAAGCAATCCTTGGCCGTTTGGAGGAAGAAGTTGCAAAGCTTAAGGGTACATCTGCAAGGTTAATATCCTAATTATATAGTTGGAAAATTGCTACTGATGTATTTGATATTGATCTTACTGTATTCATCTTGAGAGAGCAGCTCAATGCACCTTTTCCGAAGTACAAATTTCTTGGTATCAGTTGGACTCTATGTTCAGAAAGTTTTTCAAATATCTTTTTCTACTTTTCTTTTCTTATAATTTTTTGAGTTCAATTATTTGCTTGCTCTTCAGATATGGCAAGCTCTACTTGAAAGCTGCCAAGAACTTGCTGGAGAAGGGTGCAGACTACCCCAAGAAGGAAATTCAGAGGCTTGAACGCATACTTGAAAAGGTAATATATCTGAATGCGCATTTTTTCTCTTCCTTGAAAAATAACCTAACCCCATAGTTGAAAAATTCAAGTAAATTTGGAAAAATTACATACGCTCACAATATCAGAGCACATTTTATGGGAATTTCTCTGTTTTCCTATTGATAGTGATATTCCTTCTTGAATTCTCATCCATGTGTTTTTCATGACAGAAAACACAGTCTTTATACATAATCATTCATTGCTGATAAGTTTGCAGTTCTAAATCTTAATCTTGAATTAAAGTGTAAATTAGTTTTGGCTCCTTAAAGCCAATTGCTTGTGGCATCTAACAATAAAGAGGTTGATGGCAAGCTGATGAGTGGACAACCAGAGATAACTTGTAAACGTTGATATCGTGTCATTTGTAATTACCATAATCATCATTTGAAACTACTTTGCTTTTCTAATGGAAATTTGAGCGACACCATTGCCATGTTGAAGCCAAATTGGCACATTGATGGAGAAAAAGAGAGAACTTGTAAATAGTGATGTTGTGTCATTTATTCCTACCATAATCATTGTTTGAAGCTAATTTTCTTTTGTAATAAAATAATAAAGCAACATCATTGCCATGTTGAAGCCTCCTGTTATTGGGACAATGATGGAAAACATGAGTTTCAGTTCGCAAATTCACTGGCAGCACTTCCAAATTGTTTGGGCAAATCTTAACAATATTTTCCTCGATTTTCATTTTTGTATTTTCAGTCAATCAGTGAAGTAAAGGCAGATGAGCTCACTCTCAAGAAGAATATCTTATCAACCTTTGCTTAATATATGGTTAGAAGCTACAAGTGAAGTCACATCCTTGCTGGGATGCATTGGCAGCCTTTTACGTGGGGCTTTGTGGTCCAAGTCACGTTCAGGCATGGAAAAATGCTACTGCGGTGTATTGTTGACTCGCTTGTTTAATTCAGGGTTTTGGTTACTATTTGTTTAAGAGGAGATAATATGTTGCCATTAGAAATAATAGAACATTTTTCACATTGAAATTCTGGATTGACTGTCACATGATATTGCACGAGAATGGGTAAATTGAGGACCATTTGACTTGTGAGCAAGTGCATACATTGCTGTTCTAAAAATAGGTTCGAGGCTGGGCTTGTTTGAACTCTGAGCACATATGGGACGATCCGTTTGCTTGCTATTTCTTGTTTAACCATTTATCGTTTTCTCTTTTGTTGTTCCTTAGGGTGTTGCTGGTCTGACGACTCAGTTTTGATTGCATATAGTCCCTGGACTCTTGCATGTGGTATGTTGGAGATGTGGGGGCCGTGTTTGACTTAAGCCCAAGAAGTGCCCAACTTAAAATTTAAGTTGTTCGACTGCTATAATGTAATGGTAATGCAATAATAGATTGGCTAGTGGAAAAGAAAGTAAGTTCTGTTTTCTCTTTTCTTTTTCAGCATTTAAGAGTTTGAGGCTTTAACTTCTACCTGCATCCATCTGCGTCAAAAGATGGAAATTTATTCGGAGAAAAGATGAGCATCACGTGTACGCTTTCTTTCTACCATTT
The DNA here is from genome assembly GCA_037975025.1 of Excoecaria agallocha. Classification (NCBI taxonomy): domain Eukaryota; kingdom Viridiplantae; phylum Streptophyta; class Magnoliopsida; order Malpighiales; family Euphorbiaceae; genus Excoecaria; species Excoecaria agallocha. The sequence continues at coordinate 70,364,348 of CM075808.1, forward strand.
ACTATATATAATATCATCATCATCGTACGACCAGTGCATTTTCTTCACTAAGATTATTATTATTGGATTATTGATTCATAGTGGACCAAGCCAGTGATAGTATGCCATGTAATTTGTTTTCACTAACGTGACATTCTACCATTGATTTTTCAAACTTTGCTAAAGGTCATTGGTCAAAGATAAGGTTTGGATGCCATAGAAATTATGCTGAATATGGAGTAAATGGCTACGACACTGCATGATTGGGGCTGAGTCGTGAAAAAGAGAAATATAATTCTCACATGGACTGTGTGCAATACCTAACATACCAATAAGTGAAGTGTGTTTTTGTCTGTGCATTATGTGAACCTATGTGAAATAGAGAAATGGGTGCCCTCTCCTTTGAACCCACAGCGTATGTGAATAGTGGATGTGATTGTAACCATTTGTCAGGCAAATAATGAAAATGATTTCTCCGTAGTTATACTAGACTAACTTTTCCCTTGATTAGAAGCCAGGAAGGGACTTTGAATCTGAAGTAACAAATCTGGCTGAAGGGAAATGTTTATGGTGGAGAATAAATTTGGAATATGAAGATTGCAAATTATTCTGTCAAGACTTACATGAAAACTAGCAGTGGGTTTCACTTCACTTGTCCCCCTACTTAAATAGCTAAAAGCAAAGGAAATGGATATTTTTGCTGTCACTCAAGAACTAATCCCCTCCATCGAGTTCAAATTCATCATAAAATTGTATTGTTATTGGGAAAATTTTGGCCAAGAAATGGGGAGAGAAAGGAAATGCATAAAACCGCTGGAAGTAGTAAATAGTGATCGAACAATATATGTGAAAGACTTTTTGGTCCGACCCATTACCCATCATGATGATTCTTTTGAGATGAACATAGAAAAATGAAAACAAACCCATCAGCAAAAAATAGGACTTATGGGGGGACCCTGTTTTTTATTTTGCTGATACTGAGTTTAGGGCTGTAATTACTCTAACCCTAGTTTGATGAGATTACATTTTTTCAATCTTTACTTTTACAACACCCCCATTGCAAAAATATGCCACCTTAGAGGGAAAAAAATCCAAAAAGGTTGCCATTATAATCCACAGCACAACTACCTGATTTCGTGCATTATGAAAAAAGTGTTCTTTTTAGCACACAAGCATTGGAAAGAACTAAGCATAAAAGGTTGAAATTGGGAATGCTATGCAAGATATTATCAAATATTTGTAACTTATATTAATTTTTCTTTTTCTTTTTAATATCCCTTGATGAAATAATGATATCAAAAGGTAGAAAGGGAAGCATTCAAAAAGAGAGGCTTGGGAGTTTTGAATGGGAACAATTATATCAAGATCAAGCTTGTCTCATCATCTCCAACTCAATTTCTTTATGTCATTGTCTCATCATCTTCTTTATGTCAATGTCCAGGAGACATCATAAATATAATTAACAATAGGATTACAAGGCCCTCTCCTTCAACTTGCAACTTAATTTGGATCATCCAACCAATCTATTGGTTCACGCAGATTGGCCTAACTAAATTGAGATAATGAAACAGACAAATTCATTCTCACTGGGCCACTATCTAATAACGTTCAGGAAGAAAATTCATCAGCTTAAACCTCCAAATATCCTAACCACCACTTTCATGCAAAAACCAACACACATCACACAAGGCTGGACCCGTAAAGGTAAAACTCCACATTTTCTCTTAAAGCTCTACTCTCGAGTTGTTTTACGAGCAAAAAATGCCTCCTGTAATTGTTGAAAATTGTACAAGAATGCCCCTATTTAACGCTTTTGCCAGCACTTATACTAATATTTTAGCTTCAATAATAATATAAGGAGCAGAATAGTATTTTTTTTTCCCGTAAATAAATGCCATTAAGTTTCTCAGGTAACTGTGTGCCGTAATATGGGACCTCCACCACCTAACATAACAGGGTTATGTCTCTGCTACATGTGTATTGTATTATTGGTTAAAAAAATCCAACTAAGGCACTATTCCACTGTCATAATGCAAAATGGGGTAATAGGCATAAATTGTAGTGTAACTAATAATATCTCAATAAATTCCAATTATGGGTGCTGCTCAATAATGCAATAGGTTGTAAAAACTCAACCTTGGAAGTAAAAAGATTGAAGCTTTTTCTCATGGATTAGCGTTAAAACAATCCCATGAGAAGAGTACAAATTACAAAATACATGGATTAAGGACACAACTTCTCCCTTTTAAAACAAAAAGAGAATAGAATGATCCAGCAATAACGACAAATAATACAAAGATCATCATAAAATTAAATAATAATAATAATAATAATAACAGTAATTAGATCTATACAATTTCTTTGATGATGATGATGGTTGTGGTAGATTTGTTTTTTACCTTGAAGAAACTGGATTCAAAGCTCTAGCAAATCCATTCATGGCTCCATAACCCTTTGAACTAAACCCTAAGCAGCCAAGTAACCCTTGTCTATAAGGCAAGAAAGTCTTCTTCTTCATATCTTCAGCCTGTGCTTTACTTGCTTTATAGTGCAATTCATGAGGTGATGTTGGCACTCTCCTCTTCCCTACCCCATTTACCGGCTTTTTCACTGAACCATTTTGTGCATTTCCTTTAACTCTCTGAGTCTCCATAGCCACACTGGAACTAGAAGAAGAAGAAGCATTGCTAGTGATCTTCTCTTTAGCTGATACAGTGTTGTTGTTGATGGGTTTCTTTTCTTTAGCTGGTGAAAAAGAAATATTGGACCAGAATTTGTTATTGCTTCTTCCTTCACTTTTACTTCTGTATAGAAAATCTTTCAAAAACACCCATCTTTTTGAGTTCCTTCCAGCTGATGATGATCTTGAAGAAGATGCAGAAACTGAAGGAGTTATGGCTTCTTCTTCAATCTTGATACTGCCATTACCTTCATCTTCACAACATTCTTTAACATTAGACACATGGATCTGATTTTTTTTTATTTCTTCATCATCATTACCAAACTCAAAGGAACTAGTTCTTAATGGAGACATAGATCTAGTCCTCCTTCTCAAAGATTTATCTCTCAATCTCAGATCTCTACCTCTTTTACTCTCTTTCTTGACTTCAATTTCTTCATCACCATCCTCTTCCTCTTCATTCTCAAGATCCAACAATGGAGAAAGAACTTGGGGTCTCTCTAAATGCGTAGATAACTTCATAGGACGGATCTGACCGTTCAAGAACAACTCATCAGCAGAGCTCATGGACCCAGTTTGACCCGACCCGCTTAAACCCAGTCTAGCAGAGAATTCGAACTCATACCCAATAGGCACAGAGCCGTTGCCGCCATTATCAGGGGCAGAAACAGAGTAAGAAGAAGCAGTAGTAGTTAGAGCGAAGTGCATTGGGCTAGCTGGGCAACTGTAAAAGAAACCACCATTAATGGGGCCTCGGCCAGGGCTAGAAGGAGCACTAACATAAGGAGTGGAACAAGTGCTGTCAAAATCATCAGTAAAGAGTTGGGGTTCTTGGGTACAGAGAGTTTTGCCATTGTTGGCGTTTTCAAGGTCTGAGGCTTGGCCATTTTTGTTGAGCTCGAGCTCCATAATTTTTTTTTTTTTTTTTTAGTAAGAAAGAGTAATGATGGGAATGGTGTGTGTAAAATTAAAATAGATTGCGATTTTGGTTTGGTTTTATCTTTACCCTTCAATCTCTTTGTTTATATCTCTTTTGCCATTGTCTTTTCATTGTCCGTACTAAGATCAACTAAATTATTTATTGATTGAGATTAAATATTTTATAAGTAGATTTTATTTTATAAAACTATGTAATCCAATTTTCCTTCAATCACCTCACCTCTTTGTTTTTTCTATAACTACTAGTGCTGTATTTTACAGGACTTTTTTTTAATATTCCAGTCTCGTTTTAAAGAGTTATTTTCTCTATTATAATTTATTTTATTTTAAATATTATTTTTAAAATTGAAAGAATAAATTTATATAAATATTTAAATTTATTATATATTTTATTAAATTTTTTCTTATTATTTTTTATTTTTAATTAGAATTAAATGAAATTTTTGAAAATATAAAAAGATATTTTTATCAATAACTATAATTTTTTTATAAAATTGAAATATTCTAATTATTTTTTTAATTTTTGTGAAAAATAAAAAATTATCTTTTAAAATAAAATGAATGGAGTAATATTTAAAAAAAATTACAAAAATGAGTTCTATGAAACTTTCGTAAATTAATTACACATGAACATGGTTTCACAAAAAAACTCCAATTCCATAAATTAATTATGACAGAATCCAACTCTTATATATGACCATTTCATTAAAAAAATCAGTTAAAAGGGCATGTACAATATAATTGGGAGGAAACAAATTTTAAATCACAAAACTTGACATAAAATAAACAGCTTTAACCAAAACATGGGCAATTATATTGGCAAATCCAATTATACATAACTTTATTTGCGTTTATATTAAATTATCATTTGTATCGTATATTTTAAATTTAATTTTTTCTCTTCAAAAATTTTAAGTATTAAATGTGTAATTTTAAAAATATAAAAATTTAATATAAAAAATCGTTAAAATATAAAGATCGGAAATTATTTAAAATTTTGAAATTATTTTTAAAATTGCAGTAACATATTACAGTTTCGGATAACGGAATTTAAGAAACCGCAGTATAATTTAAGAAAAATTACCCCTAATTCTAAACGGATATATAAATAAATGTGGTCTGATTTGATAATTTTTGGATTGTAAAATCACAAGGGAAACCCATTTTCTAAGGTATACGTACACCTTGGGAACACAAAGTGATAGCTGCTTCATAGGATCCCAGTTGGGTCATTTCGTAATTAAATATTAATTAATCATTATTAACAAGTCATTAACACTTAACCAGAATAAAGATAACATACTAATCAGTTGACATTGCAGCAGTATACAGTGACTCTTTTCAGTTATTTGTTTCACTGCCCGAGAAACAAGAATATTGGTATCCATACACATATGCTCATCTTCCAATCACAATACTGTAGGAATCTCAATTTATCTTCCTTAATATTAGTTATAAATATTAATATTCCCTCCTCATTTCTAAGAATATATTCACTTCCATTTTTCACAAACTAATTAATTCGGTTATATTTTCTAATTTATATTAGAGAAATTCTGAAAATTGTAAAAATATATTATAAAACTAAAAAGTTTGTTATAATCAAAATTATAATTTATATATATATATTAAAAATATATAATTTTAAAATTTTATTTTATGAGCGGAATGGGTAATTCTTTTTTTATTTTCTTCTAACAAATATGAGAAGATGAAATTTTTAAAAAATAGAAAAGGAAAATTAATAAACCACATAATTTGATATTGAATGTTTACAGCAAACTACATTCTTATATTTCTGAATTTTTATATTTTTCCGCGCTAAATGTTTGTACAAAAAAAATTACACGTTATTTATTAAATATTAAATTTTTTTACTTTTGATTCATTTCACGTTCAATCCTTATACGGTAAAATTTATGCGAAGGAGTTGATGAGAATGAACAATACGTTTTGCTGTATAAGAACTTAATATTAAATAAATAAAAAGTAAAATGATCTAATTAAAAAAAAAATTATACAAAGAACTAATGCTGAAAAATCTAAAAGTTCAGGAACACATTTTGCCAATGTTTATTAGTACTCTGCACGATGGCATGTGGGATGTGTTGACAAAGTGAGACAGACCTTGTGGATACCCATAATCAAGGCATAACCCTAAATAAATTCCTCTAACTAAAAATTTTATGAGCCCTAACACCAATTAAGTAGGCCTAATGATGTGATACTTTATGAAATCTTATGTTTAAAATTATTTAAGGGCATCGATTATGGCAGGGCATGCTTTTCCTTATCGTATTCTTCTAAACATCAATAAAATATTCACATTATTCTTTTTATATTATTCGCATATCAATTTTTCCATTTAATTTATTCGATATTCTAAATTTGTTGATCTAATTAATTTAAATTCTATTTGAACAAACTCGGAAGAGAATAAATTACCATCTTCAATTATTCAAAGACGTTTGATACCTAAAACCAGAGCTTGAAAATTTTAGTTAAAAATTTCATTCCCAACTGCATAAATTTTTAATTTTTTAATTATTTCATAACTATAAAAAATGTGCAACGTACGCATACTTAAAAATAAAAAATTATTTTATACCGATCTAACCGGTAAATACTCTTAAATAATAACTAAGAATGAAAAAAGGTGAAATCGATTATTAGTAAACTCTGAATGAATTAATAAGAAAGATTGGTTTTGAATAGAATCTTTGGCTTCATAACCATTTGCTTAACATTTTCTCACTCATAATGATTTATTTAGATCATAGAAGGCCAAAATTTATGATGGAATGGACCAGTTAATTGGCTGCTGCAAAGATTATATTGTTTTCATCTTTTCAGAACAAAAGCTGTCATTTTCTTTCTAACAATAATAATTCTGATTCTTTCACTGCTGAAGCCAGTCCTCACCTCAGAATTACAGCTTACAGTAACTGAGATGGACAATGATATCTAAAAGATTCAACCCAGATCAAACTCAAAAAAAAATTAGATTTATTGATCTAAATGTTTTGTTTCTTTACAATGTGATAAGGAAAACTGGAGAAGGCTGGATTGTGGGAAGTTGAAATAATCCTTAGACTTAATGGAGATTAACGACAAGACGTGAAATTAAATGGATGATCATATATCTAATTCCTACATCAAAGCAAAAAGAAAACAATCTCAACGGCTTCCATAGTTACACTGAACAGGAAATTCCTCTTTATTGGCCTCTTTACAAGATGAATAAATCAGAAACCAGTTCTTCAACCAAATAAGTTAAGATCTCCTTCTCAATCTCTACACCTTCTTCGAATATTTCTACGTTAAACTCGAGCCATTTCCCCTGATGGGTGCTCATGTCCTTGTCCACAAGTTCATCTACCATCAAGTCTCCCATACCTTTCCAACCTAAGATCTCTTTATACAGTTCCTCTGCCAACCTCTCCTTCATTTGAAACATTGTCCACAGTTTCGTCCACGAGTTGCAGCTTCCTACAAAACCTTGTCTGCCCATTAGTTCCAAACATTCGCTAACACAATCAAAGAAGACCTTTCTGTGAAGCTTCATGTAATCTTCTTCATTTCTTTTCATTCTGTTCACTTGATTCTCCAACTGATGAAAAAGATGCGGGGTTATGATATTTGAGGTCTTTCCCAAGCTGAAATCTTTCAACATTGTCTCTGCATTATTGAGTACATCCCTCACGTAATCTAGTTCCCAGTCACTCGAGTTTTTTGATTCTGTTGTAGTGAATGTTCTTATTAAGTACTTTCTTCTGATTTCAGCCGTAGATATTGAGGTGGCTGAATCTGATAACTCTGTCTCTCCTTCTACTTCAAAGGCCTGGCTTGCAGAGAAACCACTGAGCACCTCGTCAGCTTGAACTGGTGACCATGAGTTCGTTTCTACATTATTATAGAAGAGGAGGGATAAAAAGAAGACCGTAAGCAAATCTAGAAAACATTATGGCTCCATTTGGATGATCTATTAAACAGCATATGAACCTATTTTCTACAATGCACTGCCCTATCACCAGACAATTAATTTAAAAAAAAAAAAAGGTACAGAACAGAGGAGCTCCAGACATAAATGTCACATACTTGCATATTTCCTTACCACTCCTAGGTTGCTAATCAGTTTCTAGTTGATATATTTTGTTACTTGGTTCAGTTGAGTTTCAGAAAATCATAAGCGTTATCCTAATTATATTGTCAAACAAAATGAAAAGGGAAATGAGGCATGTCTTCACCATTGGTATTAGAGCAACTTCCGCTCTCAAAAGAAGATTCAAGGATTGAAACTGGACTATGATGTTGATATTGATCTTTTTCAGCTTCACTGAAATTGCTGACACTGCTGCACTCTTCCATTTCCGATGATCCCTAAAATGGCTCAAAAGGAATTAGTAGAGACCGATTTATAATATCAAACACAAAAAAAATAAAATGTATAGAGTAGTTAAGTCATATTTCCTTAAAAGCTTCATAAGACAATAGCATGTGACTGATTTTTTATATGCATATTATCAGTCCGTGAGAAACAAAGGCCTAACTCCATTTAGTGCAATCCACTCAAATGAAAGGCTTTAACAAACGGCATGCTTTTACTGTTCCATCGACAGCATACCATTTTCCAATTAAAGAAGGACCAATATCACAAAAAGTAGAAAGATCAATTGCTAAATTTAATCAGCAATTTGGAAAGTGGTGAAACTCATTGATAACCATAAAAACAAAGACTCTTCCTTTATCAGCTATGTCCTCATTGGTATACATGCAGAAAATTGAAGCATAATACAATCAACTTCTTTGTCAAACAGACAGAACAACACTTCAAAAACATCAACACAAGGAAAAGTACCAACTCACTAGTGAAGAGTGATTTATCATTTCTAGCCTCTAGTAGGAATATCTACCAGTTAAATTTAAATTTTGCTTCCCTTCATTAGTTTATAGAACTATTGTTTTTCCTGGTAGAGAAACACTAATAATTGAACTTTAAGTACTTGTTTAGGGCTTTCAAAATGCATCAAACTTCATTTTACCACTCAAAAACATAGAAATACCAAGGAGCAATGTGGATCCAAAAGCACGAACAAAGAATGGCAAATAGTACGATAAACATTTAGGAGACAAACCTGCCAGTTTTGGCTATCAATAAGACTTGAATTTTCTGCTGAAAGGCAATCAGAGTTATCCTGCTGGTCTGGCTTGTCCTTTTCTATACCAAATTGAGACCTCTGTGCTGCAGGAATAGTATTAACCACATTGGATTTTGATGCAAAATTCAGTAAACTGGATACAGCACCGGTATTAGTGTCATCTCTAATCCTATTGCATTGGCATGACTCAACTTTATCTGTTAATTCCCGCAGTTTTTCTTCCAAAAGAACACCCAAAGCGTCGCCACAAATTATATTTAACCCAGGAAAAGAAGATGTGGACTTGTTGAAGGGATTATCATTACTACCAGAAGAATCACTGGCAGAGCTGTTGCACTTTCCCATTGCTGAGGGCTGTGAATTAACTGTGGCCCTCTTCACAGGAGATGTGAATGTAAATGAAACAACATCTTTACCATCTCTCCTGTTATCTACAGATGTGTTCACACCACCCTCTACTGCAATGTTACATTTTATAGATTTTTCATTTCTATCAAATGATGTATTATTGGACACGCTTCTACCAATTTGAACATCACTATTCACTGGCCTTTTCTTTGAAGTTATACCATTTGGTTTATCCTTTTCAGAATCCATCACCACTGAATGCGTCCTTTTGGACACTGTTTGAGACTTCAAAGCAAATTTATGTGCAGTCTTACTTTGCCCGATAGAACCACTGGTGGGCTGAGCTTTTCGGCTTGGCTGGTTAGGAACTGAACTTCTCAAAGTAGAACCCTCTTTACCAGATTGACAATTTTGCTTCTGGTTATTCTGCCTAAGCATATCATCAGTAGTCCTAACCAAAGCTTTTTTGGTATTTTGTGTACCAGGTGGGCTCTTAAATGATTGGTTAGTTCTGATCTCCCGCTGCTTCTTAGAGTTGACATTTCTCGACGTTTCTCCCTCTTTTCTTTGAACACTAGACTTCACTTGCGCTGAAGGTGAAACTGATTTTCCCTTGTTCCTTAAGCTGTCAGAAGTACCTTTTTCAGAAAAAGATGAAACCTTGCCACCCTCTGATCCACTCCGACTTCTATCACTATGCTGTCCTTTCCTGTTTTTTGCAGCAAATAATTCATTTGATTTTTGAAGCCTAGATGCCGCATGTGCTGCTTCCATTTTCTGTTTCAAATCCCGAATTCTGAAGGGGACAGACCCAGTTGAAGGCACCTTGCCATTAATTGTTGCCCTAGGACTAGCCTCAATTATCTTCGCAGCTGCCTCAAATAAATAGTCTGCATTCTTTCTTGAGACGAAACCTGGACTCTTGATTGGAGACAGTAGTTTATGGTGTGTAATTAGAATTGGCTTAGCAGATTTTGTAGGCAATATTTCAGTTTGAAATCTTTCAATTGGCCGAATTTGCACTTTCTGTGACCTTGATTCCAAGGAATTCCAAGAAAAACCATCCCAGTTGCTTGAGATATTGTCACACTCCGTAGGATTACACTCGCTCCATAAGCTAGGCCGCCTAGGCATACTCCTATCATATTGAGATGCTCTAAAAGAAAAGGAATTGAAAAATGGGGTAGAAGAGGGCTCCGCAACACTTGATGTTGGCAAAGAATCCAAGCCCATAAGTCTAGCAACAACCCCAGGAGCTCTAGATCCATATCCATCATCACTATTAACTGATGATGCACAACTTAAGTCACTACTGCCTTTGTTACTTGAATTGGCTCTCCTCTCATCCAACTCTATCTGTATATACAGCAAAAGTAGCACATTTTGTTAACCTTACATGTTTGCAATATAACGAATAGAAAACAGAATCTTGGTAAACAGAAGCTCTCACCACATGAGACTGTGATGTGGCCTTGCTTTCAACATTTTCTTTTCCTTGCTTTGGTTCTTCTACAATCAAAATGTAGGGTGAAACTGTAATAAATAGATAGAACCAACGCTAAATTGAGCACACATAAAAGCAACAGAACCTAGAAATAGCATATGCACATTCAGAGCCTAATAATACCGGGTAAGTCATGATTTTTGGAGAACAACTTCTTCCGAGACCTCCCATTCCAATCAAAGAAGTTGAAAAAGCTTCCCTTTTGACGTTTCCTTTCTTCCTCCATTATCTCATCTACAAACCAAAATTACACAAAATCAAATCTCATAAAGAGCCAGTCAGATTCTGAATGAAGTTTTACACTTGGGGATTTACATTATTAGATGAACAAATCAACATCAAACAATATAAATAAGGCATTTCGCAGAAGTTACTGCCACAATCGGTTAGAAATTTCAAATAAGTTCAAATATAATAATAATTACAAGAAATGATGACTGGTTAAATCTGAAGCAAGCCTAAAATCAACTGCATTGGTCATTCAGCTAGGTAAATTAAATCTTTCTAGTCCAACGACAATGGAGGCCTATAAGAATAAATCCATTCCAATGGGATTCCTTCATATGAACCACCAGAAACAGAAGGATTCGAAATAGAAGAAGAAAAAAAAAAGGCTTCCAAGCTTGAATCATATCAATCAAAATCTTACCTGAAATCCTTCAAATGCAGCAAACAAAAAGCTCGTTCCTTTCCTTTCGCTGCAGAAACAAAAACTTGCAAATCTCATCTGTATAAAGCCACCTAGGGCAATGGCGGTACAAAAAACGAACACAACAAATGGGTAGACTTGAAATGAACAAAAGATACAAACTTTACACCATTCAACGAATCTCACCAGTCGCTCAACATTCAGGAAGCCCCAATCTTCAACATTCAAGGACTTGGGTCATTTTTAGGAGTCTCATAAACAGACAGAAGAATCGAAGAGGAGAACCGAAAGTCTAAAGATATGGAATTAGGGCTCCACAGCCCAAGAAAAGTGGTCAGGTCAGCTGATTACAGAGAGAAACAGAGGTGTTGGGTGAGTAAGAAACGAGATCAGTAAAAGGCTGAGGCAGTACAGAACTGTAAGAAGAAGAAAAATGTGTGTTAGTTGCGAGAGAGCATTAAATCGTAAATCTTGAAGAAGATGAGACACAGGTAAGATTTTAAGGCCTGAGAGAGCAGAGTGGGAAACTCTCTCTCCTCCTCTGAAATTGTGGATTTTTATTACCCTATGCAAAAACTCCATTTTCACTTCCTTCGTCGTGTCTACATCCTGCCACGTGGTGCATTCCCATGGGCTTGAGATGCCGTTTGGTGGGTCCAGCTTTGTTAATAGAAAATCAAATTCTGTTTACCTTGAAAATCATCTGTCTTCCACTTTGAAGTCGATTTCATGCCTCATAATCCACCAAAGCATAATGAGGGCATTGCTATAGTGCGCTTAGAGCAAATTTTGATCTTAATAGGAATTTAAAATTAGATTCGGAAAAAATTCAAATGATTCTTGAAATTTAAAGATTTTATTTAAAAGTAACTCAAATTCGATTTTAAATTTATTGTCCAAATTTCTTAATTAAATTTTATTTTATATCATATTTATTTTATAATTTATAATTTAACATTATATGTGTGAAAAAGAAAAGAATTAGTCAAAGTTCAAGTGAATTTTTTTTTACATGTTTTAAACCTGATGGGTTCAGCACACAAATAGAAAAATAATAATAATAATAATGCAACTAAGAATTTTTATATAAATAAATATATAAAATGAACTAATTTTATTTCAAAAAAAATGAACTAATTTTACTAATAATTTAATTGGTTCGGTTTTAACGATTTTTTAATATTGCAAACTGAACGGATATGATCAAATTTATATTTGAAAATAAAATCAAATAAATTAAATTAAATTAAATATATTAAATTGCTTTAGATCCAATTCGGTTCGATTTAGTTTGATTTTAAATGACGATTTGAAAAGAACTAATCGAAGTGAGTCTAGCCCATCAATCCTGTCCGATAGAGATGATCATGGGGTGAAAAATCTTTGTCCCCAGTGGGGAACCGTCCCGAATACGACGGAAAATTTTCGAAAATTTTCCTTGTGGAGGCGAAGACGGAAAAAAAATATTTTTCGACTTAGAATTTAGGATGAGGACGGGGATTGTGATCCATAATTCGAAATTTTTCTATATTTGAAATTTAGTAATTAAATTTAATTATATTTGTATAATTTAGTTTTAAATTTTTTTTAATTTTAATTTTATTAATTGTTAAAATTTATATTAATTTAATTTGTAATTAAATTTATATTTTTTAATTATTAAATGTTATATTTCAATTACAATTAATTGTTAAATATTATATTTTAATTATAATTATATTTAAAAAAATAAAATATTTTTTACGCGAGAATGAGAATCTCGACTGGAATTCCCCCCAAATTACTTTCGGAGACGACCCCGCCCCTGCTCCGACCCTGCGCAGGGCAGTAGGTGGGGAGCCATTCCCCACCCCCACCCCGTCCTATGATCATTCTTACTATCAAATTGCTAAGTCTATATGTGTGCAACATGTCTACATAGGATAAAATTATAAATATCATGTGTGCACCATAGCATGCTCTATCATAACAACAATTATTTTTTATCCTAATTTTAATATTTAATCGTAATTATAAATATCAATATTTTAAATTGAATATTGACTACTAAATCAATTATCTATCTGTATCAGTTTATTTGCTTAAACGAAATTTATGCATAAATTGAATCAATACTTTAAAAAAATGGAATTATATTAGTAAGTTATAAATGTATAATTAATTAGTGGATAAAAATAAATAAATTCATTATAGGCAAGTGCTTTGTAGCTCATGCTAATGTCCGGAAGTTATCTCTACACCATTAAATAATGGTAGCTATTTTTTTTTTTAATGCAATGCAATCTTACATTTACAATCAAAGCGATCACCGAAAGAAATAAATTTGGCCAAATGTATCTTTGAGATGGTGATGTTTTGATGTACCAACACAAATTTCAGTGCATCAAGTCAATTGTATATGATAAAACTTTAAATTTAAAATTTTGCAAAATTAAAAAAAATAATACTTTTTTCGTTTTTTTATCTGTTATTTTTTAGTCAAATTTTAATTTTATTTATCTGTCACTTTTAGACTTTCAATGTAATTTAATTTACTTTTTCAATTTATTTTTTTCTAATAAAGTCAGAATCAATTAAATTTAATAATTTAATTTTAATCACACATAATACTAAATTTAAATATATTTATTATTTCTTAATTACAGTAAAAATAACAAAAGTGATTGATAAAAAAGAACGAAATGAGTAAATAATTGTTAGTTTGGATGTCTCTTTCATGCAATGCTTTATAATTTTGAGTGAATTTCGTGTAGTTTGTCAAGTTTTGGTGTATCCTGAAAAAATATATATTTTTTTAATTTTATTTATGATATTAGAAATTCTATTTTAGAAATATGATAACCGACTAATTTGGTAAAACTGCCATAAAGTCTTATTTTTTGTTAATATGCACTATATGTCCTTTTAACTTGAAGGAAAAAAGTATATATTGAATTCAAGAAAAGGCTCCACCAACTGTGAAGATTCTGTATCATCATTGCATCACGGAATTTCAATCCCAATATCTGATAATATCCTCCTAAAATTTTAATCAAACTTGATATTTGCACAAAAAAAATAAACAAAAAAATAAACTATCTGTGAAAATTTAGAATACAATCGGCAGTCAAATTAGCTATTTATTTCGAATATGAAAAATTATCGAGAAATCATGAAAAATAAAAAGAATAGGATGAAATAAAATATACATATAATCATGACTTTAAATACTATAAAGTTTTATATCAAATTGGATTAGGTTTATTATCAATACTTTTTTCACTCCTTTTTCCATTCATTGTAAATTTCATTTTATTTGTCTAATTAAGAACCAATACTATATGAAATAAATGCAAGATTTTTCTTACATGATAAAGTAATAATTCTCAATTTATGAATGGCATAATACAAATAAAACCATTTTCTCTCTAATTGAAAGAAAAAAAAGGGAATTTTTCAGCCAAAATACGAAGAGGTTGGCAATTCAGGCTCAGCCTTATCCAACTCTCAAGTAAAAGAAAAATGGTGGTTTGGATATCATCCTAATTGGCTGGAAAGGAACGCGAGTGAATAGGAAAGACATTTGGATTCAAGTAAAAGTGACAAACTTAGAAAAATTGAGGTGTTAAGACATGGCTTATAGCATAATATATAGGGTAGTTAAGATGTCATCATCTGATAATTCAACATAAGTTAATGACAAGAAAGAAATGACGTGGTGAGTGCATGTGCTTTGTCAAAAATATTCTCTTACCGTGGACCTTAGATCTTCAACAAACCGGTGGCCAGTAGGTCAACTGTGTGTGAACATGAAATGTATGCCCTTTTAAGAGCACCTTGAGTAGAGAAATGACAACCATCACCTACTCCAATAAATTCTTAGCAAACATAAGTGTAGATTACCCAATTGCAATTGGCTTGTTTGAAGTTGGGACTTAAGACCGGGGCTGCGCAAAATCCGAACCGACCTGATTAATTTGACAGATCCGATTCGACATATTCGAATAGGATTAATCGGGTTAATAGGATTGATTCAGATGTTAGAATTAGGGATTAATCGAGGGTCCAATCGGGTGAAAATCCCTCTAAATTCGATCCGGCCGACAACCCGATTAACTTAAAAAATAAATCAAAAAAACTAATTTTATTTCTCTTTTCCATGCCCTATATTGTTAGTGTTTAACATGGTATTTAATATTATTTATTTGTATTTTACTTTAAATTTGAATTTAAATAATTAAAAAAAATAAAATTTGGATAAATTGGATGGATCGATTCGAAATCCAAAAAATATCAGATTACTCGGATAGAAATCCGACAACTAAGTAGGATCGAACCGGATAAAAATAATCCTTAAATTTTGAATTAATTAGGTTCGAATCGGGTTGATCCGAATCCTACGATGCACATCCCTAGTTAAGACCATGCTCCTACTCAATTTACATAATATGAGACCTAGTCAATGCCAGAAGGAGACTGCTTAATCTTTTTTTTTTTTTCCTTCTTTATTGTTGTTGTTATTATTATATCAAAGCGTATAAAATAAACAATGATCATATTAATGCCACACGGTTTCTTCACTTTAACATTGCCATTTGTCTACGCACACAAAACAGTAAAAAGTAAAAACCATGAAACGTTTATTCAGAATATTTTATTTAAAAGTTACAACCCTCAATAATTGACCTTCTATTCAGGCTCATATGACCTTCCTTTGTTTTTCTATTGGTATAATCTATGGCATAATAATACCATCATGGGAACAACTTAACCGAGAATTGGGTCCCAAATGGAGGCTGAAGCTACGGTTGCCATACATGTATAGCATATCTCACACTTTCCGATCATTTAGATCATGATTCAGATGGTACTATTACTTAATTTAACGGTTATAATGTAGATGTGCTATGTCCTGGAATTACTGAATAAAGTTAAAATAAGAGCATTTACAGAAACCAAAAACCATTGGCTCATGACATGAAACTGAAGCATGTAATCATCAATAACTTGGATGAAGCTCTAGAGCCATCAGATTACATTAATAGTTCAGGCAGATAACTCTTAAGTATTGTTTTTGCCCAGTTCACAACCACCCACCCCAAAATTATCCATCACGTGCATCGGCAAAAGAACACATGTGGAATTGTTATATCTGTTGCAGTAAAGTCCAAATCAAGCAGAGTTTGGTCTTCAGCACCTTTAACTGACAATGACTGGCCAAGCTTTGGCTTCTGTTTAGTAGGATTTGGACAAACACAATGCATGCATCTTCAATTCCTGTAAGGCGCAATGGAGCCCCATGCATGTGCAAGCGTACTCAAAAGAACAAGAGGACTGTGGCCATGTACAGCATCGAAATTGAACATTTTGTCATTTAACAAACAAGAAATCATGCATATGCTCATTTGGAAGTCTTAAGACGGTTATCACATGGATTGGAACCATATTTGCAGTTTTCCCGGTCATATGACTCTCCAAAATGTTGAAGTAATGCTTGTCTTCTACATTCAGCCTAAAAATTTGGACAGAAAAGAAGAATTAAGAGTTTTCCAATGTAGCCAGGGTAGTTTTTTTTTTTTTTTTGAAGTAATAATAAAGAATTGACAGGGCAAATTTTACTTGCCTTCAGCTCGCAGTAGTGTTGCATCTTCTGAGCTTGAGCCATTGCTGTCTTAAAGCTTTCTCTTTTAGATCCTTGTCCACTTCTTAACATACATACAACCCAGCTAAGTCCTTCTTCTGGTATAAAGCAATGCATACAGCAGGTAGATTATCTCTTCCAGCCCTTCCAGATTCTTGATAGTAGCTTTCAATTGATTTAGACAATGTATTGTGGATTACAAATCGCTGGGCATAAACAATAAAAAAAATTTGATTTCTAGTAAACAGCAAGAAAAAGCAAATCACAGTAGCAGATTGGGGGAAGAAGTATACTATTGCTACAACCATTAATGATTTCCTGAACTCTATAGGAATAATACATTCTCTGAGTTAACAAGGCTCCCCCTTGACTTGATGTAGCTTAGTTCAAGTGCATCTTTCATCATTAAAGTAGCTCTTATTTTTAATATAATAAGTCTCAAAACGTTTTTTGTTGCTTTTATTATTATTATTATTATTATTATTATCATCATCATCATGTTCAATTCCTTTGCATGTTTCTATTATATTTTAGTTTGTTAATTTTAAAAAGAATAACAACTTCATACTTTAGAACGATGTTGTGAGCAAATTAGAAGCATTTTTACAGCATTAAATAAAATGTGTCCCCTTGCAGAGTAGCCATATTGCAAAAAAACACAGCCATATTTAAGAAATGTATCACACAAGAAAATAAGAAACTAAGTGAAGAATTTAACTGAACTTACAACATCTGGTTTATCTATTCCCATCCCGAAAGCAATAGTAGCACATACAATGTGGACTTCACCCATATGCCATTTCTTCTGAACATCAATTCTTTGGCGAGCTGCCAGACCAGCATGATAATATACTGTCTTAATCTTGCATTTTTCATTCAAGAAACTTGAAACCTCAACACATTCATTTTTCGAGAGGCAGTATAATATTCCACATTGATTCTTGAAAAGATCATCTAAAAGCTTCCCAAGCTGCTTCAATGGTTCCTTGGTCTTCCCAATCACTTCATATTTTAAATTGGGTCTGTCAAAGCTTGTCTCGAGTACAATAGCATTTGGAATTCTTAAAGCTTTTAAAATATCCTGCAAATAATCTCTTTTGGTAAGGAGAAAATTTACTTCTGAGAAGGCACCACTGGAAAAGTGCAAAATATGGCAAAATAATTACCTCGCGAACTGACTGGGTTGCTGTAGCAGTCAAAGCCGCCACGGGAACATCCGGAAAATTCTGCTTAAGGCAACCCAAACCCCTATAATCTGGACGAAAATCATGTCCCCACTGGCTGCAAGGCATCGAAGAAATTATTAAAATTTGATAAGCAGTTCTCATTTAAACATCATACTGCTTAAATACTAATTTGCTTTGGAAAAAAAAATGAAAGTATTAGTTCTGAAACTAAATTCATGACCTAGAAATAATTTAAGGATCTTGACTGGATGTGTATTCCCCCGGCACAAACATTACTGGATGTAATTTTGTTTTAACTGAAAATTAACTGCAGAAATGGAAGTTGGATAACTGTTGCCTCATGAAACTACTGCCTGATATCCATAAAACACCTTCAGAAGTGCTACTCTTGTAAGGAACTTGTTCATCAAGTTCTATCTTCTGATTGGAGAAACATAGATCAAAAAATATTATGAAAAAATCGAAATTTTAAATTCATAATATATATGGTAAAAACATAAAATCATTTTTTTTTCTTTTATTTCCTGTGGATAATATGCTGTCAGCATGAGAGGTTCAGAAACAGGTTTCCATGCCATAATAGACTCCATAAATCTACATATGTTGCCTCAGCCACGCCTCACCTATTTCCCTCAACACAAAAGAAGAATGAGATATGCATGCTAAAGGAGAAAAGATTTTAAGTGTTTGTTGTCAACCACAGCATGATATTTAGATGAGAATGCAAGTGTCTGCCATACCTCACACAGTGAGCTTCATCAACAACAAAACCTGCTAGTTGTCCCTGTGATATTTGAGCAGTGTTAACTAGATGAGCAATTCCTTGCTAAAATGACATACTTTAAGTACAATTCAATCAGAACCTGAAGAAAAGCTACCTTTCGATGCAGGCATTTTAATATTTCGGAAAATGCTAGGTTTCCAGCAATCCTTTCAGGAGTCACATATAGGAGCTTACAAGAAGGCTTGTCTTTCCTAGTAGGATGAAAAGCATTTATTAATGTAAAAACCACTTGGTTAGCTCAATCTACATCAAGAAGGCAAGTTCTTGAGCCAATTCCACAATTAAGCAGTAAATGGATAGATCATATGAATCCCATAAAACAACCTTCTGAAACATAATCTTATAAAACAAACTCCATAGCCCAGGGAAGAAACTTGCCTTAGTTCTTGAAGGACAGCTGCAGCCTGGGAAACAGTTTGTTGGGAATTCAAAAAAGTTGCTGGAATTCCATATTTGAGGTTCAATGTTATAATCTGATCTTGAATAAGGGAAAGTAGGGGAGAGACAACCACTGTAACGCCTGGCTTTAGAGTTGCTGGAAGCTGCGCAAGATGTGCAATAGTGTAAGTTAGGAGTTCTTTCAAATGTAAAATGGCTACTTTATCTGTTTCAACAACTATAACACAGATCAACAAGTCATGTACGAATTCTTACATAAGAGAATAAGGACAACTTTATCTCAGGAAATTGAAAAAAAAAAGGAAGATATGCCCTACTGCATTGTTATAGCATGGATTTAGCTGTAAAATTAAATGTCTTTCCTTATACAGAATAGACAGTTACCTTGTACAGAATAGGTAGTTTTCTAGTTAGGATTTCTATACTTGTATAAATATAGGATTTCTCTTCAAATCAAATACAGAAAATATATTTTTTCCTCCATTCTTTTCATGGTATCAGAGCCCTAGGCTCATTTGAGTTTTCTGGTTTTTTGGTTTTGGGTTAGAACTACTGTTCTTTTTCGATTGAGGAATCTGCTCCTCCTTGGGTCACCAACTCCGGTGACCGGTTTGCCTCACCTCCACCACAGGAAGGATCGCGCCCTCCATTCCGGCCTGGGTACGTTTTCCGGTGACCATCGGAGCAGCGCGTAGGTCTCACGCGCCGATCGAAGTTTCTGCCGCTTCTTCACGTGCCGGCGAGTGGAGGCGCGTGTGTTGTCCGGTAGTCCTCCGATTTCTCCTCCGACGTCGACTTCTTGTTTCCGGTCAGATTCTGGTGCTAGCTTGAGGTGGTTTTCCTTTTTTTTCTTCCTTTTGGCGGTAATTGCCTTCTCTGCCCAGGTTTGCCCAGGTTCTGCTCTTCCCTATTTCCCATTTTTTGTGTGAGCTTAATATTGGGTAGCTTGTTGAGGGAGTTGTGCATTTGTTTTTTGGCTGAATATATTGGGTCACATTGCTGCGTTGTTTGTTGATTGTGTTATTTGTGGATAATATGGGTGACAGTAAAGCAATTGTTAGAGAGACTGTTAGTGAGATTATTCCTTTGTCTAAGATTACGGAGGAAAAATTAGATGGATCTAATTATCTTGATTGGAGTAGAACTATTACTATTTATCTCCGTAGTATAGATAAGGATGATCACTTAACCGATGACCCTCCTACTGATAAAACTGAAAAGCAGATCTGGATGAGAAATGACTCATGGTTATTATTACAGATTAGAAATTCAATTGAAAGAAATGTGCTTGGCTTAATTTCTCATTGTGAAAGTGTGAAAGAGTTGATGGATTATTTGGCCTTTTTATATTCTGGAAAAAGGAATGAGTCTCGCATTTATAATGTCTGTAAAGCCTTTTATCGTGCTGAGAAGGAGGCAAAATCACTCACCACTTACTTCATGGAATTTAAAAAAATTTATGCAGAGTTGAATATGTTGCTACCTTTTAGTACAGATATTAGGGAACAACAAGCTCGGAGAGAAAAAATGGCAGTAATGAGTTTTTTGGCTGGTTTGTCACCTGAATTTGAGACAGCTAAATCTCAAATTCTTTCTGGTTCTGAAATTCCTACTCTTGAAGATGTATTCAGTAGGTTATTGCGTGCAGATAATGCCCTTTCCAGTCAACTAAATAGTGCTCTTGTTGTCAAAGAAAGTGGGGGTGACACTGGTAAGAAGAATGTGCCAAGAGGGGGAAATAAATCCAATGACAATCGAAATAATGATATTGTTTGCTACTATTGTAAAGAGCCAGGCCATACGAAGCGCTACTGTAAGAAATTACAAAATCGCAATCAAAGGGCACAAATTGCTAATGTTGTTACTTTTGGTTCATCATCTGAGCAGAATATCACCATTTCGGCTGAAGAGTATGCTAAGTACCAGGAACTGTTAAAGGGATCCTCGAGTTCAGTCACTACTGAGGCAGGTAATACATGTCTTATCTCCTCTACCAACAATTGGGTCATTGATTCTGGTGCTACAAATCACATGACAGGTAATTCTGATATTTTTTCTAGCTTTCATACTCATAAAGCTCCCTCACCTGTTACTATTGCTGATGGGACGTCATACAACATTTTGGGGTCTGGAACTGTTAAACCAACTTCTTCTATTACTCTCTCCTCTGTTCTAAATCTTCCTAACCTGGCTTTTAATTTGATATCTGTGAGTAAACTTACCAAAGAGCTCAATTGTTGTGTCTCATTTTTTCCTGATCATTGTCTTTTTCAGGATCTTATGACGAAGCAGATTTTTGGTAAAGGACATGTATCTGGTGGTCTCTATATCCTGGATTCTTGGGTTCCACGATCTGTTGCTTGTTCCAGTGTAGTCTCTCCTTTTGAAGCACATTGTCGGTTGGGGCATCCTTCTCTTCCTGTTTTGAAGAAATTATGTTCGCAGTTTCATGATGTCTCTTCTTTGGATTGTGAGTCTTGTTATTTTGCAAAATATCATCGTAGCTCGTTAGGTCCTAGAATTAATAAACGAGCCGAGTTTGCTTTTAAGCTTATTCATTCGGATGTTTGGGGTCCTTGTCCAGTTACATCAAAAACTAGGTACAGATATTTTGTTACTTTTGTGGATGATTTTTCTCGTATGACTTGGATTTATTTTATGAAACATCGTTCTGAAGTATTTTTCCATTTTTTTGCTTTTTGTGCTGAAGTTAAAACCCAGTTTAATACTTCTGTAAATATATTACGAAGTGATAATGCTAAGGAATATATGTCAGATTCTTTTCAGAGATATATGTCTCAACATGGTATCATTCACCAATCCTCTTGTGTGGATACTCCTTCCCAAAATGGAGTTGCTGAGAGAAAGAATAGACATTTACTAGAGACAGATAGAGCTCTATTGTTTCAGATGAATGTTCCTAAGTATTTTTGGGTCAATGCTATTTCTACAGCTTATTTTTTGATTAATCGGATGCCCTTTACAGTGTTGAATGGTGATATTCCTTATACTGTTTTGTTTCCCAATAAACCACTATTTCCAGTGGAACCACGGATTTTTGGCAGTACATGTTATGTTCGAGATGTACGTTCTCATGTTACCAAACTTGATCCTAAGGCATTGAAGTGTGTTTTTTTGGGATACTCACGTGTTCAAAAAGGATATAGATGTTATTCTCTTGATCTGCAGCGCCATCTGGTTTCAGCTGATGTAGTGTTTTCTGAAGATAAACCTTTCTTTTAATCTCCACCCACTCTTAAAAATCAGGGGGAGGAAGATAAGTGGCTCATGTATAAGGTAACATCTTCTCGAGAGTCTGTTGATGTGTCTACTGAATCTTCTGATATTGAGCAAATAGCAACTAGTGATTCTTCCACTACAGTAAGACTACCCATTGTTCAGGTTTACTCTAGAAGAAAAGACACCAATGATACATGTCCTGCACCAGCACCTTCGTCATCTGATCCTGCTGATCCCGATCTTCCCATTGCTCTTCGTAAAGGTACACGCAATTGTAAATCCATTTATTCCATTGCTAATTTTGTTTCCTATGATCGTTTGTCTCCTTCGACATGCTCTTTAATTGCATCTTTAGATTCCATCTCTATTCCTAAGACAGTTAAAGAAGCATTGAGTCACCCTGGATGGCATAATGCAATGATTGAGGAGATAAACGCCTTAGATACAAATAACACTTGGGAATTGGTGCCTTTACCAGAAGGAAAAAAGGCTGTGGGTTGCAAATGGGTCTTTACAGTCAAAGTTAATCCGGATGGTTCTGTGGCTCACCTGAAAGCTCGACTTGTTACTAAAGGATATGCTCAAACTTATGGGGTGGATTACTCTGATACTTTTTCTCCGGTTGCCAAATTGAGCTCTGTTCGCCTTTTCATATCTTTGGCAGCTTCTCATCATTGGTCCTTACATTAGCTGGACATTAAAAATGCATTCCTTCATGGTGACCTTCAGGAAGAAGTTTATATGGAGCAACCACCTAGTTTTGTCGCTCAGGGGGAGTATGGGAAAGTTTGTCATTTGAAGAAATCCCTATATGAATTGAAGCAGAGTCATCGTGCTTGGTTTGGCAAATTCAGCAAGGTTGTCCAAGAGTTTGGGCTAAAGAAGAGTCAGTGTGATCACTCAGTTTTCTACAGACAATCAGAAGCTAGCATTATTCTCCTTGTGGTTTATGTTGATGATATTGTGATTACAGGAAGTGATTCTGTAGGTATTTCCTCACTTAAGTCTTTTATGCATGGTAGATTTCACACTAAAGATTTAGGCCAGTTGAAATATTTCTTGGGAGTGGAAGTGGCAAGAAGTAAGAAGGGTATTCTTCTATCCCAAAGAAAATATGTTCTCGACTTGCTTGAAGAAACAGGAAAATTAGGAGCTAAGCCATGCAGTACTCCTATGGTTCCCAATGTACAACTTACAAAGGATGATGGTGATCCTTTTGATGATCCAGAGAGATACCGAAGATTAGTTGGAAAACTGAATTATCTCACAGTAACTCGTCCAGATATCGCATTTGCAGTGAGTGTTGTTAGTCAATTTATGGCTGCTCCTACAATCAAGCATTGAGAAGCTTTAGAGCAGATTTTACGTTATTTGAAAGGTGCTCCTGGATTAGGTATACTGTACAGTGATCATGGGCATACTCGCATTGAGTGTTTTACAGATGCTGATTGGGCAGGTTCTAAGATTGATAAGAGGTCAACAACAGGCTATTGTGTTTTTGTTGGTGGAAATTTAGTGTTCTGGAGAAGTAAGAAGCAAACTGTAGTATCCAGATCCAGTGCAGAATCTGAATACAGAGCTATGTCACAGTCCGCATGTGAAATTTTGTGGATTCATCATTTGCTTGCTGAAATTGGTATAGATTCTCCGTCTCCAACAAAACTTTGGTGTGATAATCAAGCTGCTCTTCATATCGCCTCCAATTCAGTGTATCATGAACGGACCAAGCATATTGAAGTTGATTGTCATTTTATTCGTGAAAACATTCAAGATAATGTCATCTCAACAGGATATGTGAAAACAAGAGAACAATTGGGTGATTTGTTCACAAAGGCCTTACCTGGCCCTCGAGTTGACTATTTGTGTAACAAGTTGGGCATGATTAACATCTATGCTCCAATTTGAGGGGGAGTGTTATAGCATGGATTTAGCTGTAAAATTAAATGTCTTTCCTTATACAGAATAGACAGTTATCTTATACAGAATAGGTAGTTTCCTAGTTAGGATTTCTATACTTGTATAAATATAGGATTTCTCTTCAAATCAAATACAGAAAATATATTTTTTCCTCCATTCTTTTCATGCATAAAGAAAGGCAAACTACCTGGTAACATAAACTTTTACCACCTCCAGTAGGCAGAAGAATAAAGCAATCTTTCTTTGCCACGGATGCTTTACAAGCCTGATGCTGCAATGGACGAAATGTCATGTTGCCAAATATTACATCATTTGCCAATTCAAAGTCATCCAAAGCCTGCAATTCTTCGTAGCTGAGGATCTGACGCCCATCTTTTTGTGTCTCAATGTGTTTTCGTTTGTTGCAAACTGATGAAGCTGAACTATGAGTGACACTACTCTTAAACTCCTTCAATTAAAAAAAAAATCGACATTAGTTATGTATGAGTAACTTTAGTTGTTGGCCAATTGAAATAAGAAGTAATGCAAGTTAACTTTAATTATAGTATGTACTAAAAGCCAACTGCCATAAAACTCAGGACACATAACACAATAGCTAGATGCCCAAGTTTCAATAACATCAAGATCATATTTTTTAGCAGAAAAAATTTACCGTAGATCTAGAAAAACTTTTACTTGAGGCAGTGGGCGCAGAGTCCTTTCCGGTTGTGATACTAAAGTCTGGATCTTCATCATCGGTAGAGGAATCCACTTCCAACCAAGTCTGTTGCTTTTTTGGTTGTGGTGAATCGTCTATAACATTGACATATCGACTTGCATTTTTACCACAATCAACATTAATACTGTTAACAGCATCTTTCTCGAATATATTGCTTAGAGTACCACAAGCTTCTGATTCAATGGCTTGCAAATCACCGTCCCAATCCTCACTATCTTGCATATATTCAGCTAGTGCCGCAAGAAAGTCATCACCACAGCACTCAACCGTCACAAAATCTTGGCCATCGTCACCTTCAATAACAGTTAACAGAAAATTGAATTAAGTAGGATAAAAAAGATTGAAAGTTGTTCAATTTACTTTAGATTTGTTTACTTAAACTATAAAGCCCCATGACCATCAAAGTTTGTGAGTGAAATGATGAGGGTATTAGGGTTTAAGAATTGGCAGAGATAAATAAGTACCGTAAAGCGAAATTAAATTCTCTAAGCATTTCTTCGCCGATTCTTCGTCGAAGCCGCACTCCAGAGCCAAGCTCAATAATCGAGTTTTCTCCAATTCGGGATCTTTATTCCTCATTGTCTTTTCTCCAATTCAATGGTAAGATCACAGAAGATGAAAACAGACAGGCGAAGCGAATTCTCCCGCGCAATTTGTTCTTCCGGAGACTGAAATATCCAAGTTATATTACTGGTAATTCATAACACGGCGTCGTTTAGTGAAGGACGGGAAATATATGGACACTTGCATTGTCGTATATTCGTATTATTGGATTTTCTAAAGAAGTTTAAATAAATTTGTGCTTGCTGCCATTTTTATGGGAAAATTGAAGGCTCGGCTTATACACAAATTACAGTGTATTGTTAATTTATCAAAAGTGCTTAAAAATGTGATTATCAGGCAATTATAACCATATATTTTTGTAAAAAAAATAGGCAATTCACCATTGATTAGTACATAAATCTCCTCAAACACCAAATTTGGGCAAGAATTTTTCATTTCTATGATATATGAGAGCAGTAACTTGATGTTGAGTTGATAGTTGAGAATTGCCAAATTTAGAGATTGTGATCATTATAAATAACTTGTCTAATGAGGTCATATGAAAAATGTAAAGTAGCAACAAAAGGAAAAGGGGACTTGTTCCATTAAAACCAACACTGAGAAAGAGCAATTCCATTGAGCAAAAAATGTCCCTTTTTTATTCTTTATTATACTACCATACTTAACACACCCTTTCCTCTTACTAGCTTAACATTTTTAGTTTAACCACAGAAACCATCACCGCTGCCGGCGACTTCAACCTTCACCGGAACCTCTTCTTTCTTGATCTCAGCCTTCACAGTAACTGCAACTGCTGGTTATTCTTTCTTGATAGTTTCAGTCACTTGCTCCTCCTTCTTTGGGGTGACCATTGATTTCTTTGGAGTTGCACAACGCCCATATGATGAACAACAGCTGCTTTTCCTCTCCATCTTTTCTTTTCTTTTTAGATGATTGTGTGTAATGTTAAGTGATTGGCAAGTGTGTGAATTATTAGGTATTTATAGAAGCGTAGATTGCAACTTTTCTGCTGTTCTTGATATTATCAATCTGCTGGAGTTGCACACTTGAAACGTGGATAGATTCATGAACTAGAGAAACCCATTAGTCATTAACCAAATGGGATTCAATGTACTACGTATACCTGAGTTGTG
The DNA here is from genome assembly GCA_037975025.1 of Excoecaria agallocha. Lineage (NCBI taxonomy): Eukaryota > Viridiplantae > Streptophyta > Magnoliopsida > Malpighiales > Euphorbiaceae > Excoecaria > Excoecaria agallocha. Next base: position 70,391,168 of record CM075808.1, read on the forward strand.
AGAGAGAATACGCATGGTTCTTGTTTCTTTGATGACGATTTTATGACTGGTAATTGAACTTAGCGTAACAATTAATTAATGTTAATTATATTATCTGAGGATATATTTGTACTGAAACGATTCATATGTTAGTGTTTCAACATTTTATTTTGCCTGGAAAATGCATTATTTGGCCCCTGAAACTGTTGCAATTAATTTAAGTGAGCTCCTCAACTGAATTATTTTGTTCAATTAAGCATCTCAATCTCTAATCTAATTTGATGTACTACTCTATCGGATAGAAATAATCCATGAGCATTTGTTAGTTTTTTTTATATTTAAAAAAAATGTTAATTTGAGCACTGAAGAGCCAGAGGCACAACCCTAATTGAAGAAGCAAGGTAGGTGACTAATGGGTTTCTCAGATTCATGAACATGTCCATTATTAAACAATATTAATTACTATTGCAATTAATAAATGAAGAGCATAAAATTAGCATTACTGCCTCTATATATACTAATCCCTTCTTTTTATCAACATAGCAAACAATTATATCTGTATTAAACTTTGAAAGAATGGAGAGGAAGAGTAGTTGCTGTTCAAATCTAACACCAAAGAAGGAACCAGTGATAACTCCACAGAATGAGGAAGCGTCTGAAAATGAAACTATCAAGAAAGAAAAAAATGTTGCTGCAGATGTCAAGACTGAGGCAAAAGAAGCAATAGTCACTACTGTTAAGAAAGAAGAAACACCTGTTAAGGTTAACGCCGCCGGTAGTTATGGCGGTTGAAGGAACATATGACGTTCGTTAATAACAGGGAGGGGAAAGATCCCTAAAACAGTTACTATATATGATGTTTGTTGTCCTGATGGCTTATATTATACGTACATCCTTTTCCTCAGTACGAAGTAATAATAACAGTTCCTTGTTTGAGTGGTATGTTTTTTTTTCTCATTTTGTTAATTTCTAATAAAAAAATAATGGTGCAAAAATGTCTTCATGAAAACAAATAGTCCCTGGTTTGATAAATCTTTCTCTGTATGATTGTTAATTTCAGAAACTATATTCCTCTACTCTCCTCAATTAAACCAAACTTTCTCAAGAGAATGACATAAAATAATTGGATTATTTGGCCACAGTGTAACAACAATTGTCCCATAGCACCACAAATGCCCATTAACTTTTTCCCTTCAATATAGGCTCAGTCAAGATTAGAGGAATAAAATTCAGCTGAGGAGCTCAATTAAATTAATTGCAATAAAGATCAGGTGCCAAATAATGCATTTTCCAGACAAAATAAAGGAAATGAATTATTATTTTTAAAAAAAAAAAAAAAAGAAAAAATCAAACCTCTGAATAGGTACGTGTTAATTAATTATAACCGAAAAAGGTAACATATTCACATACACAGAATAAAAAGGATTTAAAAAATAATGATAAAAGGGGAAAATGGTAGCAAACTCCATGCATACATGGGTCTCCTATTACATAATATTTCCAGGATATTAATTAGAACTCATCTAATAATAATCTGATTTTCAGTAGCCATGAACAATCCTAGAACACGTCTTCTTGATCCAACGAAGCCCTTTCTTTATAGAAGATTTAACCTTTCCTTCAACGGCATAAAATTTATAATGTGCAATTCTCTTCTTCCTTTTAACATCAGGAGATTTCCACCATACAACGTTCGATCTTGTAAAACTAGGAGAAGAATGCTTATGATCAAACCTGTTTAAGGAGGAATGTCCGACATGGAGTTTGCCTGGTGTATTTGAGGTATCGGTGTGCATGATCTCCTTGACCATCTTGTCGGTACCTCCTCCTCCCTCTGCAACTCTGGTACAGCCGGTTCTGAGAAGCAGAGGGTGAGCCTTTGAGGTTTTCTTGTTTTCTTTTCTTGGCCATTTTAAAGGAGAGGTGGAAGAGGAAAGTTAAATTTGGAAGTGTTTAGCTAAAACTGATTTATGACAGGTAATGTTATTAGTTTTAGATGGGATTGGAGATCATCCTTTAATAACGATTTTTCTATAACCTCATCTGTATATGTAAACAACTACATTACTTGCCCTACATTCAATTATAACTCCTACCATGATTCCCAACCAACCGTATATTATACTTGAAAGAAACCACCCACAAATACCAAGGGCTTAGGTTATGGCCCATAATGTTTCAAAAATTTACCTCAAATTTCCGAGTACCAGGTTATGAAAAATCTTGTTTCCAAGCCAATTAAGCATGGCTTGGTTTGTTATTATTAAAATTTATAGAAATTTATGATTCCAACTAAACTTTAATACTAACCAAACAAATAACCAAAATTTTCAACAATATTAGCAATTTTATGAAGTGAAAATGTTGTTTTTAAAATTTTCAAAATTTTCTCGTTATTGTTTGAACCAATAATCAAAATTTATATATTTTACTAACTAAAATCGAATCAATTATCCAAATAACAAAACAAAACTAACCAAATTAATTTTATTCTTTTTTTTTTTTTTTGTTAAAATCGAATCATACCCACCCCTAAATCAGCCCTTCTCGTGTGTAGCCCATCCAAGTCCAGAATGAGCCAGGTCCGACTAAACTTAAACCTGAAATAAGCTTAGGCCAGGCTTCAACATCACCAAACATAATCTACAAGCCCGACTTTCCTATAAGCAGTAAAGGATGGTTAAGATGTTATTATTAGTAACTCCGTCAGGTTTTCAGAAACCAAGATTTTTTCTTTTTTCCTCATAAATTCAAGAAATCATTTGGTTAAATATGGCTATGTACATGAAGACTCCTTCCAATGAGATGAAGCAAGAAAAATCTAAATGTCACTGCTGGTTGTTGTTACCGTCTGGTGCCTTTTTACTTGTAGGTCCCTTTTTTGGTTTTTTGGGCTTATCCATGCGAGAAACCTGTACGCAAATCCAACGATAAAAGAAAAACTTACAAAAACAATAATGTAGAATTAGCTAAATGAAGTAAAAATTGCAAGGGAAAAAAAAAAAGAAGAAGAAGAAAGCCCAATGAGGTGAACAAGGTATGATGATCTATACTTACAATGTAGGATTTCCACTCAATTTTGTCATGCCCTTCTGAGACTCCGCCAGGCTGACTGTGGTGGAATATATGAACAAGCACAGCTGCATCAAGTGCAGCATACTCCAGCTGCATCATTTATATTTGCTTTAGTTTAGATGAATGTAAAAATAAGAAAGCTCTTTTTACCAAGATGCAAATACACAGGTACATATATATAAGGAATTTATAAAACTGAAGGAGAATAGCGACCCTTAAACTTTTTAGCAATGGCCCGCTGGCTGATTCGCCTCAAAATCAACTACTGCAACACAACTTTTTATTTGCATTATTTCATCCCAAAAACAAGCTTCTTCCATCTTTCTTCCCAAAATAATGAATGGTGCAAAAGCAAAGGAAAAAAGAATATATATATATATATATATATATATATATATATATATATATATATATATATATATATATATATATATTTCTTGGGATGAAATGAGACAAGATAACATTATTGAAAGTTGCATGCTAATTTGGTGTAAAAAAATTAATTTTAAGGCAAATTGATCATTACAAATAATTTGAAAGGGAAATTGCACCTTTAGTCAAATTTATAAGGTTTCTCTAGAAAACAAAAACAAATAAGAGGTGATATTGGAGTTATACAAGTTCTCTAAGAAAATGTAAAGTGTTTCTGTAGGAAAAATATGATTAATCTGTATCTCAAGAAAACAAATTTTTAGGATGCAATAAAATATCAGCGATATTCTAACTTCCAGACTCATAGTTAGTTTATACATGTATTAGCAAAGAAGCAGATAATAGTAGGGGTGAGCAAAAACCGAACAAAACCGAAAAACCGAACCGAACCAATCGATTTTTTTAATTTGGTTCGGTTTTTTGGTTTTTGGATTCGGTTTTTAATTTTGAGAAATTTCGATTTTTCGGTTTGATTCGGTTTTTAAAGGAGAAAACTGCATAAAAACCGAACCAAACCGAAATTTATATAATTATATATATTTTTTTGATTTTTTTATTAAATAATTATTTTATACATATAAATTATTTCATTTTTAGTTGTAAATTATATGAGTACATTTATCAATTATTAATATATATTTTTTAGGTGATAATTTAAAATTTTGACGATTAAATTAAAAATCGATTAAATAAAAAAAATTTAATGATTTTTTTGTATTATTTATTATATATTTTGAGATTATTTCTTTAATTTGAACTTTTATTTGTACAATTTAGATGTTTTTACTTTAGTATATTATAATTTTTAAACACAATATTTTTTATTTTTTAAAAAATAATTTTAAATTTTGGTTTTTCGGTTAACCGAACCAAACCGACCGAAAATTTTGGTTCGGTTTAAATTCGATTATTCTAAAATTTCGGTTCGGTTCGGTTGATAAAAATAAGAAAATTTCGGTTTTCGGTTATTTCGGTTCGGTTATTGAACCGAACCGACCGTTGCTCACCCCTAGATAATAGGACTCAGCGCAGTAAAAAGTTGCATATGGGAAGTGCATAGTAAAGTTGGCTTGAACAACAGCAAAGACCTCCATATAAACCAAATTCAATTCCCTGAAAGCTGTAGTAGAAATAGTAAGATATGGATTGGAGATGATGTAAACGAAAAAGATACATGTACCTGGTTCTGACTTAAAGGCCGTTGTTCCCAATTGCTATTCCGTCTTGTTTTGTTCAACCCTGCTCCTAATAATTTCTGATTTGAAAGAATTCAAACAACAATGTTTAAGAGGCAGTAAAATCAAAGGAACTACTGGTGATAGTTTAATATTTTATGAATACCTGTGCAAGGCCTGATAGACCACCCCGGGGTTCCCTGAATACATTCTGAATGTCCAGTAACATTTCATAGTGCTTGAAGCACTTCAGTTCGCCATATGAATGAGCCAACTGCTTTATATCACATTGAAAGTTGTAACCTACAAATCCACTGAGGGTGTTAGCTCCTAGAGTGCATAGCACTATTCTCTACAATTTCCTAGATTGACAGTATATTTAATCAACAAAGTTCAGGAGTTTGTTGTTAATGAGAAGTTCTGTCTCGTAATACCTACAAAAAGCAATGCAAAATAAAGGAGACTTCAGGGCCTTCACAGCCAATTTCAATTTTGGAGTCTAAAATTTGCAAGATGATGAAAGATGGTTCTCCCTGGGGTTTAGATATTCATACCAAGTTTTAGAATTCTAGGAGATTGCAAAATCCGTGTTAGGCAGTTGTCTAAGATAATTGGTACATCTTCAACTAACTTTATCAAGTCAAAGATGAAAACCATCTTATCAGAAGCAATTTGCATGATAGACACCTGTAACATAAGACCCCTATTTTCATTAATTATAAAAAGAAAAGAAAAAAAAATATTAAAAGAACAAACACTGAAAACATTTTCATGCATAATAGCCACATGGACCTTCACATGGAGGATAGACCGTTACCTTGTTTGGTTTGCTCCCTTTCTCATAATTAGGCTTCCATTCACAATCCATACCCACAACTTTACATCCCTCGATATGGCATGTTGCTTCATGCAATGCATCAACTTCATCAACCCAAACAATATCTTCAACAACTAACTCATTAAGTTCCAGGTATCTTCCATGTGGAAGACTTGCTTCAAGTTCTAAACACCAAAAAGAAGCATTATAAGTGTCCTCCCCAAGAATAGTTGAACAGTATTAGCCATGCAAAACCATTCTTGTTAATGAAATCTTATTGATAAAAGAGTCCCTTTACCAGCAATAATAAATAAATGCACCCATAATATAATGATTAGCCTGCAACATGACATGTAGCATAACATGTTTTGCGTCATCCTTAAGAACCAAAACTTTAGTCATTGATCAACCAATGGTGTCAGTAGCATATAAAATGATTGTTAGTTTGTTACCAAGTCATTTTCAGTCTGAGGGGCATTTCATACTCAGGTTCAGCCCAGCAATTCCATCTTGAAGTTTTAAATCGCTGGGAAATTAGTTCAAGGTAGTTAGACTTTATACTTCATCCAAAGTCCAGAAATATATGATAAACAATTTAATGTATGTCCACTAGCATTAAAACTGATTCCCACAATGGCACGTGATGCAAGCACATCATTGCACCCTCTGACTTTGTCATCACATAATCCTATGCCACGCACAAGTTATGATATAAAGAATAAGCCAGAAAAAGAAACCCCATTTTCCTCCTGAAGACCTAAACAGCATCCAATGACATTTCTTAAATATACTTGGCATTTCAAAGAAACAAAAAAGTTTAAATTGATTGTACTCAAATTGCCTGTGTCCCAAGATTACAGATGTGTAATTAATTAACATTTTGCCTCCACATCTAAACCAAAATATCAAAAATCTAGAAAAAAAAAAAGAAGATAGAATCAGGCCCAAGTTTATAAGTTGCCAATCCCCTCAGAAGCATGATAAAGACATAATAGCTTGCCTGTCAATCTAACATGTGTTGGCCAAGGAAGATATAATATCAGCAACACATACAGAAAGCATACCTTTGCTTTTCAGAAAACCTTCAAGGGAGTAGCGATCACAAAGTTCATCAACCTTCTCTGAGTAACCAGCCTCCATTGCCAAGTAAACCTGGAAAATCAGAACTTTTATACCAATACAAGTAGTTTATAAACTAGCTTTTCCCTTTACTTTTTAAAAAGGAAGAAAAGAAACTAACAGTAAGTCAGTAAATTATACAATTGCCATTATTTCTGCATATGATTCATGCAGCATCCAGAATGCAGTCTCCTCCTTGTCAACAAAACTCTAAAATCCCAAGGAAACTATTAGATTTTATTGTAATTTACCTGCTTCATCCATCTAATTTGCATTTTCCAAGTTCATTTGATATTTTGTTTCTTGCATCTCAGTGATGTAACATAAAAATTATCCTTTTAATGAGTAATCCGATCAACACACTAAAATGCATAAATTTTATGATAATAAAAAGCTATACACTTATACATTTATACACTTATACAACAAAGCTGCCAGCTTCAGCTATGTAAGGAAGTGCACAATGATTAAGCGTAAAACTACTGACCAGAAACTCAACAAGTTGCTTATCGCCATTTGTCTTTGCCTCTGCAATATCCCATAGTGCCTTTTCTGCTAACATCTTCAATGAGCTGGAAGTCAGTGCAATGTTCTTGTTACGCATCCTTGTGTTAAAGAAGATGGCTAAAAGACTACTATGAAATAGAATCTAAAAGCATAGAGCATTGAGTATAGAAAATAAAAGTAAAAATACCTTTCTTTGCATTTATGGAATACATCGGGAAATTCTTCTTTCAGATTGTTTTTCTTTATAGTCTCATAGGCATGCTTTAGCATGCTCCTCTTGACATACTCCTGAACAAGTACGCATAACATTGGCTTGCCCATAAATGTTGCCCATTTTTCAGCTGCTTTGGCTTGTTTGTTCTCCATCATTTGAAGTAGTAAAGACTGGCCAGATTGGCGGATAGAGAAGTGCTCTAACAGACTGACTGCTGTCATATATGATTGGGATTCTACCAACTTAAAGATGTAATGTTCAACAAATGCTTTTGAATTGTCATACTTTCTGTCATTTTGGGCTTTTAATTGGCATATTTCTTCTTCAATGTTAGTCAACTGGATATCAAAAACCTCAAGTATCTTCACAATTACTCTCTCATCGTGATTGACTAGGCCATCCACAATATCAATAAATAACTGGGTTGCAAGACCTCTTGCTAGTAAGGTGTCTTCTGAAGTGGGTGCTAGTTTAAGAAAGCGACGAAGAGCAGATATAATCAGGTGACTGAACCCTTCAGAATACGATCCAAAAATGGGTAGGACATGAAGGCATTGAACAATGAAAGTGGACGGCCCTGGTTGGGGAGAATTACATAGCACCTGATGAACTTGATGCTGAAGAATTCTGAACTTTTTTGTTGCCTTTAATGAGCCTGTCAACAAAATTATAGAGAATTATTCATAAGAAAGTATTCGGGAAAAAATGAGCAGAGAAGGCAATAGCTGTGAAAGGAGGTCCTTGACAGAATCCACCCAACATAATTTTGATGTCAAGTAAAACCACCGTTTCTCATCCAGAAAAGGATATAATAACCCCAAAAAGACAAGAAACCAAGAAAGACTTCAATTCAGTCAGACTATTTTGAAGGTAAATTTGGCTTCAGAAAGGAACTCAGGTTAAATACAACAATTAGACCCTTGGAAGATTAAAGCCAGATGACATTTCTGTTTGGCGATTTATTAAACTACTATAAACTCCTCAAGCCTTTTAGCATTACTTATGCAGAGCGAATTGCAAATATCATGTGGAAACCATTTAAATGTGCAGATAAAAAATTGAGTCCATGTCAAGTCAAAAACATCCAGCATCAACACCTACACTCTTTGGTCAGCATTTTACATTCAAATAGTGTTGCATTGCTGCGTCATGGTATAGGAATATTGCCGGCAAACTAAAAGTAGCAATCAGTTCAATTAACTTGTGAAAAGGGGCAACGCAGTGCAAGTGTCAGGAAAGGGAATTAATTAATTACATGCACAAGCACAGAGAAACAAACACGGACATGGATTTGTTTCCCCAGTGAGTTTTATCTTATGTGATTCCACCTCAAATTAACCACATGAAGAGTAAATTCACTACTTGTAAAGGAAAACTCCCCCCAATAGAGAGCAGAATCATCAAAGAGAAAAGGTCTTACCATGAGTGTAGCATTCTTTCAGAAGGTATAAGAATACTACAGGAGAAACATGTGTTAAGTCAGCAAACGCATGCACACATATGGTTAATGTTTGATGAGTTTTGTCTTTCTTGATTTGCAACTCTGAAATTCCCTCCTCCAAGCCCATGGCAAAAATAAACACCACAAATCCTATTCAGTAACAAAAACTGGTGTAAGATGATTCTGAACAGCAGTATATAAATAATTATAAAAGAGAACTCAAAATAAGAATATATGATCTAGCCATGACCCAATTTGTGGTTACAAGCAAATCCAAATACTCAACTATAAACAAACAACTTGGCCAACATCAGATCAATCTACAGCAAGAGATAAAATAAACACTCAAGTAATCACTTGAAGAACAGTCAGTTAACGAATTAAATGTTCTGCTGGAGAAAGACATAAAAGTACAGAAAAATAAAACAAATCCAATAGAATTAACTGAAGCAATCTTGTCCTGTTTCATTCTGTGTCGATGTATTCTCCTCGATCAACGGAATGAGATCAGAAAAATTAGAAATAAATCTACTGCTAAAAACCACAGCAAAGAACAATAACAAAAATTAGTGTGAGCTATTATTTTCATCATTTAAAAATAAAAATAAAAATAAACTCATAAAAAACAATGACATAATAATAACAGTAGTAGCAGCAGTGACAATAATACAGAATGGCTCCAAGAAACCGAGAGAACGGGAAAGTAAAGAGAGAGTAAAGCTGCAAGACAATTACACCGGGGCTAACCGCTTCATTAATTGGTTTGCTTGCCTAGAAAATATCTCCAAAACAAAACAAAATAATACTAATAAAAAACAAACTACAAGAAAATTCGTAATATATAACAGTCTTTGTTTGCCTTCATTTTCTCGGCAGCCAAACAGAGTGCAAAAGTAAAACGACGATAGGAAAACTTACCAAGTTCAACGCTATAGGACTAATTCTTCAACCTCTCTCAATTTCTCTGAAATCCAAAGTCCGCCATTTCTCAATATATAGGGAGACAACGATGGGGCAATGATAGAACACATGCGGGTTACTGGAATTTCTCGAGGATGGGTACTGACGAGGCGAAATCTGGCTGTACTTTGGATAGCAAATAACGATAGAAAATGTATTTTGAGGATTTGGATTCTTACTTGTCTTTTTCAGCTGAAAGGATGGGACCATCCTGCCAGTTAATATATAGTCTTGCCCTCAATTCAAAAAATTAAAATAAAAATCTTCTATCAAATCCATATAATATATTCATAAAAATGGATCTAATTATCGATAATTGTATTAGCTTGTGTCCGTTTTTAACAGATGTTAAATTTATTTTTGCTAAAAAATATTAATGAATTCTGTAATTCATGCCTTGGATAGAGTTTCGATTTTCATATTTTATCTTCATATTTGGACGGTGATTTTTCTTAACGAAAGATTCTTTCTTGTCCAAAAAAATGAAATATAAATTTAATTTAATTTGTTAAACGATTCAATTCATTGATTCGGATTACAAGTAAATGCTATAATTCAATACAATTATAATATACGCATGCTTAATGATAATATTTAAAATAAAATTAACTATAAGTTTGATTCATTAAAGACCAACGAAAAGACCTAAAATCAGAAATCTAAAAAATCCAATACTCAAAACTATAAATTTGACAGATACATACATAACGGGGAGGCTTTCTCCTTGAAAACTCTCTCTCTATTAAGTTTTTTCTCCACACTTCGATAGCTAACTTTAGCATCGAAGCACAAAAGCCCGATCTTCCTTTTTTGTAGGTCATTAAAGCCTCCTTTACTATGGCCGGCGATCTCTCCTTCTACGGTAAAATTTTGTGTTTTATTATTTGGTGTTTTTATTGAGAGTTGATGCTGGATATGAGCTACTCAATCTGAAATCAAAGAAGAATAATGTTTGTCCCATGGCTGTTTTTTAAAAGAGTTTCAACGCCAAACTTAAGATCTACTATTGCCCCTCTGTAAAAGAAAAATTCATTAAAAGATCTTGAGCTTTATTTCACAGAGAAAGTCTAGATCTGAAAAATTTTGAGCTTGATCTCACAATAAAAACTTAAATCTAAAAGATCTTGAGTTTCTTTTCAAAGAAAAGGCCTACATCTAAAGATTATGGAATTGATCTTGCAAAAAAGGCAAAGAGAAAAGTAATACAGGTGCTGTACTCCAAGAAAAATAGAGTAAGGTGACAACCAAACTCGCCGGAGAGGCCACACCGGACAAAAGTGATGGTGAAGAAATAGTAGGAAGAACAAACAAAACTGGAAAGAGAAAATTAAAAAACAAATTTCAGTTGGTACATGCACTCAAATTTCGTAGATGACTAGTATTAATTGCAAACCCATCTCTATCTCTTGAAAGATATGATGGATGGGTTCCACCTCTACAACAAAAAAGTATGTGATTACGTACCATACCTTTAAAGATCTGAAAAGATATATTTTGAAAATCTTTTTGGCCCAACACCAGGTATTTATATTAAAAATTTATTTAATTGTTCTTTTAAGTTTGTCGGATGAAAAATTTCGATCGATCGAATATGGTTATCTCTTCGTCAAGAGCGGATCGGATCGAAAAATCATCCATCTCCAATAACGGATCGGATGTGAATCATCTCTCCGCCAAGAGCGGATCGGATTGAAAGACCATCAATCGCCAAGAGCGGATCGAATGTTAATTATCTCTCCACCAAGAGCGGATTGGAGCTGAAGACCGTCCATTGCCAAATAGTGGATCGAATGTGGATTATCTTTTCGCCAAGAGCGAATCGGATTGAAAGACCATCCATCGCCAAGAGCGGATCGGATGTGGTTATCTATTTGCCAAGAGCGGATCAGATCTGAAGACCATCTATCGCCAAAAGCGGATCGGATGTTATTATTTCGATCAGTCGGATATGGATTATCTATCCGGAAGACCATCCATCGCCAAGAGCGGATCGGATTGAAAAACCATCAATCGCCAAAAGCGAATCGGATGTGGTTATCTCTTTGCCAATAGCGGATCAGATCTGAAGATCATTCATTGCCAATAGCGGATCGGATGTGGATTATCTCTTCGCCAAAGAGCGGATCGAATATGAAGACCATCTATTGTCAAGAGCGGATCGGATGTGGATTATCTCTTCGCCAAGAGCAGATCGGATTGGAAGACCATCCATCGTCAAGAGCGGATCGGATATGGTTATCTCTTTGCTAAGAGCGGATTGGATGTGGATTATCTCTCCGTCAAGAGCGGATCGAATTTGAAGACCATTAATCGCCAAGAGCGGATCGGATCTGAAGACCATCCATCGCCAAGAGCGGATCGGATGTGGTTATCTCTCAGACAACATAAGCAACCGTAAAGCAGGTTAGTAAATATTTATAAAATTATTTGCACAATAAAATTGTAAAAAATTATTTGTATGATAAAATTATAAAACGGATAACACCCAAAGTCAACATTTTAATTTTGGTCGGTCGATACTGACATCCTGACTAAGGTATTCTCCAAACGGGTAACTCCCAAAGACAATGTTCTCCAAATAGGTAACCCCCTATAAGCGAGTAACTTTCAAAATTATCGAGCCTTCGATCTCAAAGATCAAATTACGTGGAGGGGGACTAGTGATAATACCCAAAATAAAATTAACTATAAGGCCGACCCATTAAATGCCCACAAAGAAGCCTAAAACCAGAAACCCAAAAAATCTAATACTCAAAACTATAAATTTGACAGGTACATGCATAATAAGGGGGCTCTCTCCTTGAAAACTCTCTCTCTCCATTAAGTTTTTTCTCCACACTTCGATAGCCAACTTAAGCATCGAAGCACAAAAATCCAGCAAAATCGGGCTAATTTCCTTTTTTACAGGTCATTATAGCTTCCTTCACTATAACCGACGATCTCTCATTCTATGGTAAAATTTTGTGTTTTATCACTTAATTTATATTATTTGTAGTTTTCTATCGTCTTTATATAGTACGAATATAAATTTATTTTTATACATTATATTTATATAATTTTTATTTTTAATAAAAATATTTAAAAAATAAAAAATAATATCATGAAACTTTCCATTTATATCCCATTTATTTACAATTTAAATTACGATTTCACTCCATTCCATTCGGTTTATTTATCAATCATAAAATTTATTCAAACTCAAAATTTTTTATTCAATCCAATAAATTTTTGCCACCTATAAAGAAAAGTCCTTCAATTGTAAATTATATTTTTTTTTCTATTTAGTCCTTTTACTTTTAATGAATTAAAAACAAAAATACAACCTCGTGAATATTGAAAGCTGAATTTTGTAGTTGACTTTTACGATAGAGTTGCAGAAAAGAACAATTATACAATTACAGTCGTGTTAAATTCAAGATTTATGGTTTTGAGAGCGACTCAATAATTTTTAACAGTATGAATTTTTTATTTTACTTATAAAGATTATCCACTTTTTAACCTTTTTTATGCCAACATCATCACATGGTTCGTTGAATGGATATGATCCATTAAACAGCTAACACGTCGATTATTGTACAATTAATTGATTATTGGATTTATTTATTTGTTTTTTGTATTATTAAAATAGCTTTTTGTTAATTTTGAAAAAATTGAGGGAAAATAATATAAAATTATTTCAATTTTTTGTTTTTTTTTAAATATTTATTAAAATAATAAATTCTACAAAAAAAATATAACTATATATATCTTGAAAGATCAAGATATATATATATATATATATATATATTGATATATGATCAAATTATATATTCTTATATTTTGACAAATAAAAAATAACTAAAAGATTGAAAAAAATATATTTTTAATTATTTTCAAAAAATTTAACAAATAATTGAAAAAAATTTAGAATACTTTTTAATTTTATTTTAAATATTTTATATTTTGATCCAAAAACTGTTTCAATTTTCTTTTAAAATTTTTTATTTTAATCAATTTAACAAACGTTATCTAAGTAAAAATAATATTTGTTGATTTTAATTTAGTATGATATTTCAAAGTTTGTCATCTAGATTAGAATTGGAATTTATTTATTTTATTTTTCATGTATGATTATAAATAAATTATTACCACAAAATATAGCATACAAAAATAATAAATTTATCTCCCTTCATTCTATAAAAAAAAATTCAAATTTTATCCTTTTTTCATTTGATTTTTGGGTTAAATAATTAAGTGATGTAACGCAAGAACAATTCTTTATTTTATTTTATTTTGAGAATAACAATTCTTTATTTTGTGTTGACATTGAAATTTAAATTCAGTAATAATGCTTTCGGCGTTGAGATTTTAAAATTAAGGTCACAATCACACACCCATGAGATTCGGTAGAAACTGGATTTATGTTCTATTATAAATCAATGAATGCAATTATTAATATTTAAAAAAAAATGAATGCAATTATTAATTAGAGTTCATACAGTTTGAAATGACATAAATAAAGCTCACTTCAATTAATAAAATATTTTTATTTTACTTTTTTGAAACAAATAGTTTTAGTTTCTGATTCAAATAGTCCCAGTATATTACGTAATATCTCACTTTCTTCTCATCGTGCACCTATTTATTTAGAAAAGAATAAAATAAAAAATGAAAAACAGTCTAACAGAGAAAAAATTATTATTTAAATTTGATTAATGAGATTATTTATACTCCCTCCGTCCCATTTAAAAAGTAATTTTTTATTTTTTACGAAAATTTAAAAAATTATTAAAATAATTTAATTTTATAAAAAAAATTATAATCATTGATAAAAATATCTTTTTATATTTTTAAAAATTTTATTTAATTTTAGTTATAAAAAAAACGATAAAAAAGAAAAATATTTAATAAGATATATAATAAATAAAAATATACATATAAATCTATGGCTCAAATTTTAAAAATTATATTTAAAGTAAGATAAAGTAAAATAAAAAAAATAACATTCTAAAACGAAACGGATGGAGTAAAACAATCATATGACAAGTAATCATGTAAATTAACTACTTTCATCAGCTTAATTTGTGAACAATCTCATGAACGGAAAATATATATATATATAAAGAAAGAAATGGAGTTGCTTCTTTATGCTTGTCATACATCAAATACCAAAACTAAACAATAATTCACTTAGCTCACATGGCTTCAATTAATTATGTGAAGATGCATGAAAAGCACTTGTCATAGAAACCAGAGCCACAAGAAGGGTCATGAACCTGCCAGCCACATTTCTCATTATATTTTATTCATAATAAGGATACGTTGAGATCCTTGCCACCGGCCAATCGACTTGCAAATCCCATCTGTGGTAGAGGTATCGAAACCAGCAAGTTTATAAGCCAAGGCCACTGATAACAGACGACTAGAAGTGAGTCGCCATCATATCCAAGCAAAGACAAAGGGGGACAGCAACTTGTAATCAAGTCCACAATATTTGTTTCAAAATAAAGGGATAATAAAGTTGTGTTCCACGAACCATTACTTTGAACCACATCACAAACTTTCCAATCTCTTATGTCTCGAGGAATTTCACAGTCCACATAATTGGAAAGAGGACAATCTCTTAACCAACAATCAAACCAGAAACCAGAATGACCAGCAAGAATGAATATTTTGACAAAGTTCCAACTTCCAACTTCTGTTTTTTATATATGACTTTCATAATCTATATATCAACTGTTGACAAGCTAAAAATCTATTGAGGTCTACTTATAATGAGCACCACATTGGAGAGGAAGCTAACGATAAAAACTTATTGGGTTACTGTACAGGACTATAGATGATCAAGGAACTTACATTTACCTAACTAGTTGAAGCTATAGTTACAGAACCAGTAGTTGTATCCATACTCTACGATGATTCCAGCATGTGATGTTGCTCGCTTTGCATGCCATCTCCTCTCGCTGGTTCATTTTTGCGATTGCTTGTGACATGTCATTGAATGACCTGCTGTGAGATGAGCAACATAAGGCATGTATATCAACATCAAAATGAAATCCAATTTTAATGTTTGAACAAGATTCCAGATATACCAGGTATAGTTTATCCCCAAAGCATTAAGCACCGATCAACAAAAACTGGATCCAACATATGAGCTACATAGGATGGTTAATCAACAGCATCTATATAAGAGTGATTTAGGTCTATTTTGCAAGTATTTCATCTCTCTAATGACCATTCCTAAGAGCACGGCAGCACCTCAACGAACAACTGTTGCTCGAATACCTTAACACGGACAAGAAAAAGGCAGTTGAACGAGAAAATTTTACAATCTTAAGATTAATATTCATTTGCTGAAAAAAGAATAGTGCTAAGGTGGGGTGAAAAAAGATTTACAGTTTTGAAGTGTGTTAACTCTTTCCTTAGTTCTTTCTTCACAGTGTCTCCCACAGGTGAATCGGTTTTGTTGCCGGCTTCTCTTAATACCTTCCAAAAAATAAATCTTTAAGTCAATGCCTTACAAAAGTCAAGCCAAGGACAGCACACAAGACTTAATATAGGGACATATGGCCTTGGAATGAGAATCGATACAAGTAGAGGCAAAAGGATATGACACTGTTTGACTCTAAACTCAATGATCAAAAACTTCAACAGCAAAAGTGCAGAGTCAAACCCATGTGAGTTCTAGCGAGCAATACACAGTTTATTTTGCCCCTGTTATCTTTCATGCCACTGCCAGTGCAATAATTTGGCAGCAAACTTGCTCAACATGTATACTGCCATGGTATAATACTTACAATTATTACTCTTGTTCTCATCTCTTCCCATGCCAAAATGTACAAATTCAATTTATCATATAAAACAACTAAAATATATATAAAGGTTCATCTTATATCCATTTATCTTTACTAATGCACAGGTCTCCAATGCAATAGTCGATGATATGCAAATTCTACAGAAGATGGTCTATGCTAGCCTCCCTTTAAAGCCTGCCCCCTGTAGTACTTGAGCAATAAATTTTAAAATTCAAAAGATAGTTTGACCAAAAGAAACAATTCATATATTCTAGAAAAGGGTAAGACGTAATTATCCCAACCTCAATCTCAACAATCCATACATGCTGCAAAGAATATTATATGGTGAAAATGGATGAAGATGCGCAATATGAAAACTATAAACTATCCAAACTCTTGAAAATCCATGCAGTTGCATTGCACAAATATTTTATAAAAAGTATCGGGGAGAGGGGGAATACAGTGACAAAAAGTGGAAGACAGTAGGTTCCTTACAGGCAAGCATCTATACAATATGCTAAAGAAAGGCATACCAGTTTGAATCCTTCGTCAGAACGTAAAAATCCCATATCTTTGATGTTCAAACAATCGTTTTGTTGTAAAATGACAGATATCCGTAAGATGATGCAAAGAATTCTGAATCTCTTCTTTTTCTGAAAGCAATGCAGAAAGAAAGGTTAAAAGGAGCATTATCTGCTTTCACCATTAGAAAGAGTGAAAGAAGTTTGTAAGAACATGGAGTTTAAGATACCTCTTCGGAAATCTCATGCAAAGTGTAATGATCAGACTTTGGGAATTTCTTCCTGTGATGCCTTGTAAGTAATGCTATGAACTGCAAAATTACTCACATTTATTATCATAGAGAGCCTCATCAACATGATAGTTTTATGTGGCCATGGCATACCTTGACCTCTTCACTGCTATATCCATGAAGACAACCGCCATTCTGCATATTAGACGTAGCTTGTGAGGAACAAAGACCAAATAATAAACTAAAGTCCAGAAGATCCAAGATATACAGAACAGTTTAGTTCATAACATTTTCTCTACATTCACAAAAATCGAACTATTTCCTACTTCAATTGCCATATGTAGCCTGGATATATTGAATTCAAAACAATAAAAAATATATCCTGGATATATTGAATTCAAAAAAACAAAAAAAAATTAACTATGTCCTACTTTTTTAGTGACCCTAGGCTGTACATGTAGAGTGCATGGATACTGCAGTGAACATTTAAGCATTTGCTCGTGTTCCTGAACAGAAAAAAGAGAACATACCATAATAATTCGATAAGTCTGCTTATGGTAACCCTTTTTACCAGTGCAGAGCCCTATATTGTGAAGCAAACAAGCAGCTTCAAGACATTCCAGATCCTTTTCATCCAAGAGATTAGATTGACCATCAGAGACCTCCATCCACTTTTTCAGGCCCATGAAAATCTCCTGCCATAATCATCAGGTCATTAATGTGTTTATCTGCTAGCTCTAAGAAATACCTAACCACAAATTTTCTCTTTTTATATATAGTATATATAGGTATATGTTGTGTAATTATTGTCAGCTGGTATCTATCATTATGATGCACAAGCTTATCCTTCTTCTGGCAGATGCAAAGAAATGAACTTCCAGTGTTCTTCCACCAAAAAAGGCCTTATTTCATGTACCAACTTTTGTAGAAATAACAAGTATAATAAAATGCCCTAGTGATGTCTTCGATCCTTCAATGTAAGATATAATAATGCACATGTGAAACAGCAATCAGAGCATCACTTTTTGCTATATCCACAACAAATAACTATCACCATTATATAAAAAAAAAATTAAAAAGAGAGAGAAATTCGGGGTTACACTGGCAATGCTAGGACATTGTGCGGCAGATTTAATCCGCCTCTCGTCATCAAACCTCATTGCAAGCCTTCTAACGGATTGCCACCTTGCATTGGCATTCAAATCACAACCCTCAAACACTTCAGCCAGAGTTTCAGCAATGACACCCTCACCTAATGCATACCCAGAAACCTCCATTTCTTCAATTTTAAGCATCTCAAATATCTCCTCCAACAACACTGCACCAGCAACAATAAACTCTGATCTTCTCTTGAAAAACTCATCTCTCGTGCTCCTCTCTTCCTCTCCATCCTTACACAACTTCTCAACTACACACCACAATTCTGCTTTACTAAACTTCCACTCCCTCTTACAATCCCTGAGCAAAACTTCATTATCACCAATCAAATCATGCCCATAACCAAAAAACACAGCTTTCTCGATAGCCCTAATGGTTCCCGACGTTCCAATAACCACCTCAAAACCACACTCCTTAACTTTCTCAACCAACCCAGATTGCCTTATGACATGCCTAACAAAATCTCTAATTTCTGAAGCCTGAAAGTTATTTGCAAATTTTTGGGTCAAGCCCACATGCCCTAGCTTCAAAGAGGCCACAAAAATAACTTTTCCTCTTTCCCCAATCGCAAACTCAGTAGACCCACCTCCAATATCCACTACTAACACTCTTTTCTCAAAAACCGGTAAAAATTGAAGTACACCCAGATAAACATACCTTGCCTCCTCTTCACCGGACAAAACAACAACATCTAATCCAGTAGTTGAATGAATTGCCTTACGGAGCTCAATTGCATTATCTGCCTCGCGCATTGCCGCAGTGGCGACACAGCGGGTCCGATGGGGGGAGATGTTGTTGGATTTGAGAATTTGAAGGAATTCTTGGAGGCATTGAAGAGCGCGTCGATGGGAATCAGTAGAGATAGAAGTAGAAGAGTCGCGGCCGAGTTGTACAGGGCTCTTATGGCGATCGATTGTGAGGAATTTGCCTGATGGTTCTGCTTGGATTATTAGCATTTTAAAAGAGTTAGTGCCCATGTCTATTGAGGCAAAAAGATTGATGGATGAAGTCATGGGTTTTGTCGATGGAGGAGAAAGGGAGGGAGCTTCTTTGATCAGCTGCGAACGAAGAAAGACGAGGACTGAATCCTCAATCGAATTTCTGTTAATTGGATTAAAAGTAGTTATTGATAATATATTAGTATTTATGATCAAATTATTTTATCAATCGAAAACTTATCAATAAGGTTATATTATGAAAAAAAATGCAAATCAATTACATTTTAATCGTATTATTATCTATCAACAAAAATTATATGATTAAATTTATCCAATCTAAATGAAAATAAAAATAAATTTGTTTTTATAGAATACAAAAGCATATAATAATTTTATCCAATTATTAACTAATTAAATAAATACTGCAATGTAGCTAGAAGTGACAAATAGATGGATTGAACGAATTTTAGGTTGGGTCATAAATGGACGGATCATGAATGAACGAATTATAAATAAATAAAAAAATATGAATTATAAATAGGCCAATGCTCAAATGAGTTGGACGAGCTTGGACCAATCCATAAATTTAATATATATTTTTAATAAAAATATAAAAAAATAAAATATTTCTTTAATAATTTAATTTTAAATTATCATTATTTAATTGACCATAACTTATCATTATTAGATGAAAATGATGGCGGTGATGGTAGCCTTAGGTTTAAATGTATTTTTTAAAATTTGAAAATTAGATTTACATATATCTCTATATTTATTATAAATTTTATTAAATATTTCTCATTATTATCATTCTTTATTTTTAATTTGAGTTAAATGAAAATTTTAAAAATATAAAAGATATTTTTATCAGTAATTATAATATTTTTTATGAAGTTGGACTATTTTAATTATTTTTTTAATTTCTTTAAAAAATAAAAAAGTTTTTTTTTACAATGAGACGGTGGAATATAAATTAATTTGATAAAAGAAAAAAAATTAACAGCTAACACACACTATAAAAAATAAAATTCTAATTATATCATCTAACGCGTTTAAAATGCAAACCAGCGTGTTAGGATATGAAGATATTTATTAGTTATTAAATTTATAAAATAAAATGTTAAAATTAAAATTTTGAGAAGTTTAAATTTAATTAAGCCTAAATAGAATTTGATGTGTGAAAAGGCAGTTAACTTTAAGGTTACAAAATGCTTACGATGGCTGCCAAGTGTTGCATTTTGACGAGCTCTGTAGTTTTAACCGTCGATCGCATTGTCATTAGCTAACCTAGCTAACTGTTCCACGTGTACGGCTATTAATTATTAAAAATGAGTCGGTGCTTGCTGTGTGACGTTGGCTCTTTTTGTTTGTCGGTTCAGGTTATACAAGATGCGTTCTTCAGAAAACGCATATGAGAGAGAGGGGGGCCTTAGGTTTGGGCATATGGACCATTAGAGGCCTGTGCCCGTTGGGCATGTTAAACAAACCCGTTTGGGTCTGTTTTAAATAGGTAATTTTTGGATTTGGCCCATTGGGCATTTTCTGGATTTTAATTGGGTTTGGGTCAATTTTTTTGGGCGGGCTTGGGTGGGGTTTTGGGTATGGACATATTTTGACAGGCCTAACTGTGGCTATCTGAAAACTGTTCTGGCAGCTCAAGCGAACTCCAAAACTGCAGAATTTCGGATGGAGATTGCATTCTATAATAATAATAATAATAATAATAATAATAATAAATAAATGTAATAATAATAATGACTTAAGTATTGCTCCTCCATTATATTTTAAAATATTATTTTTTCTACTTTGATTTGTTTTATTTTAAATATTTTTTTCGAAATTTAAAAAATAAATTTACATGGATACTTCTATTTACTATACATTTTATTAAATATTTTTTAATTACTCTCTAATTTCAATTAGAATTAAATAAAATTATTAAAAATATAAAAAGCTATTTTTGTCAATTATTATAGTTTTTTTTTGTGAAATTAAGATATTCTAATCATTTCTTTAATTTTCGTGAAAAATAGAAAGCTACTCACTCCGTTCGTTTTTATATGTCACTTTTGAGTAAAATTCAAATTTTATTTATCTGTCACTTTTAGATTTTCAATGTAATTTAATTTATTTTTTAATTTATTTTTTATTTTTTAATAATGTCAAAACCAATGAGATTTGATAATTTAATCTTAATTACGTAATTTAATACTAAATTTAAATATATTTATTATTCTATAATTATAATGAAAATAACAAAAGTGATAAATAAAAAAGAATAGAGGAAGTATCTATTAAAATGGGATTGAGGGAGTAATTGAAAATCATAATTAATTAATGTATCAATAATAATAATAATAAAATGTATTGATTGATTAGCAATCATAATTAATAAATGTATCAATCAATATAATAATAATAATAATAATAATAATAATAATAATAATAATAATAATGGCTTAATTAATTTTCTTTCCGTTCTTTTTTATCTGTCACTTTTGAATAAAATTTAAATTATATTTATCTGCCACTTTTAAATTTTTAATATAATTTAATCTGTTTTTTTTAATTTATTTTTTTCAATAAAGTTAGAACCAATTAAATTTGATAATTTAATCTTAACTATATAATTTAATACTAAATTTAAATTTATAATTATTTTTTAATTATAATAAAAATAATAAAAATGACAGATAAAAAATACATAGGTTGTAATTAATTAATTGGCAATCATAATTAATTAATGTATCAATTACTGCCTTCGTTTTTTTTATCTGTCACTTTCTAGTAAAATTTAAATTTTATTTATCTGTTATTTTTAAATTTTTAATATAATTTCATTTATTTTTTCAATTTATTTTTTATAATAAAATTAAAACTAATTATATTTGATAATTTAGTTTTAATCATGTAATTTAATACTAAATTTAAATCTATTTATTATTATTTAATTTCAGTGAAAATAACAAAAGTGAAGATAAAAAAAATTGAAGGGAGTAACTAATTAATGTATTAATTCACTAATCTAACATGCATAATAATATTGGAATATCATTAATGCCGTACATATCCTATGGTTGAAATACAGTTAAAATTAGTTTACTGAGTGGCAAACTTGTAAGCATGTAAAGTTTTTTTTTTCTAAATAAATGAAAATATTAAGGACAGTATAAATACTTTAATTGACAAATTAAAATTCATCTCGATGTCAATTCACGCCAACCAACAATATAATGAGCTTTTAGTATTTGTAAGTCCAAAATAAGAATAAGAATGATATCTTATTTTATTATTAAAGCTGAAAAGAGTATCAAGAAACAAGAAAACTGCAGTTCCCAAGTTACAGGAATTTTCATGATAAATTCTCGGAAAATACATATTGGATTCTAGGAATTTTCATAGGAAAAGGCAACCATTGAAAACTGAAGAGAGCACGAGAATCTTAGAAACAATCGTTTTTGCCCTCACAAGACTTGGACTGCACCCGCCATGAAAGAAAAGCAACTTTTTTTTAATATTATCACTAACATGACGCAAACTATACTGTGATTTATAATAAAAAAATAATTATATTTTTATTTTTTAATAAAAAAATTGCAAAAATCATAAAATTAAAAATTTGACTACCGAAAAAAAAAATTCAGCTTTGAATTGCTATTACATAAATCAAGAAACAGTTGAATTGATATTATAAAAACTGTACTATTAAAATAAATTAATTAATTAAATAATAAATCAAAATAAAAGTTATATTTTTTTTTGTTGGTATTCAACTTTTATTTTTCGATATTTATAATTTTTTTGTTATAAAAAATAATTTGTTTTTTTTATTTTGGTTTAATTTGTGTTATACAAACTGAACCGTTAAAATAAATAAATTAATTAAAATAAAAGTTGAATATTTTTTTCGATAGCTGAATTTTTTATTTTTCGGTATGTATGATTTTTTAATTATAAAATAAAAATTGAGTTATTTTTTATTATAAATCATAGTACAGTAACTATAACATTATAATCGTCAAAATTCAATGATCACGGATAAAATTAATTCCTCACGGGACAAACTATGCTTAGCAGAAGCTTACATCTTTATGCCATATCCTATTCTACAACTCTCATTGTTCAAGTTTAATGAGCAACATTTACCAGACCAAGTTTTATTTTCCATGCTGTGCTTTATAAATCAGACTGATAATAAGATATTGAATGGGTAAATTAATAATTAACTTACATATGGTAATTAATTATTGTAGCAGTTCGTTGCGATTCAGTTTAAGTAGCGGAGATTAGTCAAGTGCTCCATTTAGCAGTTAAAGAATTCGGAGTTTGAAGTCTAATTTATTGATTAGACATCAGAGTCTTTAAATATTAGTTACCCCAATTCAAAATTCTGACTTTTGCTGCAATATGAGAGCACGTTATGTTCAAGCACCAATGAATTGGGGGAAACCTGAAGAGATCTGCTCATTTGAATGTAAGTTGAATTCAATTCAAGATACAAATTGAAATTCAGATTAGCATCAAATTACATTCTTGTCAATAATTTTATGGGTTTATCTTTCTCTGGGTCCACTTCAATGCCGTCGCTTTTAAACCCAAAACGCGGTTACTCAGAAATTTTGTCTGCAACTTCCATTAACCTTCCTTCTCTATCTACTCAGCTACGCGGTGTCACTCTCTCTCTCTCTCTAAAAATCGCACAACCCCATTTTCTTAATTATTATTATTACTTTGATATTACCCATTTGATTTTTGTCCTGCTCTGTACCTTTCAATCGTTACGCGGATAGTTTGTTACCTAGAATTTCAAGCTTTCAACTTGTTTTTTCTATTATAATCAGAGGTTGGCGTTTTCTATATTCTCTCCATTGGGACTATCGAGTATCTAATTTTTCTTCATTTGTTTTTTGTTTATTTTTCATTTTCAAATTAATAGAATGCGAATGTAATTATTGACTTTTCGGAGCTTTTTTTTTTTTTTTTTTGCGCGTAGATTCTGAGAGCTCTACTGAAACTTCTATGTTGCTTCTTCTCCTCCTTAGTTTTATTAGTCAACTGATTTGAGTTATTTATAACCGTAGATGCTTGTCTTGTGTTCATTAGATTTGTGCTTTATATCAGAACTTGAGTTTGGGATTTCATTTTCAACTGCATTTTGGTTTTGTTTGTGCGTTGCAATGAGGACAAAGAGACCCTTTAGTTGTGATAATGAGGGTAATGGGATTGGGGATTCAGCTCAAGACCCAAAACGTTTTAAGAAGTATGAGCTCGTTAGGATTAAGTGTTAATGGAGTTCTTGATTTTTATACCGTTTCTTTAACTGTTCTTTTGGAAGTTGTTAATGGGTTTTTCTTTTTCTTTCTTTTGCAGTGCTATTAGAGATGTGCTTGGACTGCTTTCTATGCAGGATATGGCGGCGAAGATGGAACCTTTTCTTCGTCAAGTGGTAGGATATATGAATCTTTTCAAATTTATTCTATTTAATTTGCATTTATAGCAACTTTATTGTGTCCAAAGCTAGGGAACTAGGTCCAAAGTTCAGCAGCAACTTGGTAATTTAAAAACAGCAACTTTAACTTCTGAGATTTTTCGAAGTCAACAGTTTAGCACTTTTAGCTTAGGAGCCTTTCTCCTTCTCTCTAGTTATTTATGGGACTAATTCATATATTTATCTTTAAGCACGTGGCAGGAGCTTTAATCTGTGACTTGAAATGGCTCAAATTTGCTTCTCAATATCTAATTTTAGTTATTCTGCTTCATCTTTTGGTTAGGTGAGAGATGAGGTTCAACAGGCTGTTCGCCGAATTCTTCTAACCTCCTCCAGGTTAGATCCTGTTTCAATAATGTTTAGATATCTTTCACGGAGATTCTTTTCTCCAATAACTTGAGCATGACTTGTTATAGCAGTTGATTAGATTTTGATATGATTAAGTACTGTGATACTTGATTCATCCCTATGAGATAATTTCTAATTATCATTCTAATTTTATATTTTGACTTATTCATAAACTTTGCTTTCAGACCCTTGTTCAATCAGACTGAGACATCCGGAGAGAGAGGCTTCCTTTTGAAGTTTGTTAACAAACCGCCCTCTACCATTTTTACTGGGAGCAGAATGGAAGCTGAGGATGGTAAACCCATCAGAATTGAATTGGTGGATGCTAATAGCAAGACTCTCATTAGTTCCGGTGCTCTATCTTCTATAAAGATTGAGATTCTTGTTCTTGATGGTGATTTCTGTTCTGATGACCGAGAAGATTGGAGTGAGAATGAATTCAATGCTAGCGTTATCCGTGAAAGAGAGGGTAGAAGGCCACTGGTGACTGGAGGAGATCTCAATGTTACATTAAGGAATGGCTTCGTTCAGATAAGTGATGTAGTTTTCACTGATAATTCTAGTTGGCAGCGAAGTAGAAAATTTCGGTTGGGAGCTAAACCTGCATCAAGAACTTATTGCGAAGCAAGGGTTAGGGAAGCAAGCAGTGATGCTTTCATCGTCAAGGATCATCGGGGAGAATGTAAGTTCAAACATCATTGCATATATATTCTTTGATCTTTTGGTGGGTTATTGGCCCGTTTACAAAATGTTTAACTAAAAGGCTGACACAGCTGGTTTGTTAATTCAGTATATAAGAAACATTATCCTCCACAATTGGACGATGAGGTATGGCGTTTGGAGAAAATAGCAAAAGATGGAACATACCACAAGAAGTTAGCCGATTTGAAAATTAACACTGTGAGGGACTTTCTGCGGCGTCACTCGATGAATCCCTTGAACCTACGGAAGGTAAGATAATTTCCTTCTCTTGCAGTGTTCTTTAGTATTTTTCATCAGTTAAAATAAATATTAATGAATTCATCAAAACTAATAACTTGCGGGACTGCAGGTTCTTGGAGGTGGAATATCAAACAAGATATGGGATACGATCATAGATCATGCAAATAAGTGTGTTTTGGATGATAAGTTATACATTTACTATGCAGCTGAACAGAGTGTTGCCCTTCTTTTCAATTCTGTTTACAAAGTCGTAGGGGTGACATTTGATGGCCAGAACTATGAATTTTTGGATAAACTACCTCCTCCTTATAAGGTAAGCACTTAAAACCATAGTTCATGTTGATCCATTTTATAATCCTAGTAATGGATACGAAATTCTAATTAGTCTGATGTTCGACTTTTGCATCCAAAATACAGGCCATGGTGGAAACCTTAAAGAGACAAGCTTATATGAATGTGAATGATTTTGTCCCAACTGATGCTTGTACAATCCCTGGACCACCAAGGCCCTTGATATGTCCACAGACTGAGTCATTTCATGGTCAAAATCTCAGTCTGCAGCAACTTGAATTCCCAGTCGTACAGCAAGGTAATCGATCCCATAGTTCTAAGTGTGAAATAAATTAGTTTCTAGTCAGTTTATATGCTTTGATTTAGCCTCAAAATAGCCAAGTTCTTTGCGTAGTCAATGCTTTCAAAATTGTAGTTCTCAATTCTCTGCAACCGATATAATTTTGCAGATCCATCAAAAATGCTGCTGAACTTCAACAGCTTAGAGAGCAGCAATCAGTTAGAGGTTTCTGTAGCACAGAATCATCCAATGCAATTGTTTCCAGAAATGCTTCGAAACAGTTTCAAATTCAGGGACATCATTTCCCTTCCTTGTTCCAGAGAAAACAACTGGTCTACAAGCGCTTCACAGTGGCCAGCCGTCACAAGTAGTCCACTAATGCCCGAAGAAATATCTCAGGCTCAAACATCATCCTGGGGGCAAGGAAATGCTTTAATTTTCAGCTCACACGATGAAGAACTAGGTATCATTTCTTCTCACCCAAGTTTCAGTGGACATATGTCGAGAATTCAAACACCCAAAGAAGGGTGGTGCAAGCTACGAGCTGCTATCAATTTGAGTTCCATTAGGCGGAGCATTGCGAACAAAATGTGGCAAAGCTTTACTGTGTAGATTGCTTTACTTGTTAGGAATCAGAGCATCTCATGGTTTAGGAGAAAAGCAGTCCTAGATACATGAGAGGTAGGTAGTTTCGCATCTTTTGCTTTAGCTTCTTTTAACAAAGTGCAGAAGAGAATCCTTTGTTTGTTTAGCTAAGGTTTATTTCCTGTAATTATGTCCATATTTTCCCTTGGGAAGTGCTTTAGCTTCTTTTCACAAAGTGCAGAAGAGGATCCTTTGTTTGTTTAGCTAAGTTTTATTTCTTGTAATTCTCTCTCTTTTTTTCCCCTTGAGAAATGCAACAGAGGGGTTTATGTAAAGATTTTCTACAAGTTCAACAAGAACTCATTTAATCCAGATTGCATAATATTTTATTGTTATCAAGTGTCATAGGTTATGATTTTAACCCTTCAGTTCAGCAGTCGCTCGTAGGCTGGGCTTGGGCTTGCTTGCAATGTTCAAGCCCACTCAAATATGAAATTGTACATTGATTGAGCTTCAGTCCATAGGATTGGGGGAATAAGAGAGAGAATTAAATTTGATAATTTAATTAAAATTATGTAATTTAATATTAAATTTAATTTTAATTAATATTTTTTAATTATTGTAAAAATAATAAAAGTAACAGATAAAAAAATACAGATAATATAACTTAAGAAATCAGATGGTTATGACAGTTGAACAAGTAGCACTCTAAGGTGAGACCAACTATCCAATGTGCATTATCTCATGTAAATAAATAAATAGGTTTAAAATTCCATTACCATATGAAGAAAAGTAATGACCATTAATTTGCCTAATGCAGTAATTTGATTAATTAATCAGACGGAGGTGCTGATCAGGAAATATATTATCTTAAAGCTTTTATGTGACGAATTATTAAGTGATTAGATTGATTAATCCTAATCAAAATTAAATATTCCCAGTGCTTCCTATAATAAAACCTCCAATCAGAAACTTGTACCAACAGACAACAAGAGCTTTAAATAATATTATAATAAGAACATTGTTCACCGCTTAAAATAAAAATTAAATGAATAAAAATGTCTCTAATATTTATAAAAAAATTAATTAATGTTATAAATTAATTAAAAGAAAGACAGAAATAGTAGAATATAGAATTTTTTCTTATTAATTATATATATTGAATAACCATAATAGAATATTTATAGATACAAAATAGAAAAAATAAACTTCTACTAGAATAGAGAGAATAATAAATTTGATAGTAATCCAAATATCTCATAATTATCATAACAATTAAGTTTAATATTATCTTAAATTTTTAAAATAGTATAATATATTTACATCGGCAATTAAAAAATAATACAAGTAAATTAAAGATTTTATTATTTTAAAAATAAAATTATATTATTTTAATAATTTTAAAAATAATATTTTTTTTCACATTAGGCTAAAAAAAATTGTGGCAAGATAAATGGCAGAAGCTGTAATTAACTAAAACTCGAGTACTAACTATTCAAAATGCCAAGAAAATATCTTGAAACTCTTTAGGCCGAACCGAAATCTCTCGAAGGTTCTTCCTACATATAAACATAGCCCCTCAATAAAAACGCGCATTAGATATTTTTCTCTCTCTCTAGTTCTTTTTCACCCCCAAAGCTCTTTTTCTCTGCCAAAATTGCCACATACATCAAGACACAAGCAAAGCAAGAAAATACAGAGAAGCAGAGCTGATATGTGTATCTGTGGGCACACGGAGATCGGTTTTCTTTGACAGAAGTTTATAAATTTCTCTTCTTGTTTGAAGATTCGGGGTTTTGTTTTGAATTGTATATGGATCGGGAAGGAGGTTCCAATGGCGGATCTTCTTACTACTCTATTCTAGGGATTCGCCGGGACTCCTCCTTCTCTGATATACGCACTGCTTATCGCAAGCTCGCCATGGTAATTACATTTCTCTTTTGTTTGATTTAATCCCTAACCAAATTATAGTTTTTAATTAGTTAGTTTCCTGATTTTCTTTTGTTTCAAATGAAGAAATGGCATCCGGACAAGTGGGCTAAGAATCCGGGCACCGCCGGTGAGGCGAAACGTCGGTTTCAGCAAATCCAAGAGGCTTACTCTGGTAACTGTCTTTTTATTGTTTTATTGTAACCACTCCGTTCCCAGAAAATATCTCAACGCCGATATTTTCTCGTTAAATGCACGCTAACTGCCGTTAAATTTCCGTTTGGTTTTTTACAGTTCTGTCAGACCAAGCTAAGAGGTCAATGTACGATGCTGGGCTTTATGATCCGCTAGAGGAGGAAGATGAAGTTCGTATAAATATCTTCTTTTTTATTTTGCCAAGGCTGAATTTCGTAGCCCACCAAAATTGGGATTAAATGGCATCGTTTAGGGGCAAATTGGTGGTGAAATCAGAAATGATGCCTTGGCAATGGCTTTTTTGATAATTTTATTACTAATATGGGGGCTGAATCTAATTTTGTTTGTTTTTTCTATTTGGTCCCTGAACTTTGTAAATATTACGAAACAGGATTTCTGTGACTTCATGCAAGAAATGATCACAATGATGAACAATGTGAAAGACGAGGTCATATTACATTGTCCTTTTTACCCTTGAATTTCTGTGGAGATATTTTTATTTTGTTTTAAATAAATAAAAGAGCATAATATTAATTTATTAATTGATTAGGGAGAAAGCTTTGAAGATCTACAAAGGATGTTTGTAGAAATGGTAGGTGGAGATGGCGGGGGATTTGAGCTCAAGGAAGATCCAATGGGTAGAAAGAGGGCACGTGTCCATGCATCTAAAGGTTATCCAGGGAAACGCAGAACCTCTCGCTGTTGATGCACTGTACTGTATCATTTATTGCAATCAATCAAATGAAAGCCCATTGTATTAGACTCTTTATTCTGTACTCAGCCCATTAACCATGATTTCCCATTTAAATCCTGATTTGGGGATTGGTTATTGGATAGTTACTTTTAGATTTTACTTAGTTTCTTTTCTCCTTTCCTTTTTCAAGTGGCTTTTAACTATTTTTAATTTGTTATAATCTAATTATCTGTGAGCTTTCATGGAAGGTTCATTTTATTATATTAATTAATTTTATATTTTGGGGGTGTATCCAACGTTGTGGGAAAGAAGTAGAAATGTAAAATGTTGATATCCGTAGGCCATATCATGGTCTTGGTATCAGCGGATTTGGACAACATGTTTATTTTATAAGCCTGATTTGGTCCTCCGAATTTAAAATCCGTTTATTGAAGAATTAGTTTGAACGTTTCATTTAAAATTGTGGATTTAACATGGTCCGTTAATTATTTTTATAATTTTATTTGTTGATTGTATAATCTAAAGCATTTGAAATGAAAAAAATGTACACAAAACATAGTATTTTAAAATTTTATTATTAGTATTATTATTATTGATAAAGTTTGATTTGTCAGGATCTTAAAATGAGTTAATGGTTGTGTGGTTCGATCGGTTGATAAATATCTGCAATAGGTTTTGTTCGATCGAATCAGGTGTGAGTATTTTAAAAATTTAGTAATTTAGAAAGAGAAATTTAGAGAGAGAGTTTTAATGATTTCGTACTTAAAATCATTATATAATGGATTATTTATAAAAGGTATACGAGTGCATGAAATATGGCTGTTAAGGTGTCATATCAAATGAGCAGCGATGTGATATGAAATATGTTGAAGGTATGGATTATGTAGTGTGTTAATGGATTGATAAGATTAAATGTTTCATCAATTCAAACGGATGATATGTAGTTGTCTTTCAGTGTTTGTTTATCACATATCAGGTTTCTCCGTAAATAAATTTTGGATTGAGATTTGCTTGGCTTCAAAAATAATTCAATATTATTAATTATTACAGTGCTTTTATACTTTTTTACAATATGATGTATAATCTTATACATCTAAACTATTTTTTATTTAATTTTTTTAGAAGGCTAGTTGGATTTGGTTCGCTTCAGACCTAGCTTGGTACGTATTTTTCATTTATGCAGGTTTGGATTATGTTTTTAAAAAAAAAAAAAGTTGAAGGTTAGTTTTGGTTCATTTTGTTGCATAGTGTAAAAAAACGTGTCTTGAGTGGTGTGGAAGAACAGGCGATGGGTCTCATCGAAATGTGGTACTATGTTTTTTATGTATCTGTAGTGTCAGTGAGTGGAGCCTTATGCCTCCGCAAGTTGAAATACGAGGAGCTTCCTTTTACCTTTCCTGTTTGTTGTATCTGTGCCGAATATTCATTCGATCGCGACCATATATAAGAAAAAAAATTAAAAATATAATTAATTATAAAATCAATTTAAAATTGAATTGATTTTGATGATTAATCAATATAATAAATTTAATTATAATTTTTAATTTTTTATATTTTTTATTAATAATTATAATTTAAATTTTTAAATACTGATTAATTATTAATTTATGATTAATCAATTTATATATAAATACTTATTTATTTATTTTTATTTTTTTATATTTTTTTCTAAAATTTACATAAAATAATACTTTAAACTATATTTAAATTATATTTTATTTTTATATTATAATATTTTATATATAATACTTTAAATTAAATTTATATTATACTATTATCTTTAATTATATAATAATATTTATATATACTATCCGATTAACTTTTATATATGTTATTTTTTATTATATATTGGTGTCTATATTTTATTAATAACATTTAATTATATTTTCTTATATTTTAAATTTTATGTTATAACATTTAATATTATTTAAATTTTTATTTGATTTAGGATTAAATATAGTAATTTTTAATAAATATCAAATCTATTTTATAATATTAGTTATTAATAAAATATGAATTTTGGCTAATAAATTATGTTTGTTTCGAAATTTTTATATTAAATTACTTTACACATTTAAAATTGAATTGAATTGAATTTTTTCTAATTTTTTTAATATAATTTTATATTATAAATTTTAATGGTTAATCGAAAAATATTTGTTAACAAAATTAAAATCGATTGATTTGTTAATCGAATATAACGGACTGATTAATGATTAGTAATTTTTAAAAATTAATATTAATAGACTGATTAATATTTTTACTCATGAAATTAATAATTGATCCATATTCATCTCTAATTACGTTATTGTGTTTGTCTTGTTCTGTTTGGTCCTTCCTTTGAAAAAACACTACTCAAGATGAGAGGATTTTTAGTGTGTTGCCACTTCCCCGATGCTAGATTTATAGATCAATTATTGGTGCAAAATATTTTTTTATGGTAGTTATTTGGGGTGTATGACGGTTGATTCGGTTCAATAAGCGAACCAAAATTATTAAAATTGAACTTTTAAAAATTTAGCCAATCGAACCGAACTTATTAAATAACTGAATACTAATCGAACCGAAATTTTTGGATTAAAATTATTTTTTAAAAAAATAAAAAATTGTATCTCAAAATTATACAAAATTATAAATCATAATATACTAAAGTAAAAACATCCAAATTATAAAAAAATACAAGTTCAAATTACATAATAAATAATACAGTCCCAAAATAAATAATAAATAATATTGGGAGTTGAACACAAAAACATCATTTGCATGTTTATTCTACTTGTTCTTCATGGACGCAAATTTCATAAAGTATTGGTAGCTAAACAATAATGCTGAACACAATGTTGTTCTTTATAAACGCCAATTTCACAGTGGCTAAGTAATCAATTGAATGTTTATTTTTTGATAGGCAACATAATATTATTGCAAATAGTAAGAATCTTGGAGACACAGATAAAACAAGATATAATCATCAGATCCTATGCGAGTACCATCTCAGACTACCCTTACCTACAAAAAATGGCCAACTATGATAGCAAGTTATACCAACAGCCCTTAAAATAAATTGACCACCTAAAACAAACAGACAATAACAAGGAAACAGAGCAAAAAATTGATTGACTACTATCAGGTCTCCACTGAGAGATGAAACCAGCTTAAAAAATGCGAGTTAACCCCAGGTGAAGCTCAGCATCCCCTGCATGTTCATGTTCCGCATAAAAGCAATCAAACTCGAATGTTTATTCTATTGTAATCCTCATAACAAATTTAAAGAAGATGAACAAGAATTGCATCTTTCGATCTAATTATATTAAGAAAGGAGCAGATCGGAGGGACAAAGGGAAGAAATCTAATTTAAAGAGGATGAAAAAGAACTGCATCTTTCAATATAACCTGACAGAACTTTATTATTAAGAAGGAAGTAGATTGGAGGGAGGAAATGAAATACATACCTTCTACTGCTTTGACGATGGAGGGACAAAGGCCAGTGAGCTGCTGCTTGACAATCGAATGGAGGAGGCGAGGTGGCGGTATGGCAGGCAGTGGAGAGAAGAGAAAATAGGTTACTGGATTAGGGCAAAAATGAAGAGTGGAGAGGGATACAAATTATAGATAGGCTTTAAGAATAAACATAAAATGACGTAGTTTAAGTATAACTTCGATCGGTTAGATTTTTCTACGATTTTCTTTTTCAAAAATTGAATGATTTTCTTTTTCAAAAATCGAGCTGAATCGAAATAACTGAACTTCTCTAAAATTTCAAATCGAAACTGAACCGAAAAATTTAAATGTCAAACTAAATTAAAAAATTGATCGATTTGGTTTGATTTTTCGATTTTAACCAAATTTTGCTCATCCTGGTCGTTATTGTTAATTTTTTTATTTTTGTCATCTAAATTACGAAATAGATAATGGTCCAATAATAGAAATATTAATTTTGATTTTATTGTGTACCTTATCAATAGGGATGAATATTGATCGATTAACCAGTTTATAAGCAAAATAATTAATCAATCAATTAATATCGATTTTTTAAAATCATCAACCATTAATCAAACCATTAAATTTGATTAACTAATCCATTGATTTCGATTTTTTGATTTGGTTAATCAATATTTTTCGGTTAATTATTAAAATTTATAACATAAAATTATATAAAAAAACTAAATAAAGTTCAATTCAATTTCAATTGTTTGAAGTAATTTAATATAAAATTCATGAAACAAATATTATTAATATAATTTAATAAGTACAAAAATTTGAAAAGAGTCGTAAACTTTAAAATCCATCATTCAAAATGAAATTAGTTATTTCCGAGTTGTTTTATAATTCTCCTTAAATGAGTTAAAAAAATTATATGGAGTAGGTTCGCTTTAATTGGTATCAGAATTTTAAACAGAAAAATTTGCAGCAGACTAATAGTTATAAGATTTGTACGTCTGAAATAAAAAATAAATATTGTATAAAATAATAAATTAAGAAAAATTATAAACTTAAAATATTTAAGAAAAAGTGGAGGTTTAATGAAACTTAAAATTAAAATTTAAGAATTCAATAAATAAAAGTTGCCAATTTAAAATTTTGGAATGGATCAAAGATTTCATAATGTGTTTTTCCTTATTTTTTCTGAAGCCCCAATTATGGCTTTTTCTATTGGAATTATGCGCATCTTTTACAAATGGCATGTTTGTGGTTTTAATTTGAGACCTCGTCCAATTTCGACAGCCATCTTTGAAGTCGGAGCTTCCAATATCCTTCGTACTCCCCCTTTTATCTAATGTTTTCTTTTGCTTTAATTTCAAATTTTGTAGGCTTAATGTCCAAAAAATACCTTTAATATTTACTAAAAATAGCAAATTTATATTTAATATTTAATTACGTGCAATTTTATTTTTAAATTTATCAAAATGATATAATTTTACTCTTAAACTAATAGAACTATTAATTTGACTGTATTTCATATATTTAACCACTAAGGTGGACACATTATAATAATTTGATGAAATTACTTTAAACTAATAGTCCTGTTAATGTAGGGGCAAAATTACACAATTTTCATAATTTTAATGATAATATTGCATGTAAATAAATATTAGGGGTAAAATTATTTTTTTGGTAAACAATAAGGATATTTTTGCACATTTAGTTAATTATTTAAATTAATTAAAAAAATATTATTGAATTCTTTTTGGGTTGTTTTTGCAATTAATTTTTTTTAAAAAAATATTTATCCATTATACTTTTCAAAATACAAAATTTATTTTCACTTTATTCATTAAAATGCACATATTTTGGGGATTTTTTTTAAATAGGATTATTTTTTAAAAAAATTTGAAATCTGAAACTACGGTAAACATAATTAAAATTTTGTTGTATTAAAAATCGGTTATCAAATATGTCGGAATTCAACATGCGGGATTTACATGGTTGATTAGATGAGATTGCTGAAAACCGACTTCAACCAGTGCCAGAATCCAGACTATTGGGTCCCACATCATGTTGAAAATTGGCTCATCCTTGTGCCGAATTTTAGCACCTCTCCTTCCACCAATCTTCAATCAAAAAAAAAAAAAAAACTCAACTCAACTTATACTACCAAAAGCAATATTTAAAACAAAAAACATGATTACTATGAGTGAAGGAATTTATGTATTAACCCAAAAATTAATCAACATGAGAAACAATCACGACATAAAATATTGGTTGAAGCTTAATAAGAAAATGAGAAATATTAACATGCATTAGAACTTAATTCACTAGTCAAAAATGATCAACCCAGTCAGAATTCATATTCTAATTTTCCTACAAACTTTTCTTTTTTTCTTTTTAAATATTCATCAATTACATGAATAATTTTGTCGTTTTGCTCCTAATATATGATCATGATGCTTTTCATACTTTTCATTTACAAAATATATTCATTCTTATCTAATAAAATACAATATGAAGATTAAAAATGAGGACAACGATGTAATTTCTAGATTTAATTCTTATGCAACTTATGTGAAATTATAAGTTTGGTAACATTGCATTTTGAAATCTGGTTTATTCAAATTATATCGAACCCGAGGTGCAATTCCAATTGATTAAAAATTGAAATATATATTAGCAGGAGAGGAAAGAGCTGCCGGACCCGTTTTGCATTTTTGTTATATGAGGTCTAGTTGTTTTTGAAAAATACTTGTGAGTTATAGGTGGATAAATTTGAAAATTTAATGTAAATTCATCTCGGTTCTTAGTGAAAATATTGTTATATACTCTTATTCAAGAACATAAGCATTTTGATCAAGTTTTATTAAATTTTTGTGTTGATTTTTTTTTGTGTAATTGTAAATTTAAAAAAAATTACTGGAAAATATTTTTGAAGTGGACAAAATATATACATTTGGATAATGATGATAAATCATACCATGTTTGTATTGTCTTTTCTAATGCAAAATAGGTTACTAAATTAAAATTATTTTATATTATATTTTATAAGCATTCCATTTTTTTAATTATAATTTGATTTTTTTAAAATCGTAAATAAAAATCTATAATTACAATCTCTACTAAAAATAATTTATAACGTACAAAATATGGGTGTACTATAACGAGCTACAAATAAATTAAATATCAAAGTCAGAATAAATTAAAAAACTTAAGAAATCATAAAATGTGTATATCATAGTCAAAATAAATAAAATCCACTCTCAAGTTCATGGGCCTCACATATTATTCATATTTTGTCAGAAAGTGGAAGTGGATGAAAATTGAAAAGAAGTGTCTAAATTGAAAATGAAATAAAAAAAATTGGAAACTTTATATATATATAAAATTAAATCAAACAATTTTATAATTATTTTTTTAAGAAAAATGTTTTAAATTATTTTTGAGAAAAAGACAGACACAACTCATATATATATATATATATATATATAAATTAAAAAAATATATTGAACCACTAAAAATTGATCTAATTACCATCATTCGATTAAAGATAATAGAGATTTTGATATCATATTACCCTCGTGACCAAGAAAAGAAAAATGGTAATTGTATAGTGGCAGGGCCGGGAATCAGAGTTAGCGGGAGCATATATTATAATTTTAATATAAAAATTTAAAAATTAAAAATACATAAATTATATTATGAAAATATATTTCATTTGAAATTTAAAAAAATATTTAAAATAAAATAAAAATATGATTTTTATAATTATTCTCAATGCAATTTAATATTTTCAAACCATTGAATAGAAAATCAAAGTCAATACTGTCAAAATTAATAAAAAAATATTTTATTTTAATTAATTATTATTTAAATTAATTATTTTGTTAATTTTATTTGAAAATAGTGTTAAAATGTACATTCAACTTAGTAAAACTTAAATAATCTATAAAATAATAAAAAAAATCAATAAAAGCAAAAAGGGAAAAAGAAGTGTGTATAAAAGTTAAAATAAAAAATGGAAAGTGTATTTGCCTTTTTGTTGTAAACTTAAGTCATTAAATAAGTTGACATTTATTTTTTTATTTTTTTAAATTAATGTAATTTTATTTTTGGCAAATGATACAGTATTTAAATTTTATCATTTATTTGATTTTCTATTTAAATGAATTTACATTATCACATTTTAATTTTTACAATCTAAATTATCTAATTAAAAAAGTTATGTAATTATTATTTGATTAAAAGTTGAAATGTAACATTTAAAATAAATTAGGAAATTTCTAGCATAATATATATACAGAGAGAGAGAGACATTCCACACCCTCAGAGTCAGTGAAGTGTGGCTCCGCCATTGGGACTGTATATATATATATATATATATATATATATATATAAAATAATGATTCTTGCGCTCTGTAATTCAATAATTTTACAGTGTTCTTATTGTTGCTCTGCCATTAGATAAGATTGGGTTCGGCTGTCAATTAATTCGATTGACCAATTAAATTCTGGAAAAAGAAGAAAAGGCATGAAATTGGAGAACAATTCTGTCAATTAATTCAATTTTATTCAAGTTCATGATTTTATTAAGCTTGAAGCTAATATACATGGCTATTCACTGTCTATAAACCTTCAACACAGTTAGCAAATAACACTTCAGTGAGACCCTGTTTTGTTAATTTTATTTTTTCTGATAATAGATTGCTTGTATCCAATACAATTGATGCAGAATGGCTGTCTTGGTTTTACTGCTGATTTCTGCA
This sequence comes from Excoecaria agallocha, assembly GCA_037975025.1. Classification (NCBI taxonomy): domain Eukaryota; kingdom Viridiplantae; phylum Streptophyta; class Magnoliopsida; order Malpighiales; family Euphorbiaceae; genus Excoecaria; species Excoecaria agallocha. Next base: position 70,429,451 of record CM075808.1, read on the forward strand.
ATAAAACTAAATACTATCAAACTAAATATGGAAAATCAAGTGAGTGCTAATATGAGGAATCTTCCTATATCTCTTATTTTTTGTTTAATGCCCTGCTCTTGGTCTCCTTGCTTTTCCTATAGATTGTAAGACTGTTGAAACTGCTATAGCTATTCATCCATGCATTGAACTTACTGCTAATTGCAGCAGCACCTATAATAATATCCAATTCAATGTGGAATGTCAAGCATGCAGAGCTTCTATGGATTTGATTTTGGAGTTCAATTATGTTATTTAGAAATGGCAAGTCTTCTTATGTTTCTTTCTTCTCTATTTTATGCCTTGCTCTTCAAATTCTTCTTTCTCTATAACTTCTAAATTGCAAAACCTAATTTATGCAATTTGTCGAAATGAACTTTTGCATCTTACCTCGATCTCCTCCTAGGATAGCAATATTGTACTTAATAAGTGATAAAACAAGAAAAATCTTTATCTGTAAGAAGGAGAGTCGACAGCTGACAATCTGGTTGGATGAAAGATCCTGCAAGAAGGGGTGTCTGATCGGACTGAGCTTTAACACTCAAAATCTTAAGTTAGTAGCTTTTATAAAAAGAGTATTTTTAGAGAGAGAGAGTCTTAGATGTTCAATACTTGATGTCCTTATGCTTTTTGCTATTTATAGGAGAGGAAGGAGGGATATTTGAGTACCTAGGAGCATGATAACTTGCAACTGGAGTAGGTGAGCGGCGATGTGATGGAAAGCAGGTGAAGGCATGTGCGTTAACTTGTGTCAGTCGACTTAACATGACAGGGCGTCCCATCAGTCCGATCGGATACCGTGTCTTTTTGTCTCGTCTTTCAGCTCACACTTTGTCTTTTTTATTGATGAATTTTGGGCCCTGCCAAATGTTATTGGGCCGATTTGATTAGGTCTTGGAGATATTTTTTCCATAGTTATCACTTATCCCCCATTCAAAAGGTCTGATCGGGCATTTTAAGCTTTTTGGTGAGATTTTTGAATTTTTGAGATAGCGTCCGTTCATTTCAAATAGCCATTATGCATTTAATGCCTGTGCGCATGCCGAGGGCGATGCTTTATTCTCCGTAACCACAATAATGGATTAGAGACACATCATCCATGAAAAGTTTCAAAGAAAGATTCTTTTTAGTGGGATTGAGGTAAAACGTGCTGCCAAGGAGGAGAGGAGATGTGATGGCAGAGCTTTTGGACTAGCCGGGAGAGGCCCAAGGGCGGTTATTAACTCAGTTGATTTATGCAGCTGAGCAACGCTTTTTTTAGTCTGACCTTAACTGGATGGAGGACCCAGGAATTTTGCCTGATCGTCCTTCCAATGATAACGAAGAGGAAACTCTCTAAAATTCCACATCATCTCGGCCGACCCCTGGGGTGCCGATCAAGTCGAAAATGACTGTTTCAATATCAACAGATCATGTTCCTGTGGAAGCCCCGGAGTCTTCTCAACCTTCAGCTGAGATGAATGTGCCCCCTACAGCTGTAGAAATCATAGATATAGACATTTAGGTTTTCTTTGTAATATTTTATGCTTTGTAATGGTTTTTTCCTTCATTTTGTAACTTGTAAAAATTCTTCATATATAAAGTTTGATTTGCCTTTCAATTGCATCTTCATACTACATTTCTCATTTTAGATAATATTTATCATAAGAGATTAATTAAGGAGAGTACTTCCTGAATTTTAGGATACTTTTCAAGCATTGTAATCCCTAACTCCTAGGGTTGCCGATCGAAATTAAAAGATGAGAATCATTCATTCTGGTGTGAGTTGTGACTTAGATTTATGACGTATAGCGTAGTAGGTGACTTTTTAATATTTCATTTGATTGAAGTATTATCTGATTGGATATAAAGATCAACCATTTATAGGAGAGTCATGCACATCGAATGACCTTTCGATCTTATATTATTTCGAAGATTTGACGATTTTGCACATCCAGTACCCAGGAGAGATAATTAACTTAATTAAATGAAAGTGCCTCGCATCTCGGGCTCGAGATGAACGTCGAGTCTAGTAGAGAAATTTATCCTGTAAATGAATAGATTTCAACTTTCACATCTGCAACTATATCTAGCCTAGCAAATAAGTTGTATCATATTGATTTATCAATCGAGATGTAACGTCGATCAGAATTAAGCCCTCAATCATAGAGTGACTGGAAAAAAATACATCAATCAAGATGTGGGGTTGATTGAAAGTCAAGTTATTGGATCTGCGCTTTGGCGGTTGGAACAATAATGATCGATCAATCAATATCGTCAGTAGTTTTGTGAAGATTGTCCACTCATAATATATTTTGGCCAATCATTAGCTTTATAGAGATTGTCCGTTTAAGAGATATTTTAGCCAATTAGTGGTTTATGGAGATTGTCCGCTTAGGAGATATTTTGGCCAATCAACAACTTTATGGAGATTATCCACTTAAAAGATGTTGATCTGTGCTGAGACGATATTATACTGACGGATCGGGGAGAGATCTACAGCCATCAAGGGCCCTCATCTCCTACTCCCGATGGTAAAAAATTTGTTTTCGATCTGTGCTGAGGTGGTATTATACTGACCGATCGGGGAGATATATATAAGCATCAAGGGCCCTCATCTCCAACTCTCGATGGTGGGAAATTTCTTTCCGATCCATACTGAGGTGGTATTATTATGACCGATCGGAAAGAGATCTATAGGCATCAAGGACCCTCATCTCCGACTCCCAATGGTAGAAAATTTCTTTCTAATCTGTGCTGAGGTGGTATTATACTGACCGATCGAGGAGAGGCCTACAGGCATCAAGGGCCCTCATCTCCAACTCCCGATGGTAGAAAATTTCTTTTCGATTCAAATGTTGTTTTACCGAAGTGGGAGTTAATATATTTGATTAATGACAATTAGTAAATTCGTAAGTTTAGATATGTACCTATCTTTAGGCCATTTTTTATTTTGTGGAGACACTCATTTTGTACGCATTAGGATATTATTCGTTTCAATAACTTTTCACATGTTGCGTAGGCCACACTTTCTTTATTGCTGTATCTTTAAAAAATTAAAGACAAATCTTAAATAGTAATAAGATAATATTAAAATGGGGGGGGGGGGGCGGGCAACTTTATGCTTATTACAAGAGACTAAGAGGGCATGGAATTTAGTACAATAAATTCATGGGGACTCAAATTATAAAAATTACACCTGATTTTGCTATTATTCGATGACCTCGACAGTCGATCTGCGTTGGTCCGACTTTCATACTTATCGCATTTTTCTAAGCTAGATGCCTTTTTCCCATCACTAGACCACTTAGAGGAGCTTTTCCCTCTGGTCCATTCCTTTTATTTCTTTAAGAATTAGTGTTCATCGATTGAGTGCCCGAAAAGTTTGTGTTACTCACAACCTTTATCGTGGTCTCCATTGTTTTTCATCTTGTTTAGGCATTTTAGGTCGGTTAACTTTTCTGTATTTTTTTCTGGTACCCATCAATGCTTGGGCAGGACCGGCGTTGAGTAGAGTGAAAGTCCTAGCCAGCTGATTATTGTAGCGATCGAATGTACTCCGTTCGATCTCCTTTCTCCTTTCTATAATCTTTGAGAAGATTGACCTATTAAAATTCCTTTCTATCCAATCGGATGAGGAGGTTCTGCTGAATTTTCAACCATTTGGATATTGCAATCTGTTTATGACGTTGGTCTTTCTTACTTTATTGGATTTGAGAGCATCATCTAGCTGGATATGCTATCTGGCTCTTTCCATCAGGTGGAAAAAGCTAATCGATGACCTTATTGTCAAAGATTCAAAAAGTAGACAATCCGTGATGCCTCTCATCAAAGCATTCGACATCATTTTCACGCTTATATTCCTTACTTCCAACATTGTGGCCTGGAAGCGATCGATGTAGTCTCTGAGACTTTCATCGGTTATTTGATAAAGGTTGTACAAGCCACTGACTAACTTTAGTGCACGTGTCTACACAGTGAATCGTGTGGTGAATAACTCATTGAGTTTTGTAAAAGAGGTGATTGATTATTAAGGGAGTTCGTGGAACCAATTCAAGGCATCTCCTCATAGGGTGGTGGGGAAGACTCTGCAGGCAATATTTTCATCGTAGGTGTAAACCTGTACTTTAGTTAAGTACTCCGCAGGGTGAGTAGCTGGATCAGTTTTACCTGTATACTTATCCATCACCACGTCCCTTCACTTGGGAGGCAGTTTTGACCCTGTAATTTTCCTACAAAAAGGGGAGGTAGTGTTGTTGCAGGTGTTTCCCTTAAACATACCTTTTTTAGGCTCTACTGAACCAAATTGCTGGAGTTTTTGTTTGAACCATTTATCCTCCCTGCTCGTCGCTGTTGAATTGAACTCTTTTTTAGATCTGCAGGAGCGACTGTGATTAGGTGCGTGCATAAGGGATGGATCATCCCTAAAGGATAAGGTTGACGATCTACTGGGGATGTAGGGAGCATCTTTGCTCGAAGATATTGTTCGTTTTCCCTTATCGTATCTCCCTGGGGTTCTCATCCCTATCCTTCAGATATTGTGAGTTCGTGGTTCTTTCATGGAGATTTTTCTGTTTCTTCTTCTTCCAAAGTCTTCGGCCATAAAAACCATTTTATGACCTCTTTTAAGAAGTTATGGGCATTTTATCCATTTTCAGAGTTTGGACTACGCTCTTAGTGAGGTCACTAAGAATGGCGTGCATATCATCGATAGTAACAGGGGCATCCTCCGGTTGTCACATGACCACGTTGTCAAGATCTGGGAGGGGGTTACCCTTAGCAGGTGATCTGAAAAATCTCTCTCTTATCCCTGAGGGCTTAGATATGCCCTGGCCGTTGTGATTATGTTCTCTAGAAGCTATGTGCTCGTTAGATCTTGAATCTATTATTCCTCTCAATAAGAGCACCAAATGATAAAGCAAGAAAAATCTTTATCTGTAAGAAGGAGAGTCGGCAGCTGATGATCCGGTCGGATGAAAGATCCTGCAATAAGGAGTGTCCGGTTAAACCGAGCTTTAGCACTCTGAAGTTTAAGTTAGTAGCTTTTAGAGAAATAATATTTTTAGAGAAATAGTCTCAGATATTCAATACCTGATACCCTTATACTTTTTGCTATTTATAGAAGAGGAAGGAGGGGGTACTTGAGTACCTAAGAGTGTGATAACTGGCAACTAGAGTAGGTGAGCGGAGATGTGATAAGGAGCAGGTGAAGGTATGGGCGTTAACTTGTGTCAGTGGACTTAACAGGTTAGGACATTCCATCAATTCGATCGGATACAGTGCCTTTTTGTCCTGTCTTTCAGGTCATACTTTGTCCTTTTTGTTGATCGACTTTGGGCTATTTCAAATATTATTGGGCCGATTTAATTAGACCTTGAAAATATTTTTTTCATAGTTATCAATAAATTTGTTGCCGAAAATAATGGCATTCATGCAAGAATCAAAATGTGGTCTATAGTCAGTTCCAATTATTATATACAGTCCAATTAATTTGTTTATAATCTTATACGAATTGCTTTTGTGAATATAATGTATATATATAATTTGCTTATAATGTCTTGTGTTATTTGTGAATATAATGTATATATATAATTTGCTTATAATGTTTTGTGTTATTTTGTGACGATACTGCCAAACAAAATTTATGGTTCTACTGCTTGGGCCATCAGCAATTGCAAATAAATCCATGCCGTCACTCTCAAATCCAATAAATCAAAACATTTTGCTTTTACTTTTAAAACTCTTGAATTTGATTATGCAACATTTTGTTTGTTGTTATTGGACATGATTTGCTCTAATATTGCTGGCTTGCTTATTTTTATCATTTTGATTTTATATTTCTGTTCAAAATGAGATTCAAACTACTATTACTCGAGATGATATATTTTTTTATTATAATTTTTAATGTATATTTTTTAATATAAATTTTAAGTTACGTCGCATGTATTTTTAATGTATATTTACTTATTATAGAAAAAATTTATGTACATCAAATGATTTTATTTTGTTGAATATATTGATCAATTTAGGTTAAAAGTCCAATTAAAAAAATTTCATATTTACTTCAAAACTAGCTTAACCGAACTGTCAGAAATTATTTCGGTTTAATCAATTTTTTGGGTCTAAAAACTTCGATTTCGGTTCTTATATTTTGTAAACTTCATTTTTTCAGTTATTTCAATTCGATCTAAAACCGAAACGAATCGATCATTTGCACACCTCTAGTTTCAAGCACACCCTCAGTGAAGTGTGGCTCTGCCACTGGGACTGTATATACAATATATATATATATATATATATATATATATATATATATATATATATATATATATATATATATATATATATATATATATATATATATATATATATTCTTTTGACAAAGTCGATGATAATGCCAATGAACTAATATTGCTAGATGAAACATCAACGTCAAAAAACCAAAATCATTTTTTTCTGACAAACCAAAATTTAGTTTTTTTTTTTCAAACAAATTAGGGTCCAAAGAGGTTGTTGTTACTACTATTATTATTAAAAGTTCCCTCACAACTTCTTCATTGAATAATATATTGTTAATTGTCTAACATATGCTTTTTATTCTTCTAAGATAACAAATAATGTTCTTATATATATATATATATATATATAATTTTTTAATAATTTTTATATTCTATAAATATTACATTATATGACTTTTTAAATATTATTGGTTTTCATATTTAATACAATAAATTATTGCAATTAAATATGAAATTTTATTTTTTTAATTTTATGATAAATATTATATTTGATTTATATTTTTTATTTTGAAATATTTTTAACATTAAAAATATTACTATAATTTATTAATATTTTTTAATAATTAATTGATATCTACTTAACAAAATCGATTAAATCAATGGAAACGGATAAATTAATTAATAAAATTTTTAAAGAATCTATTAATCGTTTGATACTCAATCCAAGCCCACGGATGACTCGAGTACTAGAATTTGGAGATATGCTAAAACGACATCGTTGATGAGACTCTAAAACTGACGGAGAAGGTCCCACCAGTTACCAAAGTCGCTTTTTTCCCTCATCCGAAAATTCAAAATGAATGGCAGATCAAGTAATAAATGCTCGATCCATGTCTATTTATCTTTAAAACCCCACTCTTTTGAATGTATCCTCTATCTGTAAACCCTTCTGTACCTTTTGCCCCCCTCTCCCTCACTTCAATCAAAACCCTCAAAACCTCCAGTTTAATCTGCAAAAGCAAAATCCCCCTCTCCTACTTTGTTTCTCTCTAATTCGTGATCGATCAGCAGTTTCGTTTTTAAAACACGGTAAAGATGTCGCTGAGGCCAAGCGCTAGGACCGAGGTCCGACGTAACAGGTACAAGGTGGCAGTGGATGCTGAGGAAGGTCGCCGGAGAAGAGAAGATAACATGGTGGAGATCCGAAAGAATCGCCGTGAAGAGAGCCTCCAGAAGAAACGGCGTGAGGGACTTCAAACCCAGACTATGCCGGCTTCGATTCATTCCACTGCCGTCGAGAAGAAGGCTAGTATTCTAATTCCACGTTCCAATTGCTCGAATTCGTTTTTCGATCTTTTGGCACGGTTTAGGAACTTTCAGTTCCAATATCAGCGGCCTAGATCGTTGTTTTGGTTGATTTGTTGGGAATTTCGTTCGAATTAGGGTTAATTTGGATGTTGCTCGAATCTTTTCAATTAATACGTAACAGTGGCTAGTTTATGTAGCGGAATTTGCACCTTGAGGAATTTGGTATATTTTTGGTGTTATTTAGGTAGTCCCTCATTAGTGTATTATCGCCTTGACTATTATTTTGGTCTACTTGTAAACTTTTGATCCCTGAGTAGCTTGTGCCCTGTTAGAAGTGTTCTTCTGGATTGGTCTCTAAAGAAATAGAGCCGTCATTAATCCATTAATTGATTGCTGACTGTTCTGCGGCTTGCATGTGATTTTAACTTGCTTTTGTTATTTGTTTTTGAGATTTATAGATGGGAATGTAATAGTTTTTAATTCAATCGCGTCTCCAATTTTGATCATCTGATCTTTGGTTTTCTCAGCAGGGCTTCTTTGTTTTCTCACTGTTGGTGAAGCTTTAGGAGGTTTGATGTGGCATCATTTATTCCGTAGTTTAAAGTTTGATCATCTAAAGTTTGGTTTTCTCAGCAGGGCTTCTTTGTTTTCATCAATTATGGTTTGTGGTGGGACTTAATTCAAGATGTTTTTTTTTAAGGTTTGATCAAGTTGATATGTCAGTTTGTTTCAAAAAAAAAAAATTTTGATATGTCAGTTCAAAATAAAAGACCAGAGCATTTGTTGGGACGTAATATCTATGTAGCTATTTGTACTGAATATATTTTTATTTTTCTGGAGATTCTTCTGTAGCTTTCAGATCAGTATTGCGTTGTGAAATGTGGTTGTTTGTGCCTGATTTTTTGGGCTTTTGATGGAAGGGAGGAAGTATCCTTGGATTTTGCTTGATACACTGATTTCTGATTTGCTTACCAGACCTGTTCAACTTACCTTCATTGTTTTATTGAACATAACATATTATTTATTTATCTGGGAAGTATGGGCTATTTGAAAATTGAACTTTCTGTCGTAGATCAATTCGAAGTACATCTGCTGAATTATTGTCCATTTTTACTGTCTTATTTCTTGCTTCTTTTGACTTTTGAATATTTTGATAACTACCGTAAAAAAATGCATTTTTATGTTCTTAATGACTTGAATACAGTTGGAGCATCTACCATCAATGGTGGCTGGCGTATGGTCTGATGATAGTAATTTGCAGCTTGAGGCAACGACACAGTTCAGGAAGCTGCTCTCAATTGGTAATGAAATTTTCCCTATACATATCATGTGTCTTTTGAATATGTTTTGTCTTAGTTCTATCTTCACTGTGCCAATTTTTGTTCATTACCAGAGCGCAGCCCTCCAATTGAGGAAGTCATACAAGCTGGTGTAGTTCCCCGTTTTGTTGAGTTTCTTATAAGGGAGGACTTTCCTCAGCTTCAGGTCATCCGGACTCCTGTAGCTGTTACTTTTCATCAAGCATACTGTTAACTTGAGAACCTAACTATCTAAAATTTCATGTAGTTTGAAGCAGCTTGGGCTTTGACAAACATTGCTTCTGGGACATCTGAAAATACTAGGGTTGTAATTGACCATGGAGCTGTCCCAATTTTTGTAAAGCTTCTTGGTTCACCAAGTGATGATGTTCGTGAGCAGGTAATAATATTGAAAATGACTTGAATCTGGGGTTTTCTTCTTCTAGGCTTGGCCTTGTTCTTTGTTACACTACAAACTGTTAATGTATTAATAGTTGTTAGTAGATATGATGTATGATAAGTTTGGCCAACTGTTATTGAATCTCTTACGTATTTTTTAGGCAGTGTGGGCTTTGGGAAATGTTGCTGGTGATTCTCCTAAATGCCGTGATCTTGTCCTTGGCCATGGAGCTTTGCTTCCTCTACTGTCTCAGTTAAATGAGCATGCTAAACTTTCCATGCTAAGAAATGCTACATGGACCCTTTCAAATTTTTGTCGTGGCAAGCCTCAACCTCCTTTTGACCAGGTTTTGTATTTTTTTTTTCTTAAAAAAAATTTGCTGTGACGTTTGTTACATCTAATCTTCAAATGATTATAAATTATGTGAATGGCCATTAGTTTGTTTGACATTCTTATCCTTTGTTGTACACAGCATTGTTTTACTTGGCTGAGACCTTTCCTCGCTTTTTTCCTTTTGAACAGGTCAAACCTGCTCTTCCTGCACTCGCACGTCTAATCCATTCTAATGATGAAGAAGTCTTGACTGATGCTTGTTGGGCACTCTCATATCTTTCTGATGGCACCAATGATAAAATTCAAGCTGTTATTGAGGCAGGTGTATGCCCTCGTCTGGTTGAACTTTTATTGTGAGTATGAGATTCATTTACACTAGGCAAATTATTTTTTTGTTGTTCGGATTTGATATCTATTGTATGTTGTGAACAAAAGTCTGAATGTTCATTTGAATTTTCTAGGCACCCATCTCCATCAGTTCTCATTCCGGCACTTCGCACTGTTGGGAACATTGTCACTGGTGATGATGTGCAGACCCAGGTACTGCTCACCATGTAAATGTATCTTTCTATCTTTTGCATGCCTACATGTCCTCAAGCCACCATTCCTTAAGTTCTTAATTTGACTTTGTACTTGGCAATGTCTAATGGTAAGTTTCTATATAATTTATTTATCCATGTATTGCAATTTCACAGCCCCAAATTGGTTATTCACAAATTGTAATTTGGTAGAAAGCTCAATTATTTGTTTTTTGGGTTAAGAAATCTGAGGTGGTGATGTTTCCTGTCAGTTTTTGTATCCGTCTTATATATTAATAGGTGTACTATATAAGAAGTTTGTTTTATGTGGATATGACTATTTGTATTGAAAGTATGTTTACTTGTGTAAGCTAATGTGGTATATTGCCTTCTAGTGTATCATCAATCATCAAGCATTGTCTTGCTTGTTGAATTTGTTGACAAGTAATTACAAGAAGAGTATCAAGAAGGAAGCATGTTGGACCATATCTAATATAACTGCTGGAAACAAGGAGCAGATTCAGGTAACTAGGTGACAGTGTTGGTTGTATTAATACTCTGATTTTATTTATTGATAGATTAACTGTGATACGTAATTATGTATATGAAACTTTACAGGCTGTGATAGAGGCTAATATTATTGGTCCATTGGTTCATTTGCTTCAAAATGCTGAGTTTGACATTAAGAAAGAGGCTGCGTGGGCAATCTCAAATGCTACATCTGGTGGTACTCATGAACAAATCAAGTACGAAGAACCTTTTTTTTTCCTCTGTTTTCAGTCTCGAAATTTGAGGAATGTGTTTTGCAATTTAACATCTAGCAATCTCATATTTAGCTGCTGATATATCATATTCATGGTTAATAGGTATCTTGTTAGCCAAGGATGTATCAAGCCCTTGTGTGACCTCCTGATCTGCCCTGATCCAAGGATTGTGACAGTTTGTTTAGAAGGTCTTGAAAACATTTTGAAGGTAGGAGAAGCTGACAAGGCTATGGGCAACAGTGCTGGTGTTAACCTATATGCACAACTGATTGATGATGCTGAGGGTTTGGACAAAATTGAGAACCTACAGTCTCATGACAACACAGAAATCTATGAGAAGGCTGTGAAGATTCTAGAGACATATTGGTTGGAAGAGGAGGATGAGACTATGCCTCCAGGAGATGCTTCCCAAGCTGGTTTCCAATTTGGGGGAAGTGAGATGCCTTCTGTTCCCTCTGGTGGATTTAATTTCAGCTAAGTGTATGTATTGCTTTATGTTATCTGTTCTGTGGTTCATCTGTCAATATCATGCATAACCTTGCGATGATTTTATTATTATAATTATTAATTGTGTTTACATGTTTTTACATTGTTATAATTTATAACCTGCAGGGTTTTTTTCTGTTGGGAACCCCGTGGAACTTGGTGGGACAGTAGTCAGCTTCAGGTCAGGCGTCTTGTTTTCATGTTTGGGTCTAGCAGTCCAGTCTTAAGGTGTGGGTGGGAGGCTGCTCGCCCTGTTTGGGTTGTCATTAAGGCGAGATAAATTATGCTTGCAGAGACAAATGGATTGATGGCATGATAACATGGGTGTGTTCACCCGTATAATTTTGGAGGTTGGGATGTCAAAACACAATATGGGTGTTTTTGAATGTCTATGTTGTCCTTGTTGCGTCTCTGCATTGCCTTTCCAGAGTGTCGATTTTGGCACTTCCAAATTCCTTTATGGTGGTGTGCTTGTACGTACTAGGAATACTGAATGAGATATATATATATATATATATATATATATATTGTTATGTAAGCGTCAGGTGTAGTGGGTTTTTTTTTTACTCCAGTCTGAAATTCTTGATCTGTTTTGCGTGGTATATATACAGTGTAGTGGTTTGTCATTGCAAGTGTTGAAAACTCAATATATGAGAGGCAGAAAAGTGAAGTTGCTACTAGATTTAAAATTCCTCATTCATTCGCATTTTTTTTTGCTTGGATTGGGATTTAGGGTATTCTAGTATATCAAGTTGCTTATGTGATATAAAATAAATTATCGCACAGCCAAAGTTCATGCCACATTAGCACTGAGATGTTATTTTGTTTTTCCTGTTCCAGTGTTCACCAAGTTGATATATTGTGGTCTTCTGCAATTCTCTTGATGGTGTAATTAAATTCTGTATTTCTAGCTGCAAAGTATGTGTGTGTGTGTGTGTGTGTGAAGCAATAGAGCAGTTGTCTCGTCACGATCATCTATTATTCTACACGTCTAACAATTGAGATTAGTAGGTAGTTGCAGCTCCTTCAATTATTTAAAACTTCCAATTTCGATCTGCTCGTGAGGAAAGGACTTGAAAATTATTGCTAGTTAATTATCTTCCGATTCGTAATGTCAGCACACAGGATGAGGGCAAAAGATTGAGAAACGTGGGCTACTTCCTCTCAAATTTTTTGATTCAGTTTCTTTAATGCGTGTAGAACTAGAAATAATTACTCAGAATTTCAACGAGACAAAATAAGCGTAACGAACAAACCGACTCGATAGAATGATACTCTGCGATATAATCAATTGTTGACTTTTGGAATGAAATTAGAAGGTTGACTTGAGCTGGCAAAGGTATATTTTTTTTTAATATTAGTGTGTTTTAAAAAAATAATCGAAGATTAAAATGTTTTTTAAACTATTTCAACAAATGAAATGGTATATTATTTTTTTTTAATTTTTACAATTCTTTTCTGGAAAAATGGATTGGGATCCACGCTCACTCTCTCCCTCTTAGACTCATTGATGCCCTCTCTCTCTCATACTCTCTCACTCTCATTTTCTTATTCTACTCTCTTGCTTTTCTCTTTTATTCTGGGATGATCCAGGGGCGGTAATTTTCCGTTTCCATTCCCGATTGAACAACGGGGAAAAAATTTTTCTCTTACCCTGCGGTATAGACTCCATCGGTCGCTACAATGGCGATATAGAGCTTCAGCTTGAGAGAATTAATGTTTATAATAATGAAGCTAGTGGTGGTCGATTTGTTCCCCATGCTGTGCTTATGGATCTAGAGCCTGGTACCATGGATAGCATCGAATCTGGTCCCTATGGCCAAATCTTCCGCCCTGATAACTTCGTTTTAGGCCAATTTGGTGCTGGTAACAACTGGGCTAAAGGTCATTACACTGAGGGTGTAAAACTCATTGATTTTGTTTTTGATGTTGTTCATAAAGAAGTTGAGAGAGAACTGTTCATTGGCTACCATGAAACCTTCTTCTGCTGCTGCTACTCCTTTTTCTTGACCTTCAGTGTCTTCATCTTCTGCTTCTCGTCACCGTAAAACCATAAGAAATTGAGCGGATGGTTTGGCATATTGAGAGAGAGGATGATGATGACAACAATGGCGATGAGATTTGCAAATCGGAGGTGGGAAGATGGGAATTGTATGAAATACTCTATACCCCGGGTTAGTTAAAAGATCCAGATATCGGATGTCACACCCGGACTTAATTTCATTTAAGATGACTAATTAATAAAATTTACTTCTAAAAAAAATTCATAAAAAATACTTCTAAAATCATACAATTATTTTCTCAACTTCAATCAAACTCCAACACAATTTTTTCCATCCTTCTCAATAATCAATCAAAACAAACTCCACCTGTTGAAATAACATTACATAGAAATCTATTCTTGATTTTATCTACAAAATCTCATCATACAATAATACAACTATAAATTTCTTTCTTAACACCAATGACATATCAATAATTATTACAACCTAAACTCTAATCGTGTACATGTCAAAACAACATAATAACAATAATGCAATTACAATTAATTGTCACATTCCGATTCAACTCTCCGACATAACTAGCAATAGCCAATCCTGACCTTTTCTGTCTAAAAATTAATTTTCTTGATCTTCAACCTACACGCGAAAAAGAAATCACACACTAAGCTAAAGCTTACTGGTGACTACCAAATTTATTTCTATAATAATACAGTTTAAAAATACATTTTTCAACATATCCAAATATATACTTATAAAATCAACAGAATATAAAATTCGTAAATCCCAAAGTTAAAATGTACTTAAACATAAGCAATAATTATTAAACTTCACATGTAATTTATATAAGTAATTTTTTAATAATGTACTTAATTGTTTTTAAATTACATAAAATTAAATAGTTAATTTTTAGGATCGGTACCTTATCTCACATAAATTATTCGCTAAGTAAAATCAATTGGTACGGACATCAAATCTAAAGTATTCACACACAATTGCATACATACACATACCTGTATATACGTATGTATATTTCTAATTGTATTAAGTTATACCAGTTCAGATAATACATAACTAACTTCACTATGAATAACCTATTTACCTTAAGTAAAGAAATTATTTTTTTTATTTTGTTTTTACAATCGTTTCACCTATTTATTTCTTTTTGGTATTTGCCTCCAGTAAAATCCAGCAGAACGGTATGACGAGCTGGATAAACGGAAAAGAAATCCAAAATTCAAATACAGGATCGAGTTCTCGAAACCATTCTGTCCATTCAACATTGTTTTCTCATTATTAACATATGATGCTTTGTCATTACTACATATATGTACGCACGCGTGCACACACACACACGCACACACACATACACACGCACGCACGCACACACACATTACTACATGTGTGTGTGTGTGCGTATACATATATGTAGTAATGGATAGAGCTCTCGGAGCCATTCAGTCCACGACTCAAAATTAATCAAACCCATCGGAAGAGCTCACGAAACCATTTAATTCGATAATCTCATCAAGATGCAGTACTGCTAAACGTCCCTAATTGGCATGCCAATCTTATCCTATTACTTCCATTCCTATCTAGTTTTACTAAGAGCAAATATAAATTCATTTTTAAATAAAATAAATAGTATCAATATATATTTTAACATTACTTATTCTCAATACCTGCCGTATACATCATCTTTAACAATTTCATTCCATCGTTCTTGTTCCTCTATTTCACTAATAAGGCCATTTACTATTATAGGCACTGCCATACTCTTACATACTATTCAGCTCAGTTTATCATCGACTTGAGAATTTTTCGCCAATCATATAGTTCTAGTTATACATGCAAATGTGTAGTCGTATCCATACACTCATCATGGTTTCAAATATATAACCCAATCTAGTTTACCCAACTATCGTTAAGGATCATTTAAGTCAAGTTATCTACATATATTTATTTTAGCATTGTATGGCAAATCACCATGTCATTATAATCACAACTTCTCAAAAAAATACTATGCCATGGAAAAATACTAACAGAGAAGAGAAATATATTATTGTAATTAAAATAATTCGTCAGTTAATCTTCACAAACCAACTTAAACAAGTAATATAAACTACATTACTAAATAAAGATTTAACAATAAACTTTGTAGTCTAACGATTCGTAGTAGGTAGGTTAAATTGTTTCCTTTATATTTTAATTGCATGCTTAACCAATTGATAAACGTTAATAATCGATTTTCCTTGTTTCTTATTAAAATTATAACGGATACCTCCAATTCTAAAAACATATCAGTTTCTTATTTTGCCAAGAGCCTATCAACAAATTTAAATGACAGTTTACACTGTGCATAGGAGAAATTAAATCTTTGGGTTTATGTATCTAACTAACTTCATAAACCGTACCAACTAATTAATGCAAAACTAGTCTACCAAAATAAATTTTAATTGATTTAAATCTTGTAGTTCATTAACACACTAAAATTAAACTGATTTGTTACTTTTACTTTTAAGTTGTACGCTTAAACAATCTTTAAAGATATTCATTAAACTTTTGAGATATTAACAACATTAGTCAAATATATATATATATATATATATATATATATATATATATATATATATATATATATATATATATATATATATATAAAAGAAATTCATTCTTTAGTCTAATGTACCTAGCTTAATAGCAAGGAAATTTACCCATTAAAATCCAAATCTTTTATTGCCCACCCAATAATCCAAATTGTGTATACACATATATTTACACCTATGTACATACTCGTGGCGGCTCACTTACCATCTTGGTTTTTTTTTTTTTTTTTTTGTAACACCCGTTTACCTTAAATTGTAATTCTAGTTAGATTCCTAAATTCAGATTTATTTACTAATATAAAGAAAAATCTCAATTTATATATTGATTTAATCACAATTTTATTGAAGTTCCAAAGTTATGTATATTACTAATTTTAGAAACAGAATTTAACAAATATTTAAGTTCCCACAGCCATAACTGGTAGTGTTAAAAGCAATAGAATGCAGTTACATGCACACATATATATATATATATATTTAAATGCTTAATTAGATAAGCAATTTAACTCTTATATTAATACAACCTACTTAGCTTAAACTATTTCTCTTAGACAACACTTTAAGTCAAATTTCATATGTGTGATTAATCAATTAAATAAGTACAGTAACTACCAGCCTAATATTATAACTATAAAGCTTACACATATATTATATTGTAACAGACTAACATACTTAAATTCCAATTCTATTTGCCTAAAATCACTAAAGTGCTCTAATGCATTTCAATTACCCATATCCTCACGTCTTTCATACCATCAACTACTCTAGTTAATTATAAATACAAGAAAAATTAACATTAAATCCTACCATCAGCTTTCTCAAATAACAAACCTAACAGTTAACACAACCACCATATATCAATATTTAAGGAATAATTTAAACAAATAAACTATACAAATCAAACACACAGGGATCAACCATTTAATTCAATAAGAATAAAAAAAAATTTAGAATTAATTTAAGTAAAGTTTTTATTTTTTTGAAGTAAATTTGGTAGTTACATACCGATTAGAGTCGATTTCTTGCATTTTTCCTCGTTTCTACTCACTATTGTACTCGTCGGAGCCTCGCCGGAGCTTCACCGGAGCTTCACCGGCGTAAGACCGAAATTACCTGGAGATAGCTGATGTTGAGAGGAATCCATCGGCGGTGGTCTCACACTCAACGGACTCCATTCATTGCTTAGATCTACATCGAAAGTCAAGGGTATATTTATCGCCGATCTGCTTGATTCTGGTGAATGATGATCGGATGGAGATGGCGATTGACTCACCTAGTTGGTAGGAACTCACCGATGCAGGTAGTATTGCGGTAAGTCATCATTGATCTTCAAAGAGGGAGAAAGAGGCGATTGGTAAGGAAGGAAACTGGAGAAAGAAGGAGGCGACGGTGGCGAATTGACGGCGAAAAGGAGGCCAACGGTGAACTGTAGTGAAGGTGACGTGAAAGGTCGCAGGCAGTTACGGCTAGGGGTGATCACAGGGCGGGGCGGGGCCGGAAAATTCACCCCCACTCACTCCCCCGCCAGTGGCGGGGATTCCCCGCCCCCGCCCCTGGCACCAATATCAGGGAGGAAATTTCCCCCGTCCCCGTCTCGCGGGGATCCCCGTCCCCCAAAATTTTTTTTAATTTTAAAATATAATAATTTATAAATAATTAAAATTAAAATATAATATTTATTAAATAAAAAATTTAAAATCAATAATAATTTAAATTAATATAAATTTTAATCATTCATAAAATTTAAAATTAAGTATAATTTAAAACTTAATAATTATAAAATTAAGTTATATTTTAATTTTAATTTTTATTATTTATAAAATATTATATTTTAAAATAAAAAATTATTTTTTGTGGGGCGGGGATCCCCGCGGGGCGGATACTCCATTCCTCGTCACCTCTTTCGATTCTAGGACAGAGATTTTTTTCCCCCATCCCCGTCCCTGAGGGGAGAAATTTCGGCGATTTTCCGCCCCGAACAGGGCGGGTCCCCGCCGAGGCCAGGGAATCCTCGCCCTGTGATCATCCCTAGTTACGGCTCCCTTCTATGCTCCCCGATTCTCCTTCGATTTCCCCTTTCCTTTCCCGATTTCTAGACAATTTTGGGGATCTTCCTTTCCAAGATATTTTGTGCTCATTATTATTATTATTATTATTATTATTATTATTATTATTATTATCTACTAAAATTAATTTCCTGCTTATTAGTAAAATGTGTTTTAATTTAAATTATTTGTTAATATATTCCACTTTATTGAAATTTCTACTTTTCGATTCAATGATCATTTTCAAAATTTTCGGAGCGTTACACTGTAACATCCCGATTTTTAAAATTATCCGAATAATAAACAAATCGACTTGAATAATGTGTAAATTTGACCATAAAATAAATATAAAATGATTTGGGTTGAATTATAGTTGAATTGGGGGTGTAATTATATAAAAGAAAAGGTTTTGGGGCTAATTTGTAAATAATGTAAAGTTGAGGGACCTAAAGAGGAAGTTGGCCAAAACGACATCGTTTTGGCCTTTGTCTTCCTCTTCTTTTCTAAGGAGCCAACAGGTTCCTTTTTGTCCCAAAACCTCCTGCTGCCTCACCCTCATCTCCCTTCTCCTTTCTGATTCGACTACCGCCAGCCACCCACTACCAGCCGTTGTTGTCGTCCCGCCAGCACTGCCGTTTACGCCACCATCCCTTCTCTTCCTCTTGCGTGCGATAGTGGCGTGACTCCCTTCACTGCGTTGCCTTTCCTTGCTCGGTTTTCCCTCAATATGGCGCAAATGGTTGCTTTTCTCTCTTAATTATTAGGTAAATCTTAATTATTATTATTATTATTATTATTATTATTATTATTATTTTGTGCTCATTATTATTATTATTATTATTATTATTATTATTATTATTATTATTATCTACTAAAATTAATTTCCTGCTTATTAGTAAAATGTGTTTTAATTTAAATTATTTGTTAACATATTCCACTTTATTGAAATTTCTACTTTTCGATTCAATGATCATTTTCAAAATTTTCGGAGCGTTACACTGTAACATCCCGATTTTTAGAATTATCCGAATAATAAACAAATCGACTTGAATAATGTGTAAATTTGACCATAAAATAAATATAAAATGATTTGGGTTGAATTATAGTTGAATTGGGGGTGTAATTATATAAAAGAAAAGGTTTTGGGGCTAATTTGTAAATCATGTAAAGTTGAGGGACCTAAAGAGGAAGTTGGACAAAACGACGTCGTTTTGGCCTGTGTCTTCCTCTTCTTTTCTAAGGAACCAGCAGGTTCCTTTTTGTCCCAAAACCTCCCGCTGCCTCATCCTCATCTTCCTTCTCCTTTCCGATCCGACCACCGCCAGCCACCCACTGCCAGCCGTCGTCGTTGTCCCGCCAGCACAGCCGTTGACGCCACCATCCCTTCTCTTCCTCTCGCGTGCGACAGTGGCGTGACTCCCTTCCCTGCGTCGCCTTTCCTTGCTCGGTTTTCCCTCAATCTGGCGCAAATGGTTGCTTTTCTCCCTTAATTATTAGGTAAATCTTAATTATTCCCTTGATTTCAGCTTGTGATGTGAAAAAATGGTGAAATAGGGAGAAATTTCAGATCTAGGAATTTGAGTTATATGAAAATTAAGAAGAAATATTTAACTAGATTATTTAATTTTGAGCACCTAAATAATTTTGGGTTAAAAAATTAAGATAAATCTATGAATTTGTGTAGAGAAAGAGGTTGAAGGGAGCAGTAAAGGAAAAGAAGTGCAAAAAAATGAGGAATTGGAGTTCTTGAGACTGAAGAATTAAAGAATTATCGATAAAAATAGGTAAGTGTTCGAGTAAATTTATTTTTTCTTAATTTTTGCATTATGTTAGTTATAAGATTTGAGTAAAAGTTGTGTAATTGATAAATTTTGATGCCAAAGGTACCTAGTTAGAGGTTAAATGCTAGTTTTTAGATTAAATAAAGATTATATTTATACTTAATTGTGAATTTAAGAACCAATGGGTATGCTTTATAGTTAATATAAATTGAGTAATACCTTGAAATAGCTAATATAACTAAGGAGATTTTAATTGAATTATAAGTGACGATGAAAATTTATTTAATCTTTTAATTCTTGGAGTAACAGTGAATTTTTTTTTTAATCTAAACATGCATTTGGAACTAAAGAAAGGTTGAATTAAGGGTTGAAATGATTTATTAAAGATAAATATAGTATACTCAATGCGAAAATTGAAAGTGAATATGGATAAACATCGAATAAGTACCTTTAAAGGGATAAAATAAGTTAAATTAATGAGAGTTAGAAATTGATTTCATATGCCCTTAGTAAAATTAGACAGAAATTGGAGAAATAGGATAAGGTTGGCATACCAATTAGGAACATTTAACAGTACTGCGCTTTGATTTGGTTACTGAATTGAATAGCTCCGCGAGCTCTTCTGGTGGAATTGGTTAATTTTGAGTCGTGATTTGAATGGCTCCGAGAGCTCTGTCCACATAGATATAGGTATAAACATAATATATATAATAAATTTGGATGTCAATAATGAAAAATCGAGATTTAATGGGCCATATGGTTTCGATAAACTCGGTCCTACATTTATTTTCGTTTATCCTGCTTGGTGCGGTTTTGCTAAATTTTACTTGGAAAAAATATCAAGTTTAATCATTAGGACTTTACTTTAAAATAAATTGATTTTTCTTTTAAATTGAAATAGTGAACTAGATTTGCTTGAAAATATATTAATCAAAGTTGATTTAAGGTAAGCATGTTGGTCATTTGATATTATGAATTTCAATTATGTGTTATTTTTTTATATTGTGTGATTGAAAAAATAGAATTTCTTGAACACCACTAAGCGATATGCTTAGTGTGTAATTTTATTTCCGCAATAGGTTGAAGGAATTTTTGAGAAAAAAATGGAAGTGGATTTGCATCAAAATTTGAATCAAAACAGAGAAAATTTTTTGAGGTGGATGCACCATAACTTTTTTTATGGTTGTTTTTAGTATATTTTGACATGTTTGTTAAATTTTGGAGATGTAATATGATGTAAATATTCCTGGACATTTAGTATTGTAAGTTAAAGTGAGAATATAATAATTAAGTGCTGTGTATAATTTTGTTGAGTTGGCTTATGAATTATTGAAGGAAGGGCAATATTATGTGTTGAAGTTTGAATGGAGATTAGATGGTAGGATGAACTTAAATAGAAGTGTTTTGGATAAATTCTTTTCAGGGAATTTTCTTGAATTTTAGAGAAAATTTTGTTGAAATTTTTATCAAATGAATAGTAATTTTGGAATATAATTGGCTTCAGCTAAAAGCGTATTTTTAACTTTCATTAAAGGAGCTTAAACCCGAATGTGTCATCCATCATTTGGATCTTTAATTGATCGGGTATAGGATGTTACAGGAACGGAATTGGATCTTTTGGCTTGGCGGCAGAGAGGAGAAACAAAGAGAAGAAAAAAAGAGAAGAAAAATAAAAGAAAAAACTAATTAGGGTTTTGATACCTATTTATAGATATGACATAAATGTAAATAATAAAAAAAAGTTAGGTTATATTACAAATTCTACGGGGGCAGGGATCCCTGCAGGGTGGATACTCCATTCCTTGCCCCCGTCCCGAAATCACAAGCAAAAATTTTTTTGTTCTCGTCCTCGCGGGAGAAAAATTTGATGATTTTTTGTCCCATTCGGGTCGGATACCATGCCAAGGTCGGGGATTCCCCAATCCATGATCATCTCTACTTTTATCACACCTTTTTCTCTATCTCAATTTAAAATTTTAATATTATATTATTAACTATTATTTTTATTATTTCAATAATATTTAATTATTTATTTTATGTTTAAAATGGATGTAATAGAATAATTATATTTTTTTATTTTTTAACTACAATAATTAATATTTTTTAGTTTAAATAAAGAAAAAATCAAGTAAAATTATTTAATAGAATATCATATTAAAAATCGTTTATACTTTGAAAAAAAATTAATTGGAGACAATGAAATTAAATTCAATATTAGTTAATTTCTTCCTAAGTCTTCAATAAAAATTAATTAATTATGCACTTATCAAATACTAATATCGTATTTATTAATTGAATACTTAATTATGCACTTATCAAATACTAATATCGTATTTATTAATCAAATACTAATATTGCATTTGATTTCATTATTTTCAATTATTTTTTTTTCTTTTTCTAAGTATAAATGATTTTTAATATTTTCTTTTATTTTTTATTATTTCTTTATTTAAATTAAAAAAATGTTAATTGTTGTAGTTAAAAACTAAAAAAATTATAATTATTCTATTATATCAATTTTAAATATAAAATAAATAATTAAATATTATTAAAATAATAAAAATTATATTTAATAATATAGTATTAAAATTTTAAATTGAAGTATAGAAAAAGGTAGGACAAAAGAGGGAGAGTGAGAAAGTGGGATAACAGAGAGAATGTGCGGTATCGAGTCCATTTTCTCATGGATAGATTATGAAAATGAAAAAATATATCATTTTTTAAAATAATTTTAAAAATATTTCGATTTTCAAATTATTTTTTTAAAATATATTAATATTAAAAAAAGTCCCGGCAATGGTATGCAATGTGGAGTGCTAGTTTAGAAAATAACAATAGTTTTATTATTCAAGAGCATGGGAAAGCTATTAAGAGATGGATTAGACAAAAAAGAAAAGCATTATTTTGACATGATTTCATGTTTCCGAGGCTTAATGGCTCATTCCTGCCTTCTACTATCGGAGAAATCTTTCGAGGCACAGCTTTTGATTTTTTATGTCTTTGGAAGCAGAGCTGAAAATCACACCTCTTTCTCAGTCAGGCTTGCTTTTGAGATGCGTCACACCGTTTCATTTTATATAATGATAGATTATATGTGACTTTTTATTATGTTTTTATTTTTTCTCGTCTCAATATTGCTTCATGATATTATTTAATTAATGTTCTGTCTATTTATAGGTTTTCTTTTTGTCACATTAATTTAATCCCCCTTTTTTTATTTTATTTTCCCTCAAATCTTTATTAAGTTTATTTATTTGAATTGTTTTATCAGAATGAAGTCTCGTCGATACATGCCGCCACGTGTACGCTGGTCATCTAAAAAGCTCACGGGTGTAGGTGTCAAAGCGCCATGTTTTTTAAGGATATTATAGTCATTTTGCTAAAACCCCAGAGAAGAAAGAAAAGATAGGGTTTTTGTGCATATCTGTCTCCCCTGCAACGCTGAGCCCTTCTTCTCTGTCGGTTCTCTCTCTTTGCATTTTCTCTCTCTTTTCTGTTTCTTCTCTCTTATCTCCGATATCGTTCTTTTCTGCTCAATAAATGATTACAGTATGAGCTTTAATGTCTTCTTTCTCCAATATCGCCGATTAGTCTCTGTATCTGTAAGTTGTGGAGAGTAAAAAGGGAGAAAAGAATGGGCTATGGTGTGATGGATCTCGAGGAAAAGGTGATTGGTGATCAGAAATCATTGAAGAATAATGTTGACATGATGAAGAAATGTTGTGCAGATTGCAAAACTACCAAAACTCCCTTATGGCGTGGTGGTCCTGCTGGTCCTAAGGTACCCATTCCCTTTCTCTGTTCATAGTGGGTTTATTTCTCTTTTAACCCAGCGATAATTTTCTACTGATTTCTATTCTCTGCTCATTTTTGTTTTAATTTTAGCTCTGTTTCGTCTTGGGTTTTGGGTCTTCGAATTGATTGCCCTGTTTTTCTTAACACCCACATGATAAATTTTGCTTGATTTCACTCCCTCTTATTTATTTTTAACTCTGTTTCTTCTTGGTTTGGGGTTTTTGTATTCGTACCAATGTTTTTCTCAAAACCCACTTCATAAATTTCACTCGATTACATTCTCTGTTTAATGCGGTGTTTTGCTTAATTTAAAAGCCCAGTTGATAAATATAATGAACAGGATTTGGTGATAAATTTTGATTTTGTTTGGGGTTTTCAGTCACTGTGCAACGCATGTGGAATCAGATACAGAAAGAAGAGAAGAGCTAATAAAACAGATAGCAGTGCAGGAACCACCATGACATCCACCAGTTCAGGTGATTCCGGTAGTGAGAATGGAATGAGCGAGTCATTGAAGATGAGAGTGATGGTTGTGGGCAAGAAAGTGATGTTCGCGAGATCATCAATAGTGAAGAAACGGAGATGCCGAAGGAAAAGAAGGCTGCTTAGAGAAGAAGAACAAGCTGCGTTTTCTTTGCTGGCTTTGTCCTGCGGCACTGTCTTTGCATGAAATTGGAAAAAAATCCAACAAATTGAGAAACTATATACAAACACATCCTAACCTTACTAAATTACCTTTTATTTAGATTAGGTTTTTTACTTTTAGGGGAAAAAATGCCCATTGTTTGTTCATGTTTTGGGCATTTGTTTTTTATTTTCAAAGGGAATTCATTCCTTTTATGGAGATTTATTGTAAATATTATTTTTGGATCTATGAATGAATTTATGTTTTTTTTCCTAGTTTTTTGTCTTGTGGAAAATATTTCTGAATGAAAGAAATGAATCAAAGAATCATTACTTGGGAAATTCTGTAAGAATTTGCAATTGTTGGGGTCATTTTGTAAAAATTATGCAAGAATTGGTTGTGTTCATTCTAAATATAAGATAAAGAAAGTTAGCCCATCGGAGGACCACAAGGGCCCAAAATGAAAACCTTGTGCGACTCTAGGCAAGCCTTTTCATGGACTATGGAGGCGAGCATTTTATGATTTATATAATTACTCTGTAATTAATCACAATTTTTTAAAAATTTCACCACTAATTTTTAATTTTTTATTCGTCATGGCATTAATTAATCTTTTTATCTTTTTATTTAGTCTTATTCAATATGGCATTTGGGAATCACCAAAAATTCAAAATATCGAGAGTCAAATTATTTAATTATTTGATCAAAATTCGAATCTTATTCTTTTCTGATTCCAAACTGTATTATAAAAAAAAAAGAAAGAAAATATGTTATAAAAAAATGTGACATTGGTCCTTGCCATTTTCTTAAACCAAGCCTCACAAACTCAGGTGGACTGGCGGGCCGGATTAGGCGGGCTCGGCTCTTAAATGCGAAGCCCGAATCTCTAGAAATGATTTATTTATTTTTTTCTACAAAATCGAATATTTTTGGCCAAGCTCAAACTTGAAAATCCAAGCTTAATTCGCTAGATTCGCATTCACAAGTAATAACTAATCTTCAGATTCGAATTTTAATGTATTTCAATCAGTTAGTGGCAAATATCATTTAGAGAATTTTATTTGTAATTTTTGTATCACACTTGTTTGTATATAAAAATTTCTGTCCAAATCTAAAAAAAAAAATTATGATTGAAAATACTAGATGAAGCATATACCCAACTCATTAATGAATGGATCTAATTTTTATTTTTTATTTTTATATATAACCATGAGATGTCATAAGTGCACATTTAAATTATCACACTTCGATTAATTCTGATTCGATTTTGATAGGATTCCTGAGAGGTGATAAAAGTATTTCATCTAAAATTTAATACAATTGCATTCACAGAACTCGAAATTACTGATTAAACTAATATAAATCATTAATTAAACTAGTGTATACCTTTACCATCTCAACTACATGTTCGGTGACAATGAATAGGTCTTGTTAATTACTCTTATATATATTTATAGTCTAAACATTATATCGCCATTAAAGTTTTCATATTTGTTAATGCAACAAATTAATTATTTGTTATATATTCCTCTGTGCAGTAAAATCTATCATTAAATTGTTGCGTATATTAAATGTTTGTTGATATTATATAAAATATAAAGTTGAAAAAGATATATTAAATTTTATTTTACATTTTTTACAGTGGCAATTTAACAGTTATTTTTTAACTAGATATTAAAAATAGATATTTTAGTCTACTGAATTTTTATAAAAATTAGTAAAATCAATAATTATCATAATAATCGTGATTTATGTAAGAAGTGATAATTTAGAGAATGGGAATGAGCACATGTTAAGATAATATATTATCTAATTCCAAAATTAATTTGACTTTTGAGTTTTTCCTTTAAATTTAATAGTAATGTTTTCGAAGTGATATTTCAACTGTAAATATTGATTTTGATATATTAAAATGTTTCAATATCAAATTTCTGCTCACCCTTTCTTTTTTTTTTAAAAAAAATAGTGATGATAATATCACCAAATGTTGTATATCAAATAAATAATTTCATAGAATCTATCTATTGGATGTTATCTTTTTTTGCTGCTTTGCTAATTAGAATTTTCGTGAAATCGGTTGTAATTAAATGATTAGAAATTTAATTTTTTTTAATTAACTAAAATTTAAATCTCATCCTTTTTCATGCAATTATTAAAAGAAAAAAGTAATTTCGTTATTTTGGTGGGAAAAAAAAGAACAAAGAATTTTAATAAAATAAGCGAAAATATTAGGATATGCTTATAAATTATAATAGAAAACATGTTAGGGATTTAATTGTTAATGTGAAAATAGTTTGAGTATAAAAATGTAGTTTTTTCCTAAAAGAAAAGGAGAGAAGGGGGAGTTGGGGACAGGGAGATCAACGGTTGATTCGGTTCAATAATTAAATTGAAATTTTAAAATAATCAAATTTAAATTGAATCAAAATTTTTAATCGGTTTGATTCGATTAACTAAAAAATCAAAATTTAAAATTATTTTTTTAAAAAATAAAAAATATTGTATCTAAAAATTATAAAAAAGTATAAATTATAATATATTAAAGTAAAAACATCTAAACTGTACAAATAAAAGTTCAAATTAAAGAAATAATCTCAAAATATATAATAAATAATACAACAAAATCATTAAATAATTTTTTTTATTTAATTAATTTTTAATTTAATCGTCAAAATTTTAAATTATCATTTAAAAAATAGATGTTAATAATTGATAAATATAGTCATATAATTTACAACTAAAAATAAAATAATTTACATCTATAAAATAATTATTCAATAAAAAAATAAAAAAAATTATATAATTATATAAATTTTGGTTCGGTTCGATTTTTATATGATTTTTTTCTTCAAAAACCGAACCAAAATACAGAAGTTTCTTAAAATTGGAAACTGAAAACTGAAAAAACGAACCAAATTAAAAAAATTGATCGGTTTGATTTTTCTTTTTGGTTCGGTTTTTGCTCACCCCTATTTGGGGCAAGAGATGCGGAGATCATGGGGCTAAAAATCCACAGATGAACTTGAGTGTTCCTTACTTCTCTCTTTTGTTCAAATTTCTGAAAAACTCCGCTTCACAAATCCTGACCGTTTCTCCTACTATATGCCTTGAACGTCTCCGCCTCTTTCTCCTCGCTTAGATGCCAATCATATCCCCATCTTTAAATTGACTCCATTTTTCTAAGTTATCTATGTTCTGCTGCTGTTTTCTTCTCCCATTTTCAATTTCTTCAACCAGGCATGTTTCTTTTCCTCTCTTTTAATGATTTGGGTTCTGTTTGCTTCCTTACAAGATTACTCCAAATGGGATAAAAAAAATTGGAACTTTTATCATTTTAAGCTCATGATTTTGGTTTTATTGTTTAGAACAATCTCAATGAATGATGAGGTAATGCTTGAGCTATTTGCCTAAATGGGTTATCGTTTCCGTTCTAATTGAGCTAGTCTGGGTTTCTAATGGCGATTTGTAGTGTTAATAGATAGCTAATGCATTTCTGTAGAGCATGGTTAAATACGTGCTTTCTCTTGGGTGGGTTAGTTATGAATTTATGCTGTAGTTGAAGAATACAGTTTGTTCTTGATTCATACTTTTGTGATTAATCTTCTGACGCAGATAACGGGCACTTCGCTTCTTTACTTTTTTGATTGATGAATGTTTTATAATGTTTTGACTAATGTTTATACTAGTTTAACTACTAGTATCCATCCTAATCGAGGTAGCCAAGGCAATGATTTAGAAACCCGGATATGAGAGCTTTGGGGTACATACTCTGAGAAGGACCAAGGATTTAACACAGTACAAAGTCTCTGAATAAATTAGCAAGAATATTTTCCTAAACATGTCAAGCATGCTTAAATCCATTAATTTGAAATTAATGCGTTGTATTTTGTTTATTTGCACGGCCTTAAATGTTGCACATTTTATTTGTCTAGAAAAGCAAGTGCAGGGTTTATTATTTTACTATTATGCCAGTTTTCTGATTTCCCTAATTTGTTGGTTATTAATTATTAGGTTCGAGTGAATTGCTTTGGTGATGCAAAGTACTACTTTTGGAATCTTGCTCTGCTGTAGTTCTTGAGTCTGATGAGGATTGTTCCTATGAGCTTTTCAATCTTGCAAGTTACCAGATGCCGATTCCATACCATAGCTTACTTTTGGCAGGGCAGCTTCCACAGTTTACCTAAGACATGCGGAAATCGTTCTAACTTCAGGTTGCTTGGTTCTAAAGCAAATGTACTTGAAGGAGGTTACAGTAGACGATGGATTAGGAGACCTGTAAGTACAAAGACAGAAGGAACGAATAAACTCACCAAAGATAGCTGTAAATCAACCGGCATCACACATGAAATTTTTGATGAAGCAGTTTCAACCACTGCTAGATTGAACATAAACAGTGCCAAAGTAAGTGATTTCCAAAAGTTTCAGTACTGTAATATTCAGCAAAGGCTTGTTGAGAATAAAGAGTTGGCCAAGCTTGTTACGGTTATTGCCTTTGATCTGGAAACTACTGGCTTTAGCCGAGAGCATGATGGAATTGTTGAGATTGCACTACAAGATCTTCAGGGTGGTGAAAACAGCACTTTCCAGACGCTTGTAAATCCTGGACGAATTGTTACTAATTCCAATGTTCATCACATTACAACCCAAATGGTCTGCAGGCCTGGCGTTCCAAGGTACACGTGTTAGGTTTTTGTTCAGTTTTATTGTGCTTCCTTCAATGATTAAGGTCCCAGTCCAAGTATCAAAAGATTTCACTTGATTTTGTTAGTCCTAGTTTCATTCTTTTCTCTTTAATTGGTTTTGGGATGGTTTGGGACAATCAGAGGGTGCCACTAAATAGTAAATTGCGGTCAATTTCCTGCATTTTCTGGGAATCTGGAACTATTGCTATCAAATAGATACCCATCACAATATGCTATTTTCTCATATGACCTGTGGTTCTGGGAACCATTGAGCACAGCGTAATATGAGGGGCAAAATGTCTTCCTACATTATGAATGTATCTATACACTTGTCATTCTGTCCATAATCACACTCCCATGATATCTCTGGTCGAGTACTAGTTGTATTATGACCATTAGATTTATTTAGTTTTGTAATGATAAGTAAGGCCATGGATTTGGATTGTGCAGAAGGTTGCTACAAGTGTCTTCAAGATTATTTACTGCAACATCTGCTTTAATAGGATTGAATTTCTCCAACAACTTGCATTTCTTCCACTCTTCACTTGTCAAAGAGAGCCTCAGGCATCTCTGTCTTTTTTATATTCATTTACCCATGGTTCTATCTGCGTATTATATCTTTGTTGGTTTACTATGCGAAAGAAATTTGTTTTAGAACACGATCGGAACAAAATACACCAAAAAAAATCTTGGATATGCACTTTATTAAATCATGGAATTGTTGTCAACACGCTACAGATACCTTTCTTTTCTAGTTTTTCAGATTGTGCCAAAATGTTATTTGCTGTCCCAGTTGTTATGTTTCTAATCTACTGAGGAGCTCACATGGCCCTTGATTGTCGAGGGTACTTTGTACTCAATTGCATCAAGTTTATTGATTTTGTTAACTTCTGTAGGATGAAAGAGCTGATACCGATATTACAGCAATATGTTAGGAGTCGCCAAAAACCTGATGGCTATATACTATTCGTGGCTCATAATTCAAGAAGTTTCGATGTACCTTTTTTGGTCAATGAATTTCAGCGTTGTGGTTTTGAGATTCCTTCAAACTGGCTGTTTATGGACACACTTCCTTTAGCACGCGAATGGATGAAGTTGGAAGGTCTTGCTCTCTTTCAACTCCTATGTCTTTGACAAGTTTTGTTATTTATTTGGTGAGAGTAACCTGCCTGGCTTGTGTTAATAGGTTCAAAGGTTTCTTCAAGAATATCACTAGAAGCTCTTTGCCAGAAATTTGAAATTGAGTTCACGGGATCAGCTCACAGAGCTATGGCAGATGTGAATGCATTGACATTAGTTTTACAGAGATTATCTTTTGACCTGAAACTGTCACTGGCTAACCTTGTAGAGAGGTCTTTCACAGCCTCAGATTTGTCCAATGCTAAGAAGAAGAAGAAGAAGAGTTCAACCTAGTTTATAGTCAGAAATGTGTTTATTGTAATTGTCAATCATTCTTGTCGAACTAACCTGAAGCCATTGATTTTTATATATCTGTGCTGTGGGTTGAGAAGACACGAGATGGAAAAAAAAAAAAAAAGAAAATTTTAACAGAATAAAGTTCCATTCATTGCGTATCTTTTTGTTTCTTGTTTTATCATTTACTGATTGAAGTGCTAGAGGATGTAAAGGAAAAATATAGGAACAAGGAGAGCACAAAAATAAATAAATTGCTTTCATTGAGAGTCAAACTCAAGATCTCCCGCTTGCTAAACGGGTGCTCTAACAAACTGAGCAACGAAAGCTTGCTGCAGACAATTTATAATTTCCATATTGTGTATCTGAAGCTTTTGTACGAGATTTGATAAATTGTGGATATTTTAGGATGCGTTCGAGAACGATTTTATTTTTTAGTTTTTTTTTAAAATAAAATAAAAATATATTCGATAAATTTATTTCTGTTTTCATTTCTACAAAAAATTAAAAAGTTATTTTGGCAATAAAAAATAAAAATTAAAAATTTTTAAGGTATGTTTGATAACATTTTTTGTTTTTTATTTTTTAAAATTCATAAACTATTTTTAATTTTTGTTATTTGTTTTTCAAAAACTATTTTTCTATTTATTTTTTAAAAATAATTCTAATATTCATTAATACATATTATATATATAATCTAATTGTTAATATTAAATAATAAATATTTAATAAAATTTAAATTTTAAAATATATTACATTAAAAAAATCATAATATGGTGGTAACGACGGTAGAGGCGACGGCAGTAGCAATATGGTGGTGGCAGCGACGATAGTTTGGTGGTGGTGGCGATGACAGTAGTAGAGATGGTAGTACAGTGACGGTAGTAGCGATGATGGCGATAGCAGTAGCAGCGATGGCGGTAGCGATGGCGATGGTGTGGTAGTGGTGGTGGTGCTAGTAGCAGTGTGGTGACGGTGGTGGCGGCAAAGATAGCGGTGGTAGTGATGGTGGCGGCAGTGGTGGTAATGACATTGATGGTGTGGTGGTGACAGTAGTAGTGTGGTGGCGATGGTGATGGTGAAGATGGTAGTGACAGTGGTGGCGATAGTGGTGGCAGCGGCAATGACAGCGACGGTGGCGATGTGGTAGCGGCGGCGGCATGACGGTGTGATGGTGGCGGTGGTGACAGCAACGGTGTGGTGGCGGTAGCAGTGGTGGTGGTGGCGACGGCGGTAATAGTGGTGGTGGTGTGGTAGTGGCGGTGGTGTGATGGTGGTGGTAGCGGTGATGATAATTAATAATTTTTTATTATCACCACCGCTATCACCATCACACCACCGCCACTGCCACATCACCACCACTGCTGCCGTCGCCGTCGCCATCGCCATCGCCCCCACACCGCTGCTACCACCACCATCACCACCACTGCCACAACCATCTTTGCCATCACCATCGCCACCACACTACTACTATCGCCACCACACCATCAATGCCGTTACTTTCACTGTAGCTACCATCACTACCACCGCCATCTTTGCCACCACCACCGCCACCACACTGCTATTAGCATCGTCACCACACTGCTACTAGCACCACCACTACCACACCGTCGCCACCACCACCACCATCACTACCATCACCGTCACCATTGCTACTGCAGTCGTCATCATCACTACTACCGTCACTGCACTATCATCTCTATTATTGTCATCACCACCACCACCAAACTATCGCTGCTGCTACCACCGTTGCTGCCACCACCATACTGTTACTGCCATCGCCACTGTCGCTTCTACCGTTGCTACCACCACTACCATCATATTATATTTTCTTAATGTAATATATTTTAAATTTTGAATTTTATTAAATATTTATTATTTAATATTAATAATTAGATTATATATATGTATAATATATATTAATTGATATTAGAATATTTTTTAAAAAATAAATAAAAAAATAATTTTTAAACAATTTTTGAAAAACAAATAACAAAAACTAAAAACAGTTATGAATTTTAAAAAATAAAAAATATTATCAAACACACCCTTAAGATTCCATTTGTTTTCGTTGTAGTTGAAAACAAAAATCAGAATAAAAATAACTATTCATGGCATGATGTTCTTCAATCGTAAGAACTCTATAATGACAAATTTAGATTGGTTTCATTACTCTAAAAAGACAACATTTTTATTAGAAAATCAAATGCCAAAACTTGATTTTGCATGAATCTAACCCTAAGAAATTCACTTAAAGGGGGAAAAAAATGAAAAACACAGCATTAATTTTGAACCATTTCTTAGAACCATTCAACAACAATGCATTAGAAAAAGAGGACTTGCACATTCAACCTCTCTGAAATGGAATAAACGAAAAGAAAAAAAGAACTGTAGTACATTATATGCCATTTCATTCTTTATATTAATTTTGAGAATTCAATACAATAAAAAAACAGCCTCTTCTCCTTGTAAAGAGAAACATTGATGAAACCAAACCATCAACCTCTCCAAGGAAATCAAAAGAATCGATGACAGGTATGTAACAGTCAATGAAGCAACACCATCCACTATTAGCTCTATACATTCCCCAGGGCTTTCATTCCCCAGAAAAGAATCCCCTCTCATCCTTACAAAATTTTGAATAGAAAGGAAAAAAGGTAGTTCATTAATCTAGTAAATACGAATAGAGACACTCTAAAGCTTAACCGTACCTTGTGCACACTCGAATTGTCTCCATCTATGATCATGTAAATGTTGCAGGGAAGGGCTAGATGATGAGAGAGTGTAATTCAGAATTCATGTTTGCTAAAAGAAATTACAAGAATATCTCCTTGAGAATTAGTAGGACCAACATGATAAAGCACATGATGACCAGAACAGATGCACACATCACCATCCCTCCTTGTTTTTGTGTTCGCTCGGCCTGCAACATTTATGGACACATTACCATGGAAAACATGGGAGGGAGCAAGATAGAAGTATCGGATCATAAAAGAAAATAAATAATGAGGATAACTGAGGTTACCTTCTGCAACTGCTTAAGCCCCTCTTCAACTGTAGTTGCAACATTCTGAATGTTGTAATCTATTCTATCAACAATTGTACCCTGTTCAGAGACAAACATCCAACAAATTATGAAAGATTTTTAAATAGGGATTTTCTGGACTCAGCAGAAGAACGTAGCTCCTGACCTGATCTATGACAAGTACTGATAGGTCCTTCATAATCTGAGCAAGCTCATTTACTGATTCCACAACCTATAGGCAATAAAAAGAAAAACATTTTACTTAACTGTTAGTTTAATTCAAATATTAAAAGAAGCTAATCACTCACCTGCTGGATCTCTCTTTCTCTTTCTACTGTGAATGCTTCACTCTTTTTCAACCTGGCCATTTGATGCTCACTAAACACCTGATATGCCATTCATTTATAATATAATAAATATTCAAAAAAGGAGGAAACTAATAGTGTATAAGCTTTACCATGACCTCTAAACTAGAACCTCAAATTACTCAGACAATGTTTATCGGGCTAATTGATATGTGCAACAATAAACCTTATGCAGGAGAGTGTAAAAAAGCTATTATACCATATCATCCAGATCGTCGTCACCCACTCTAGATCTACTGCCATTTAGGTTCATCTCTAAATCAACACCATCGCCCTGCATCAGAAAACAAAATAAAAACATAAGAAAAAGCTGGGGTCATATGCTTCATGCAACTAACAGCCTGATACCTAAAGCAGAAAGTGTTAACTCCATTGCATGTCAGACACTCTAAGCAGAATTGAAAGTCCAGTTTTCCTTGGTATGACAAAAGCCCAACCATGAAAAACAAATTCAAGCACCACAAACAAAAGAACTGAGATGTCTGATATAGAGTTGCAGCTGCTTAAAGATTTCTCTCGCATGGATAAGTCAATTCTTTACCATGTTATAGTTGAAAAAGAAAACTGAATTAAACTGAATTCTTTCCAGACCTCTTTTTGTTGCCTGAGGCGCTTCAGATAAGTTGACTGTTTCTTACGAAGTTCCATTGAAAGATTCTGAAGGTCAGTGGCAAGAGACCTCTGCAAAGAATATCTGAAAATGTTAGCATAATATGCAAGACCAAACACAACGTGAAACAGCACAACTTCACATGTGCTAAAAAGAATGTGCAGCTCCACAACTACTAAGTTCAGGAATGACCACAACATTTATAGCCAATCATTAATTTCAACAATCATGGGTGGGTGCTGGCCTGCAGGGTTCAGTATAGAAGTAACCTAGTGTCTAAATTTGTTAAATAAGTGAAAATAGAAAAGGAAGAGGAACAGCCCCCTGGTCATCACACCATCATCAATGTATGATAAATTGACTATGCTCATGCAGAAAATGAAATTCAGAACGAAACTCAGTAGAGTTGTACAACACAAAAAAAGCAGCAGCACACACCTGTACATTTTTTCTCACATTTGAGTCCTCAGATGGCCCAGCTGCAGAAAGTCTCTGTAGTTTTTTTTCTGATTTCCTTATGAGATCAGTTATTTCTTGGGTTAGACCCTCAATCAAGCCTTGATCTTCTTTACCGTCCCCAAATGAAGGCATCAAAGCTTTAGCATGAGCCTTGGCTAGTTCAGTCATTTTTGTGCGTGCACGCTGCACATTTGCAGCTATTTCTTCTGATACATCTACCCAAGCAGGCGGTAGACCAACTGTAAGTGCACCTTTACTGCAGCAACAAGAAAATGTTTTCATCTAAGATCTGATACATCAAAGGTTCATAGTTTAACAGATTATATAAAGCAGTCAAAAGGTTCTTAGAAGCTTAAATGTAGAAATTTCTAGACAGTGGCTTCTATTTGTATCATACCAGTCACAATTCATTCTTCACTGTGAAGAACAAGAAAATATAGGTGCCTCATGGTGTAGTCACATTGCTAATGCATGCCAGAAATTCAGTGTACCATTTCTTTCTTTATCTGTTTTGTGCTTCTCCATGCATGCTGAATCATCTAAATTCTAATAACACCTAGTTCAAAGTCCTTATTAGAATCCCCATAAGAAGACATTCAGACAAGTAGCCAGAAACGTGTCTATAAAAACCAATCACAGCATGTTAGAGCCAGTTGAAGCACCGAACTCAAGCCACCCAATTTTGTCAAGTCTTAGATTTTATTTGTTCATTCCAGAATCTTACCTTTCTAGTCCATGAAAATAATCAATCTTCATTCATTTAATAAAACTATAAAGCTCTGCAGACAGAAATTATGAGCCAAGGCCACCTCCTAGCATATTGAAATTATAATCTGTTTCTAGTAATTCTGGAATATATTGGTTCAGTCTTAAGAGCAAAACTAATTTATCAGGGGAAGAGGGATGGACGCAAATTCTACAGCTTGAAGCTTGTTCCAGTATAACATGACTGGTACTCCATTTGTGGTGATCTACATTTCAATTCAAAGCCATACAAGTGCATTCAGTTCACAATTGAACCTACTCTTTTTATATGACCATGCAAAATTCTTCTAGTCCTTCCCTGATTCACTTATCAATAAACTGACGACTAAACTATATTTGAAACTATTATTATTCTTAATATATTCAATAAGGTATTCACTTCTTAGCTAGCTAAGAAACAAACTTGCAGATCTCAAACTCAGTAAATCAAAGCATCAAAGGTTTCTCAATTAAATTTTAAAAATTTTAATAACAAAGATGTACAGTTATGTACCTAGAATTGCCGGGATCCTCAGTACTGAGAGGAGCATATGAGCTATTTTGGAGAAGCGAAGTACTCACTAATTCGATTACCGGACCTCCGCCTATACTCGTCGACGTCGTGGGTTGAGTCGACAAGCCGGCGGGAACCCTAACGCTTTTCAGCGCATCTCTATATTTCTTATATAATAGGGTCCTATTCCGCGTCGCCATAACCAAAATCAGTCAAAATTCAACTTTTAATTTCATAAACAAAAAAAGGAAGATTCAGATCAAGCTGTAGATCTGAATTTATTGGATTATCTTCTTTCATAATTAATCAAGGAAGAGGTAGGTAGGTGGGTCCATCGGAGATAGGGAGAAGAGGCGGTTACGAAGGCGGCCGGTGGCGACCGGGCGGATGTGGAATTACCCGGGGTCAGACTGACTCCAGGAGGACAGGGCTGGGGGGTTAGTTAAGGAAGAAAATGAAATTATATCAAGGCATCAGTTTGTTTGTTGGTCCAAATGTTAATAGGTGGGGACCACAATTTCGAGTTGGACAGTGTGGGGTCGATGATCCATTGAGTTAAACGGGTTTAGCTTTACTATCGGGTTTTTGGCTACCCATTCCCCGAATATCTCAAAACCAAAAGAGAAAATTACCTAGAATGCCAGATTTTTTTTTTCTTTTTTGTCAAAAAATACAACATTCTTCTCTAATTTTTCCTAAATCTTACTTTTTAAATTTTTATTTTTAAAAATATAATCTTTTTTATTTTATAATTTTTCCATCATTTTAAAGTTTTATGCTAAAGAGAAAAGATGCATAAAGTCTTTTATCATCGCTCTTTTTGTATGTGCATGCTAAAAAAGGCTTGTCCTATGAATGTGATGATCTTTTAGACATATTTGCTGACTCATGACATTATTAAGATTTTAATTCAATCACAGCAAGTACAATATTAGAGTTAAGCATAGTTTTGAAGGACAATTATTTGGCAGTATGCTGATGTGCAAATGAATTATTCTATGAGTACCGTTTGGGTAATTCAATAGTACTTGATAGCTACTATAATTTGTCTAAGATGCGTTATAGCAACTAAATGTGTTCCATTTCTAGTTGCCCATTTCTTATGAGAATGTTACTAGTTAAGTAACCAGTTGAGTAATAGTTATTATTAGAATGATGCCTCCCTATATCTTGATTCCTCAAGATGTTGCATTTTACAAGTTCTCAGCTTTATCCAGTAATCATATTGTCAAATTGCTCAGCCATTGTTGTGTTGTTCCCAAAATTAGAACTTACAGGAAGCAATTGGGTAGCCGAGACAACAAAATATGTTAGTGAAATTTCCCTTTGCATATGGATAAAATCCGTACAAGGATTTGTAATAAGAGTTGACAACGTAAGAAAAAGTCAGCCTTTTGAAAACTAAGAACTATACATTAATGATCATCTCTAATTATGGTCCAGAATGCCTTCTGTGCTATTTGGTGAGGATAGATATATATAGCTTGGATGAGGCATAAGTTCGTGTCGTATTACACTGTTGAGGAATACATTTTGCAGACTCTGCCTTGACCTCAAGTTCGCAAATCACAAGACAATATAACATTTTCAGCTCAAGCCACGACAACTACGATGACAATGAGCAGAATGATCCCAAAAATACCAGGAGCAAACAAAACTGCATGAGAAAATTTTTATGCCAATTCCTTTCAGTAAAAATGGAGATGAAAACATGTAGAATGTACATAGTTATCATTCTAACTCACAAGTCCTCTGCTAACTTGTTGGCTGATGTAAGTTTAAAATTTTCATCATATCAAATTATTAAAGCGACTCAGCCAAGCATATGTGGTATAAATAATTTACCCATGCATAAAAAATGATGAGTTACATAGGAAAGTGGTGACCGGTTCGCCAACAGTAGAGGATGCAATAAACCTACATATGTATGAATATTTTATGCCTCGGCGCGAGCAGATATCCATGCAAAATCAGATCAATTTCATATCTATTGTTTGTAACTTCACCTGCTATTTTTTGATCCTCAGAATTATAATTAACAGTGAAAATAAATTAATATCAAAATTCAATAACATACCCACAATTTCATTCTTCCTGTATATTTCTTTTTTATACCCACAAGTTCCTTTGCATTTTGAAATTCCAGGAAACTAAAGAAGAACTCAGAAACAATCATTTCACGTAAATTTTTCAAGTTGTTTCATAGTCAGCTTATTCTTTGTGAGAGAGATGACGGTAAAATTCATGCAGAAGTTAAATCGAACAATGTGAAAGTCATTTTTTTGCACAACAAACTCTCCAACATGAAGATAAATATAATTTTTAGAATAATAATAAATAGAAAGTTAACACATTGTACACACCAGATATACACATATTGTACACACCAAGTACACATGGTGCACACCAAGTACACACACCATGTACACATTATATAAGATAAGTACACAATATACAACAAAATATATAAATTTTACAATGATAATAAATATACAAAAAAATATTGTATCACGTTGTATTAATTTTATATTATCATTACATAATATAGCATTGAGGCCCATGATGGACAGAGAATGCTCTCTTCGGTAGAGTTACTTGATCCACGCCTTGGTTCGTGGATGATGGGAGGATCTATGTGTGTTTCTAGGGGATATTTTGGTGCTTTTGTGATGAGAGATACAATTTATACTATGGGGGGACTAAATGAGGACGGGAAAGTATTAGACACGACAGGCAACTGCTTCCAAAATGTTTATGCATAATTTTAGTATTTTGTTCCTGGATATAGATTTCTCTAAGAGTTAGCAATCGTGTTCAAAATTTTCGGTGATGTGCGCACATGTGGAGTGCTACAATGAGTCTTACGGTTGGCAGGTAACTCACCTCAAAGGACTTGGGAAAAGATGCTTTTTCTCTGCTGTTGTCCTACAATGCAATTGCTGATAACAACATGATCCTTCTGGCTGTCTTATAGTTTGCAGGTTCTTTTTCATATATCTTGTTTACTCTTCTAGTCGATAGAAATTATTGTCAGGTTCTACAAGCTGTTGCTGATATCACATCCAGATGTAATTATAATCTTAGTTGCTAAGCTTATGTTATATGAATATAGTTTATAATAAAGAGAAGTAGTATATTGCCTGGTTCATTTTGTAAAGAGGAAAATCAATTTAATTATTATGAACACGTTGGTTCCAACCATAAATATTTTCCCAAACTCTAATGTGGATCAGTTGGTTCTAGACTCAATTTTTGGGCTTAATACCCAATTTTATAAGTACAGGTAAAAATAGCAACAGCAACGGTTCATATTTTTTTTTTCACTTACTAGATTTGAATCATCGATAAAAGCATTAAAATTCATCTTAATTTGCAAGGCTCAATCGACAAATATATTATACAAAATAAATCACATAGAAGTAGATATTTAATTTTTAGAAAAATAAGATAATTTTTAACAAAAATTTAAAATTAATTCAAATAAAATTTACTGAAGTAATTTGTTAGTCGCATACTAGCTGAAGTGTATTTCTGTATTTTTTTCTAATTTTGATGGACACTATGCTCGCCGAATCGGTCATCGAAGCTTTGTCAGTGTGAACTAGAGAGCACCTAGAGGCAGCTGACATCGAGGGGAGTCCAAAAATGATGGTCACATGCTCTAACGTCCTACTGTATGGCTAAAATTTGCTCAAGAATAGTCAGTTGCCCCTTTCTTCGATCTGCTCACTGCCCGCGAGTGGGGAGGAATGGAGGATATTGAAGTGAGTGCCTTGTCCTTGCGGACTTGCCGATACTGCTCATGTCCACAATTGCTGTCGCAAATCGCTAGAAAAGAAGAAAAAGTTTTGGTCAAGGGAAAGAAATCGCGAATGGAGGAGATGCCGTGGATGATGAAGTAACGACACAAAGAAAAGAATGTCAATGTAAAAAAGTTATATTTTTTTAAAATATAAATTATATAATTAATATAGAAAATTTAAAATACCGTATTAATGAAAAAAATAAGAGAAGTGTTGTTTTTTTTTTTTTGTGTGTGTGTATCTATTGGTAAAAACCCCTAACCAAAATATATCCCATTTGTTATATATTTTTGGGTTGGATTTGCAATTGCGGATTGCTAATATTTCTAGCTTTAACTTTAAACGGGTTAAGGATTATATGAGTCCATGATCACGTCTATTTTATTATTATTATTATTATTATTATTATTATTATTATTATTATTATTATTATTATTATTTTCTTTCGGCATAATGAAGTCTAGCTTTTTCTTTTTTTAAAGAAAAAAATAATAATAATCTTAACTAACGATTGTAATAGTTTTGGAAGTATTCGAATGGCAATAGTTAGATGATGAATTTTTTAATAAAAATATTTAAACAATCAAATTAGTATGTTAAAAGAAGTGCAAAAAATTATTTATAAAGTGAGCTTAGAAAGTCTATTTGATTTTGATGTGAGCTTTCACACCCTACAAACGCTTTTATATATGTAAAAAAAAAAATCAATTCGATAAAAGTAAAACTTTCAATAATATATAGTTTTAATTTATCATTCATCTGAGTGATAAAATTTATTGAATTTTTTGCTATTTTATTAACAATAAACCGTATATATTATCACTGTTTAAACACTTTATCGAACTGCTGTTCAAATGGTACGAGCGATGGCCGTATAACAACACGTACCATTGATTATTAGTAGAGTAATGTCTATCAATTAGCATTTGCTCTTTAAAATTTGTCACGTTGAAATAGAAATTATGTGAGAATCCGAGTTGTATAGTATGGATTAATCATTAGTGATTGCAACGATGGAACTATTGTTCCCACAAAACAAGTAAAAGTTGTTAAGCGCGTAAAATAAAAACAAAGTAAAAACTACAAGACAATCTATTTTTAAACTTTATTCGTCTAATACTATAATATTTACATTTTACAAAATTAAATTTAATAAAAGCACATTGTAATACAACAAAGTAACAATTCTTTCGATGCTAAATGAGGAACGGATTTGGAATTCTAATTTGATTTATAGTCTTTTTAATCTTTGTGAAGCTGAGTTTATTTGTAGTATTTCTTTAAAATGATGGAAGGGGATGATTATCGGATCTGGAATTTCTCTAGAAATGGTGTTTACTCGGTTAAATTAGCTTATCTTGCATTGTTTAGTGGCACTCAAAGGAGAGTTTCTAATGTGCTTGAAGGGTTATGGAGTTTTTTGTGGAAGCAACCGCTTCCTCCTAAGATCATGAATTTTTGGTGGTGGATTCTAAATGGTTTTATTCCTACTAAATTGAGATTGAAAGATAAAGGTGTGGATCTTGATCCTAGATGTTTGAGATGTGGTTTGGATGAGGATTTGTTGCATATTTTTTATCATTGTTCTTTTGCTGCTCAGATCTGGAGTATTTGGCAGTTGAATGTCCATTTCTCTGCAGATTGTATGGCCAATTAGCTAGCTTTGGTGATTGAGAGGTTGCCGAAGGGAAGGGTTCTAGAGTTTTGTATCCTTGTTGGGAAGAAATGGGGGAAAGGAACAAGTTAGTGTAGAATGATAGATAGATGTGTGCATAAAAATTGACTGACTCAGCGTTAGATTTTTACAGTTTGTGGAGATCTCCTCAAGAAAGGATTTCTATTTCCTCACTTAAAGATGACTGCTCTGTTCGTCCTGTTGCTCGTGACCTTGTTTGGAGCAAACCTCCTATTGGCAAGTGAAAATGTAACATGGATGGGACTGTATTTTCCTCCCCTTCTGCTGCAGGTTTTGCTGTAATCTTGCGTAACCACCATGGACAGTATGTCGCTGCTTGTTAGGGTCATCATCCAGGTAGTTACGATGCTGATATGGTGAAAGCACTTGCCCTGCGCTCTTCTTTGGATTGGTTGTATCAGCACTTCAATGGTTCAGGAATTGTTGTGATCGATTCGCAAAGAATTTACTTGAGTGTTTTATCTAGTCTTGAAAATAGATCCTTGTTAGGTTCTATTATTTTTTATTATAGGGTCTTTCTTAGGCAAAGAATGGATATTTCTCTTGTTTGGATCGGAAGACAGGCTAATTTTGTGGCCCATAATTTAGCTCGAGCTTCGGATTTATATGCTAGTCTCCATTATTGGGATACTATTCATTTCAAAGTAGCTCATTTGCTTTAATTTATTTGAGTTTGAGATTTTTTTTTTTTAATTTGAGAATAACAATTCTGTTTGTTTTTCGCACTAAAATTTAGTGAAATCCAAATCATACATCAAATATTTCAGGATTTCAGTTAAGAAAAAAAAAGGGATTTTTTAAGATTTAAATAAATAGATAAAAATTAATAAAAAAAGGACAAAAAAGAAAAGGAAAAAACAGAAAATACAAAAGGAACAGCAAAACACAGATTACCTTTTCCCCTTTCAACGAAATTCACCCACGAGAGGAAGAGAGAGAGTGAGGAGGCTCACACAAACAAATACCTCCTAATTATCTCACTCCTTCGAAGCCTATCTATCGGCCTATCTCCCTTTTCTTCAATTTCATCATTCGGCTCTCAACCCCTTTCCAATTCCCATTTTTAAGTGCCAAAAAACAAGATTAAAGATCACTGCTTTAACAAAAAGATCAAAACTTTTACTGAGTACTGTTTTTGTTGGTGTTTTTAAAGGATCGGTTGGGTTGGGATATTGGAGCTGAAATTTTAATTCTTCGATTTAAAAGGGAGATATGGATGCTGACTCATGGAGTGCTCGTCTCTCTTCGGGCTCTAAGCGATACCAATCAGTTCTTCAATCGCGATCTGGTGAGCTTTCCAACGGGTTGTTTCTTTGTTGAAAGTATATGTAATGAATCAATTTATTACATGTTATTTTTTTTAATTAGTTTAGTTTTGAGATGTCAAAGCCATTCTCACTTCTTCGTGTTTGTTTACTCAAAGGTTTGTTCTTTCTTTTTTATTTTTTCTTTTAAATTATCTTTTCTTACTATTTTGAAGATGAGGTAAGAAATCGGGCTTCTAGGTTTTGCTTTTTACTTTGTTTTGCTGGGTGGGTTATAGTTACTGTTTACCCCCTTGTGAGCACACCGCTCATGTTTCCTTCTTTTACTATTCGAAAGAAGAACAAGTTTTATTGGAAAAGAAAATTGTAATGTTTGGTTTCCGAGGAAATGAAGTTAAGAAATAAATATTCATTATGGAGGTTTATAATAGCTAAAAACCGGACAAAAAGGTGATAAAGGTGATGTTTGTTTGGTGAAGGTCGTAGGTAGTTTACTGCTGAGAAATTTGCACCTTAATCCTTAGCAGAGATCAGTAGATTGTTGCCTCCAATAGAAGCGAAGGACTAGATTTAGAATCTTAATTTGAAAGATTGAAACTTTTTCATCTGGGAAGAGATATTTGCCTCATGGCAAATTTTTTCTATCTGAATTTTGAGGAACTGATGAAAACGACCCTTAATGGCCTTAAGGTAAATGATATGTTCTCAAATATTATATATTGAACATCTTTTTTCTAATCTGAGGTTTATTTGATCTCTTTAGCTCAACGCTCTTACTATTCCCCATTCATGAAAAATTGGAGAGCTCCTAAAATGGAAGAGAAAAAGACCGTGTCAAATATATGTTTCATTGGTTTCGTTTTGATCTAATTT
Organism: Excoecaria agallocha; assembly: GCA_037975025.1. Lineage (NCBI taxonomy): Eukaryota > Viridiplantae > Streptophyta > Magnoliopsida > Malpighiales > Euphorbiaceae > Excoecaria > Excoecaria agallocha. The sequence continues at coordinate 70,473,095 of CM075808.1, forward strand.
CCTGATTACCTATATAACAAAGGGTAATGAAGGAATATCTCTCTCAAACCTGAACTAATTGTAATTATTCTTGCAACTGCAGATATGTTTATGAGTTTTGAAGAAATTGATGCAGATGATAATATAAGGGAGGAGTTTCCATGCCCATTCTGCTCAGAATATTTTGATATCGTTGGGTTATGCTGCCATATTGATGATGAACATCCTATGGAGGCAAATAATGGGGTATGTCTTTTAAAATTTGTCAATTGTGTTTGTTATCAGCTATCAGAGTTTAAAATTCTTCACCTTTCTAATAAGATTTGGTGTGCTTATGCATTGTTTGGAGTGCTACTTCATGGCTATGACATCAAAATTATGTTTCTGTATAAACTGAATGTTGAGTTTCATGTTACCACTGGCAGCAATGAAAAACTAGTTCGGTTAAGTTGAGTGGTGAAGAGTGCTCACACATGTAACTGTTTCTCAAGTATCTGCACACTTAGCTTATCTAGACTGTTGCGTTCTCGCCACAAACAATATGTTTAGGCTAGTCATAATTTCTCGAGTTTGATGATTGCAGACATCATTCCATTTATTTAATCTTCAGTTAAATAATCTCACAATGGACACATCAATGGCAATTATGTGATAAGAAACATTGAATGTGCTGACTTAAGGTGAAATGGAACTTTTTACTTGAGGTGATATATATGGGATTTTGGCTGCACTCATAAGCTTTCGTGTACATTACACTCAAAATCTAGCATTTGGTTTGGAAAATTCATTGTAAAATGGGTAGGCTGTGGGATTAGCCTGCTTTGGTTACTTCTCTAGGAGATTAGAATTCAATTCTTACCATATATGAATCTTTTTTTTTGAAAATAATAATATTGCATTAAACTTGCAGGGAGATTACATCAGTACAAGCCAATTTGGAAATATGAAGAGGAAAGTCCTCTCTCCATATGAAGGACGTAGGAAAATTAGAGCAGCTTTTGGCCAGAGCGTGGGCCACTCTATTACCTGATCTGTGAGTGAAAGCCCAGTTGCAAGACTGAAATTTCTTGCTCAGTAAACGGCAATCCTCCAGAATATTCCCTAGACCTGTCCTAATCTCCTCATGATTTATCAGACTATCAATGATTCGTTTACAATCTGTTTCAGCAATAATACAAAGAAAGCCCAAATCATAAGCCATAGAGAGGCCAAAAACTAAAGCTAAAGCTTCTGAAGTTGCGACATCCCACGTACCCAGTATGGATTTTTGACCGCAGGCTAGAACTGTACCTTGAGCATCTCTAAGAATCGCCCCCAAGCCAATTGTATCAGTGTTGATGTTGCCAGCATCCACGTTTAGTTTAACAGCATTGATTGTAGGAGGAGTCCACGCCATCTTGATCAACTCTCGAGGTCCAGTACCATCTTTTCCTCTGACAGATACAGCAAGAAATTCGTCTTTAAGGTGTTTTGCTGCGAAAACCACCTGAGAACTATTAAGGATTTTGTCCTCATGGAATAATTTGTTCCTTGCACTCCACAGTTGGTAACAGATGAAGATAAAGAAAGTAGAAGCATTCATCGTGAGGGTGTCTAATGCATCAGAGAGCCATATTTTGAAACAGGAGACACTAGACTGTTGAAGAGAAGAAAAGCCTGCAAAGTCCCATGTTGTTTTCGCAAATGAGCATTCCTTTAATAGGTGCATGACTGACTCTACTTCACCACAGCGTTGACACCCAGGAGAGACAGTATTTATTCGAAGATGAATAAGCTCTTGGACTGGGAGCACCTGAAGAGAAGCACGCCACAAAAAGTTAGCAATTTTGGGTGGGATATGGAGATTCCATAGTTTTTTCCAGAAGCTTTGTTGCTGATTATTTGAATCCGAGCTAGCTGATCCATTATGTTTTATTTTCAAGGCCTGCCTGTAGCCACTTTTGACAATATAGTGCCCTGTGTGATGGTAGAACCAAACCAATCTGTCTTCTCTCCCTGCTAGTCCTATTGGTATCTTCTTAATGCGTTCCACATCGACTGGAAGGAATATCTTCTGTAATACATCCCATTTCCAAGTGCTCCCTTCATGATCAATAAGAGAGGCTACTGTGACCTCAGCATGAGAGTTGATGCAAGGCGATATAATTTTGAAAGTAGATGGTTGAGGAATCCACCTGTCCTTCCAAATATTGAGATTTGACCCGTTACCAACCTGCCAATAGGATCCTGATCTCAACACTTCTCTTCCAGCCAGGATGCTTCGCCATGTGTAGCTAGGATTAGACCCGGTGGTGGCTTCAAAAAAATTGCACTTCGAGTAGTATTTGGCCTTAAGAACTTTATTTAAAAGAGAATCTGGAATGGTGATCAGCCTCCAACTTTGTTTAGCTAGTAAGGCTAAATTAAATGCTTCAAAGTCTCGAAATCCCAAGCCTCCTTCTGCCTTTGGTTTGCATAATTGACTCCACCTGCACATGTGCATCTTGCGCTCTTGTGATTTGTGGCCCCACCAAAATCGACAAATCATCGCCTGTAAGTCAAGGCAAAAACCGGATGGTAGGAGAAAACATTGCATGATGTACGTAGGGATCGCCTGAGCCACTGCTTTGATTAGTGTCTCTCTCCCCGACCATGAGAGAAATTTCTCCTTCCAACCCGCAAGTCGTTGCCATAGTCTGTCTTTGATCTTCGAAAATAGGATTTTTTTGGATCTCCCCACCACCGTTGGAAGGCCCAAGTATGATTCATGATGGCCCGTTTCTTTCACTCCTAAGAAGTTTGTAATGGTATCCTTTAGACCAGTGTTAACACTTGAGCTGTATGCGACTTCAGACTTTTTGAGGTTGACTTTTTGTCCCGAGAGAGATTCATACTGCTGTAGGATATTTAAAACTGCATTTGCTTCTGCAATTGAAGCTCGACAAAATAGGATACTATCATCAGCAAAAAGCAGGTGAGAAATTGAAGGAGCCCCATTACATATACGGATCCCATGAAGAGACTTTGAGTTAATTGCCGAGTTGAGCAAACCAGTGAGGCCTTCTGTGCAAATAAGAAAAAGATAAGGAGATAGAGGATCCCCTTGACGAAGGCCTCGAGTGGGAGTGATGCAACCCATTGGATTACCATTAATAAGGACCGAGTAGGTAGCTGTTGACACAAACTTCATTACTGTCTTGTTCCACCTTTCCGAGAAGCCAAGTTTCCCCATCATTGCTGATAAAAAGGACCATTCCACTCTGTCATACGCCTTGACCATATCTAGCTTTAGGGACATAATCTTTCGCCTCCCTGTTCCTCCGCTCTTCATATGATGAAAGACTTCACAGGCAATAAGAGCATTGTCAGTGATCAACCTGCCAGGGACAAAAGCGCTTTGAGTTGGATCAATGATATCCCCCATCAAGTATTTCAGTCTGTTGGCTAGAACTTTTGTAGCAATCTTGCATACCACGTTGCATAAGCTGATAGGCCTGTATTCCGAGATGAGTTTTGGATCTTTAACTTTTGGGATTAGGCAAATATGGGTATGGTTAACTTGAGGCGGGATGTTTCCGTTTTCCAACATCTCCAAGACTACCTTAGTCACTTCATCCCCCACTGTGCTCCAATACTTCTGGTAGAACAGAGGCGGAAATCCATCTGGACCTGGAGCCTTAAGTGGATGCATCATCTTGACCGCTTGGAGTACCTCTTCTGCTGAGAAGGGCTGATCTAGTTTGTCCCTCATTTCCGTTGTGATTTTTGGTTGGACGAAATTGAGATCCCTGGGCTGCACTTGTAATCCATTGGAAGAGAATAGAGTTGAATAGAAGTCGATGATATGATCATGGAGTTCTGCATCTTTCAAAACTGAATTATCTTCCTTTAATAAGCTCTCAATTCTGTTAACTTGTTTCCTCCTTGAGGCTGAAGCATGAAAATATTTGGTGTTCCTGTCTCCTTCTTTTAACCATAGCACTCTAGATCTTTGTTGCCATTTCATTTCCTCTCTAAGAGACAGTTCCGCTAGTTCCTTCTTTAAGTTTGCTCTTAGTTGTAGTGATGCCCCATCGGTTTTGATACCCAGCTTCTTTATCTCATCTACTACCCTTTCCCTTTTTGTTGATATTGCTTTGAAGGTCATTTTACTCCAGGCTTGTAGCTTGGATCTGCACCTGTCTATGTTGTCGGCCCACCCATTTCCATTGACCCATGCCTCTGAGATGGTTTGGATGCAGCCAGGATCTCTACTCCATGCACTTTCAAATTTGAACCTGCGGTTGGGGTTATAAGGTATAGTGTAGGGTTCAAAATTAACTAGAATGGGTAAGTGATCCGATCCTGCCTTCAATAGGTGTCTGACACCTGCATGGTCAAACTTCTGGATCCAATCTCTGGAAGCAACACATCTGTCAAGTCTCTCCTCTATAAACGCTGCTCCTTGTCTGCCATTGTCCCATGTAAAAGGGTAACCTGTGTATCCTAAATCTGAGAGTCCACATTCAGTTAGAGTTTTTTGAAACTCATTTAGGGCTGACTCATGTCTTGGCACTCCGCCAACCTTTTCGGATTGCATAAGAATCTCATTGAAATCCCCTACTACCATCCAATTTGTCCGCAGTGGGAAGTTTATCTTTCTCAGGAGGTTCCATGATCTATGTCTGAGATGTCGCTCTGGCCACCCATAAAAACATGTAAGAAACCATGGAGGAGTATCTTTAAATGTCACTGTAAAATCCATGTGATGGGTCGAGAAGGATAACAACTTTAAATCCATTTCATCTTTCCACATGCAAGCTAGTCCACCACCTCCGAGTACCCCTCTAACATTAAAACCTTTATTAAAACCCAAACTTGATCTAATAAAACACATTCTATCCTCAGACACCCTAGTCTCCATTAGAAAGAGGATAGAGGGAGTATGCGATTGTAGCAATCGCTTTATTTTAGTAATTGCCAGGGTACTCCCCAAACCCCGACAATTGAAACTCAGCAGACTCATTGTGGTAGGCAACCGGGGAAATAACCCCCGGCCGCCTCTTCATTGTCATGAATCTGAGTGTTCAGATCATTCGTTTTCAGTTTTTTTAAAACAGCCTCACTTCCATCACCTTGTATCTCCTGTCCCTCAGAAAAAAGTGAACCATTTCGCTTTGTTTGTCTATTGGCAATATCATTCGTCTCCCTCTCCTTTTTGGGTTTGTTTTTAGCCATTCTCTTCCATGTTCCTTGTCTAGTGTTCAATACATTATACTTTTTCGGATTTAGCCCCATTTGAACTCCACTTATTTCTCTCTCCATCATAGTGTTCTCGGTATCCTGTATTACTTGCAGAAACATCTCCTCATCAACCAACCCAACCCGATTTACTTCATTTACAGAGCTATTTTTTTGGTCCACGAAAACTGGTATGTTCACATCAGGTATCTTTAATGTATTGGGGATGAGTGTTACCTGGCTCATGGTAGACTGGTTCTCGGTCTCCTTCTCCAAGCTGCATGGAGGTTGAGAAGATTGGCATGAGGCAGGTGCAGCGACATTGGATACTGGTGACTCCGTTACTTCAGTTACGTCGCTTCCATGATTTCCTCGTTCCTTGCTCCTGACTGAGTTTAATTCTTCTAGGATTGTTTGCAGAGATTTGGCGTTGCGTGACCTCTCTCCTGCCTTGTCCATGCTCTGATCTGGTTTGTTGGGGCTCCTTGCATTGAGCTGAGCCAGCAGCTTGTCTTCTTTCTCCTTCTCGACTGAATTCCTGAGCTTGAACCCCTTGCGTGGAGAAGCCCTGAGCCAGTCACCATATTCAGCCTGGGAGATCTCATCTCGGCAGTCCTGGATCTTGTGCCCCAGATGTCCACAATTGTAGCAGAAGATGGGCAATCTTTCATACTTGAGTTCAACCCAGATCACTTCTTTCCCAAGTTCCAGCAGGACTCCTCGCCTTATCTTCTTTGAGATGGGGATAGTCACACGGAATCTGATGTAAGGAGCCCAGCTCCAGCTTTCATTCTCATCAAATTCCTCAAACTTGCCAATCATATATGAATCTTATTTGACAAACTTAATATATTTTCGGAAGATTTTGATTGTTATAAAATATATCAATACTGCTATCTCTCTAATGACGGGCAAGTTCTTCTTAAGGTTAATTTTGCTTATAATGGTGCTGTTTATTACAGGTTTGTCCAGTTTGTGCAATGAGGGTGGGGGTTGATATGGTTGCACACATAACCTTACAACACGGAAATATATTCAAGATATCCTTTCTGATAGAATGATTGCTGGGTTTAAAATTTGCAATTTCTTTTTCCTTATGCTGTGGTACACTCTCTGCGTAAGATGTATCTGCATCAAGATGATTTGGCAAATCAAAGTTGTCCTCTTTATGTTCCCATCTTCACTTCCATATCTCTATTCTGCTTGTCATCTCAAAACATGTGACCAAGCTTGTGTTTGTTGGCTTTCTGTGTGACTATCGAAATTAAATATCTAATTCTAGCTGTAAAAACCTTTACTGATGCATTAATGAGATTTAAAAACACATTTTTTCGGACATGGATGTGCTCCTGTGGATTTATTTATTTTATTTTGGTTTCACTTGAAGAGGAGCTGCCACCGTTGCCAATAATTTTTTGTTGTTTCACTATCAAGTTCGCTATCAGCCCTTCTTTTTGTGATTGCGAAGTTTAGTTTGTAATCGATTTGTTATAGCGTGGAACAGGACCCATTCCATGTGAGTAGTGATATATACACATCAAGTGTAGGCAAGAATTTTGTAGTAGTATATCCATTTAGTAGCTAATGCGCTTTGACTTCCTTAACAAGTACTTACATGCAGCGCAAGAGGAAATCACGTAAAGGTGGACATCATTCAACACTTACTTTATTGAGGAAAGAACTGCGAGAAGGAAATTTACAGTCTCTTTTTGGGGGTTCCTCATGTATTGTTTCCTCATCCAATGCAGCACCTGATCCATTGTTGTCTTCATTCATTTTGCCTATGGCTGATGATTTTACAAGTACTCAACCTTCTTTTTCATATGAAACGACCTCATCCAAGAAAAGTTCATATGAGAATGTTTCAGAACAGTAAGTCATCTGGTTATTATATTGCATGATCTTAAATAGGCATGTGCTAAAATATCTTACACATGCATTATATTTCTTAATGTCATCTCTAGTGCTGTATCATAGAGAAAAAGATCTCAAGTATAATTTTCTGTGGTAGTATTTTGTTTTCTTAATAAGTGGTGTATTTGTGTTCTGTAACACATTCTTTGTTATGTTCAATTTGCGAAAGGCGAAATCAACTTGTGCAATTTTGTGGTTCATCTGTAGATATCGTAACAAATTTGATTGCGAGTGACTTTGTCTTTGGTTTTGAAATACGATATGTGCCTGGCAATATTCTGGACTTTGTCGAGATCCTCGGTTCTTTGGGGTGCAAACTTCAAAGTTTGCTTCATCAAATTGGATTTGTTATGGTTTAGTCATTTAATTGAAATATAGCCTTACTACAGTTTGCATACTGTCACATGCGTAGCCAGTTATTTTGTTAAATAATTGATGACTAATATGAAGTTCGAGGAGAAAATATAATCTAAAGGGATGCCAGTCCAGATGCTTTTTGTAATAACGTAGTGTTAGTTGTTAAATGCCATAAAATCAAACCAAAGGATGGGATCTGTAGTAGTTGGTCATGCTCTTGAGTCTAGCCATGACTTTAGATTAGGGGAGTTAGAAGGAGCTAGGGCAATGGATGCCAAAGAACTTTTTTTGGATAGAGGAACGAATATTTTTAATCTTCTTTGAGACACTATTTTAGATGAGAAGAGCATGTGGGCAAAGGAAGATTCCCATTTATCCGAATTTGGGAGATCAGCACACAGCACATGAGAAATGTTGTGTGATTTTTTTTTCTTAAATCAGAATTTGTAATTATCCTTGACGATCTTTGTGCTTCTAGTAACTTTGATCCTCTCTTGCATCATACCCATAGGCCATAACCAGTGGCAGAGCTACATGGTGCCCCCCCCCCCCCCTTGAATTTTTTTAAATAATTTAATATTTTTTTCCAAGAAATTGCTATTACCCTCCTGTATTTTTTTATATTATATTTTTATCCATGAAATTCATATTTTTTTCAAGAAAATTAGTATTGATCCTTAAATTATATATAATTTCATTATGAGCATTATATATTTACTTACAAAATATTATGTTCACTTCAAAATAGATTTTCGAAATAAAAATACTTGACATTCATTTTTCACCCTCCTTGATATTAATTTCTAGTTCCACCCCTGGCCATAACTGAACAAGAGGAAGGTCTCTCTCTCAATTCCTCGTTCAGCTGGAATTATGAAATTTTGGTTATCGTTTTCTTTAGAGTATGTGAATTTCTAGTCTTATTGCATGCTGTGGTCCTAGCCAATTTTGCCAGTGAATATAGAACTATCTTAATTCCTATTTGTTTTACTTTGAAATCCATATCTTATTATTTAGTTTCTGGGACAGATATAAGGACGTGGTCCTAGTAGCTATTGAAATTTGGATAATACAGAACTATCTTCATTCTTATTCATTTTGCTTTGAAATCCATATCTTATAATCTAGTTTTTTGGTGGCAGAGATACCAAGTCATCACCCTTGTCAATTAAGGATCAGGAAGAGAAGGCCAAGAGGAGTGAGTTTGTTCAAGGGCTGTTGTTCTCTGCCATTCTTGATAACGTCTTATGAAAAAGGCTGATGGCGGTTGGTGCAGAGTTATGAAAGTCCATTTTGTAACTAAGAGCCCTGCAATGTATGGTTTGTTTGTAGCGAGAATGCCAAATTGCCAATGTATTTGGCAGAGAGTGCTTAATAATAAGATGTAGGAGTGAGTGTAAGCTATGTTGTATGTGAACTTTAGTTGTTAGACTTGAATCGACTTCTACTTTCAGGTCACCATTAAATGAAAATAAGAAAAAAAAAAAGTAATTTCTTTTAGAAGCTACCCTGCAATTGGTCCGTTGCAACTTATTTTAGAAATGGCAATTAGTAGGTGTGACGGTATTAACTGTGTACACCAATGACTAGGTGCCCGTGTAATTATAAGTTCAAATACCAAATCCAAACAAGTTCCATAACTGAGTTAATAACTCTAGCTTATCAACAATAATCTTTCTACTAACACAAAATGGATGATGCGAGTCTCAAGTACAACTCCCATCTTATATAAGATTACTTGATATCGGTGACTTCTAATTATAATAAAAAATTGTACTTGACCACATAATCTAAAAATCAACTAGCGTTGTCTTGATCAACAGCTTTGGAGGATAGAGCTACAAGATCTGAATGCGACACTGCCTTGTGATAAAAATTAAGGAAACTCTTCTTTTGGAGGAATATGCCAGGACCACAACTTTAAAGCAAGGTTGGCTTGGCTAAGCACTGCTTTAATCCCAAAATTGCCAAGCTGAATGCCATAAGCCATATATGTTAGTGCCTGAAGTGCCTCGCATTTGTAAAAAGCAATGAAACCCCATACTTATTGCAGCAGTCTATGGCATCCTTGTCCCTAATGCTTCCACCTGGCTCTGCAATCACACCAATCCCTGCCTCGCATGCCTCTTCTACTGCATCATTCCAAGCTGTTCAAGAACAAATGCCATTATCACGTTATTGTAACACGTAAAATCCAGTGGCAGCCCTTGATTTATCTCCAGCTTAAATTTCATTCTTTAGTTGCTTCTTGTACATTATCAACATCAACCCATACAACTTAAAGGTTACCAATAATGTTCATTTCTCCAACATTGTGGGGACTGATCAATTGGAGTTACCCTATACAGAAACACTTACCGAATGGAAAGAAAGCATCGCTAGCCAAAGCAGCTCCTTTGGTCTCATCTCCTGCTTTCCTCATGGCTATTCTCAAGCTTTCAAGACGGTTTGGCTGCCCGCTTCCCATGCCCAGCATACAGTTATTCTGCCCAAAATAGAGACAAGAATGAGAAAAAATCCTCTGAAGTATGTTACCACAATTTTGAAATCAGAAATTTCTGAAATCTATCATCAGGAAAATGAGAACCTTTGCTATTACAATCGCATTGCTCTTTACATGCTTGACACACAGCCATGCAAACTCTGCATCATGAAGTTCACTTTCCTGTGGAGTCTTCTCAGACGTTAGATTGAATTGTATATCTTGGGGTGTCAAGTCATCTGAATCCTGAGCTAACCAGCCACCACCAACTTGTCTTAGCGAAAGCTTTCCTGGCTCATTCTTTTTTGCTTCAAGTATCCTTAGAGTCTTTGATTTCCCTTGAAGAATCTCAAGCCCCTTCTTGGTATACTTGGGAGCAACCACAATCTCATAAAACATCCGAGTTTCACCATCTGTTGGGCTTCTGAACTCCCTAATTTCCTTAGCAAGAGTCTAGAAACAAAGGAAATTAAAAACTGAGTCCACATAAAATTGGTTCCTCTATTAGGATGCCTTTTCAAGTTAGCCAGGTCAAACGTACAACTATTTATTTAATTGGTCAACGGGGGATTTTAGTTACAAGACTCTCGAGTAGCTGGTGATGGGCTCCAATCAAAATAGATATATGCTTCAATTTGATCAGTTGAATTGGAATCATACATTCAATGTTAGACCTTAAACCCATAAGCCAAAACTTACCTCATCAACTTCTATATTGAAGGCCACAATGCCGCCAAATGCACTCACTGGATCTGATTTCACAGCTAGCCGATATGCTTCAAGAATATCATTGCGAGAAGCTACCCCACAAGGATTTGTATGCTTAACAATGACACAAGTTGGGTTCTTAAACTCTGACACACAATTCCATGCTGCATCAGCATCTAAGTAGTTGTTATATGACATCTCCTGCACCAAGAAGACTCAGTAAGTGTGTATACCTATTCCCATAAGCTTGCCAATGCACAATGTTTAGTGTGCATAAACATAAAAATGCTGAGAACTACCAAGAAACATCAGCATCGAGAAATCCAAAAAAGTTGCTAAAAAAGTAGTTGAGCAGGTAATATATCGTAGAATAGGTTAAATTAAAACTCTAATTAAAAAGTAATGGGGGGAAAATGAAGGTTTCTCCTAATGGAAGGCAAGAGAATACACAGGCACACACACACAAGTAAAACCATTTTCAAAAGTAAATGGCTCTCTGAGCTTAATGCCTATTTGACTCAAAGATACAGAAACTACAATAATTTAGCAGTCCATGCCAATGATGTAATTGACGCTACGTTATAGCTCAGTAACAGCATCCACAAGATGATAACATTCATAACTTTCATCTTAGGAAAAAAGGATAATAATATTGTATGGATATCTATTTAAAATAGTCATATAAATGCATGAAAAGATCCCACTGAAAAAAGGGAGAGGACAGTATTAGAAGCAAGAATCACTAATTAAAATTTGCCAAAGTTTTTTTTATCACTGCCGTTCTTCACTGCTACCACTGATTCTCAAATCAACTGTACAGCAATGACAACACTGGAAGTATCACTTCCAACTAAAGAAACCACTAGCATAAATATGAAACACATTTTCACTACAATCTCAGCATTTTATAACCACATATAGATGTTGGAGCCTTAGTTGTAAAAACAGGCACTAGTTTAAGCCATAATCAATAACAGGAGTAAAACTCAGAATACAATGGAAATAAAGATCACAAATAAAATATTTCCAGACTGCCTCACCTTACCATGATGTTGAATAGCCGTTGCAATACCACCAGCATTGACCTCAGAAATACTCTTGTCAACGTAGAATGCAGCTTTTTGATGTGGATTTTCACCATAACGCAGAGAACTCTTAAGCGAGAGAGGAACAGTTAGGCTGGGAGGGAATTTATCTTCAAAAAATATAAAGAACAGTATCAATTGATTATATAATATACCCAACTATGGTCTAAGTGAAAATAAAATAAATTCCTTGCTATACATTTTTCATCTTTGCAAAACCTACTTAGGGGGTCAAGCTTGTCTCTTTCTGTTTCTTTCTCTTTATTCTTAAAAATAAAATGTTAATCCAGTAGACTAATTAAATTCACAAGGTACCATTATTTGATACAAACAATGATCAGACACATAAAGGATTCAAACTGTACCTCCTACACTTTGTTTCCAAAGCCACTCAGAAACAGCAGAATCATAAGAGGCAACATGCTGAAAAGCTTTCCAGGCAAGCTTCCTGCGGAACTGCTGATCATCCTGATCTCCTTTAAGAAATTCTAATAGCGCAGGATAATCTTCAGAGTCAACAACAACCAACACATCCTTGTGATTCTGTTTAACATACAGGTCAGTTGGAATATGAAATAGTTCCGATAAAGTCAACTATTTTATTATATAGTGACAATGGCACATCACTTCATTAACTAGTTTTTTTGGATCAGCTCTGCAATTAAGAAGAGAAATAATTATGGTTTTCTCCGACAAACAATATGCCACAACTGATTTATCTCTGAGTAGTAGGCATACCTCAGTGTTGACAACCACAAATTTACATCCACATATAGCAAGAAATTAAATATTGTTTTTTTGCCAAGTCTCAAGAGTAAAATGCCAGAATAAATTCAAGCATCATAAACTCATACCCAGAAAGTAGTTTTTGCATACCACCATTAAATTTTCCGTGACCAATTAATGTCTAAAGAAAAAATATTTATATATGATGATAAATGCAATCTTATCAATAAAATATCACCAGTAGTAATGAAATAACAACCTTTGCAGCAGCTCTTATCATGGCAGGGCCACCAATGTCAATGTTCTCAATGCCATCCTCAAACTCAATTCCTCCAGTTGAAGTGACTTTATCATAAAAGGGGTACAAGTTGACCACTACCAAATCAAATGTACCTGTTGTGCCAACCATTTTCTAAGTACCAGAAAAATAACATGTGCCAAGAAAACAAATTTAAAAATTGAAGTTTTTTGCCACAACTCACCTATTCCATGTTCATTAAGAGCTTCCATGTGATGCTTTTGGTCCCTTCTAGCAAGAATACCCCCATGTATGTTGGGATGTAAAGTTTTTACACGACCATCAAGCTATACAGAGGTAATGAAGCCAATATCAGCTCTGAATGAAAACTAAGCTTCCAATGGAAAATATCATGGGGATAGGCTTGAAAAGGATGTAGAACATTCTTTGGCACAGTCTTCCAATAAAAGCATTCTTTATCAGTTAACCTTTTGGTCTAAAGTTTAAATTTTAGTGTCAAATTCTTAATAGACAAAATTACGGAAATTCCAGTAACATTCGGCATTGAGATTATGGTATATCAAGTGTCTTAGTAATAATGCCATATAAAAGAACGAAGAAAACAATACCAATTTACCATTTCAGGAAAATTAGTTAGCTGCTCCACTTTAGTCACAGAAACCCCAGCACTTTCCAATGCTGATGCTGTTCCTCCAGTCGAAACAATTGTATACCTTCAATTTAAGAACAAAGTGGCATAAGAAGTTACTTTTTATAAGGGCAAAACTATCCCAAAAAAAAAAATGAAGCAACGAAATTTGGTGAAGAATTTAGTAATCCATCCAAATTTCAAACGATATCATGAATTAGAGATAACCCTGCATAGATTTGAAAGCTTCTTCTTTTTTTTTTTTTTAATTTCCTTGGACATCTTTTGCTCCAAAATTGAGCAAAAGGCAAGCAGCTTTCCCAAGTAAAAAGAAAATGATAAAATAGAAAATAGTAGTGAGAAATTTACCCTAAATTTTGTAGACCAGTACCAAGAAAAGCCAGGTCATTTTTATCAGATAAAGATATCAGTGCTTGCTTGTGACCTAAAACCAGAAGCCAAAGCTCAACATCTCATTAAAAAACAAAATATCCAACCAAACTATTATAGCGAAATATATTTATAATAAGACTACCAGAAGCAGAGGTTTGACACTCATTATTTGGAACTGAAATAGTTTGAGAGTCAGCCATGGCTTTAATTGTGGTAGGGCTCGACCTCAAAAAGTTTCCTTGATCTTGAACGCACACAATTGAAGCCTGAGAATCCATCCACGTTAATAAAGCAAAGTTAAAAAATTTAAACACCAATTTTTTTAAAGAAGAAGAAGAAAAGCTTAAACAGAGAATTGGGGTTTCTGTTGGGATACAAAATACCGATTGAGAGAAATCAGAAGTGATGGCAGCAGCTCTAGTTCTTGGATGAATTAGGACGCAGGGAATGCGAAACGGAAGGGCGGCGGCGGAGGTAGTAGTGAAGCAAAGCATATTTTTTTCCTCCTCGCGTTCTTTCAACGGTCACTAAAGCTATTTTTGGATTGATGCATCTGAGGGTTTGATAAGGGCAATGCAGGTTAAATTTCAACACCCCAAATTGGATGGTGTTAGGAGTTTTCCTTTTTAACTCCAATTTCACTCTTATTTAGACATTTAAATTACTGTATTATCGTTGGCATTGAAACATTTATATTTATTAATTTTATAAATAATGAATATAAATTTATTTTATATTTAAAAAATTGGAATACTTAAAACACGCATACTACAGAAATTAAAAATGAAAACAATTATTATTTTTTTATTAATTTTGATGTTGCATAATAGTACATTAATACCGTCAAATGTCATGATTTAAAAATTTTCTAAAAACAACTTGAATTTGTACTTATTATTTATAAAACACTGATTTGATGCATATAGATTAAGCCTTTAGGTTAATATCATAACAAAAACTAGACAAAACATGCATATTTTTTAAGGTAGACTAGTAAAATGCATGTTTTCAGCTTAAGTTAGAGTCGTTCCATGTAACATAACTCCGGTCGGTCATTTTTCCTTTAGAAAAGGCATTCTACTTCAATGACTGGCTGAATCCTCGCCAATTAAAATTTTATAATTTAATTTATTAGGGGGTTTTGGAGTTCCAACAATAGGAATCATGCTCAAGCAGAATGTACCTTTGCAGACCAGACAGTCAAATTCAGTGATAACTGAGGACTTTGGTGTTCCCTTGCAGAACAGTGTGCTAAAAACTGTACTTGCATCTATATATATATATACGAATTCTCAGATACACCATCCAATTCAAAGGATATACTCTTTTATTGCATACTATTGGGACCCCACATTCTAAAGTAAATGGTAACTATATGAAACTAAGCTACTAAGATCTATTTTTATACAACTGAGCTCAAAACATAAAAGCCATCTCAACAACAGAGAAGCATCTGAGAAAGCATTGCCAGGGTAAAAAAAAAATAAACAAGAAAGGGAATCAGCAATAACAATATTATGACTTCTTGGTCTTAACGATGGAGTATCAGGATCAAATAAGAATGGAGAGCTCTTTCACGGCTCAATGTCAGTAAATGATATCTATCAACAAGTTAACCATAAATGATTTTGTCTAACATCTAACAAAAAAGAGAGTGCTAAAAAAACACTCCCTGTGTCAAAGATTGAGATCTAAACTTAACCGCTGCCGTGGAAATCTTGAGTCCATGATCCTCTTCACTATATCTCTTGCAAAAGAATCGAAACACAATGAGCAAAACCCTTTCATCATACTTATCTGACCAGCAATCATTCTATCACTGTGAGTGCAAATCGACGGTGGGGGTATTGAATGAACTTCACTCCTCTTGTGCTCTAGACCACATGCGGCTAAGATTGTATGTATTGAACTCCTTGCTATGTCCTTGACAGTATCATTGCCTACATCAGAATCAATAACACAATTTGAGAATTTTCACTAACATAATTTATGGACCTAGCATAATAGCTTCAAATACAAACAACATCCCAGATGATAATTTCAGGAAAATTTGTAAGACAGTCTAATACAATGCAAATGACATTTTTTGACAGGTAGAATTAGTATCTCCGCATACCTAATTCAATGTCTTGAGACAAGCTTTTCAAGTGGCTTTTAACCATTGATTGCAATTGTTCCTTTATCACATAAAATTGGCTCTCTTCTCTACCTATATGAGATGATAAATTAACTTGAGATGCAGTGCTAGGTCTGTTGCACTGATGGAGTTGCTCACACCCGGCTATGGAGTTGATCCCTGTGAGTTCAGGCCACAATGTCAAATTGATTGACCTTTCAGTAGTTGTAATAGTTGGATCCTGGATAGCTTGCATCCTCAATTGGCTTGTTCTCAAAGAAAAAGGATCGTTATATTGCACCGAGCAAGAGGGATGGTCATTGGCTTGCAACCTCTCATCAATGGATGTCTTATGTGACAGCCCTAAGCTAGAATTTTGAACACCGTTTTCCCTACACTGATCCATTTGAGGGTTTGAAAGATCGTAACGTGAGCTGGAAGCTGACATGCCTTCAAACCTACCTGCCATATTACTCATTCTGTTAATTGAGATGAGATTTTGTATATGACGTTGTATTTGGCGTCTCACTGACAAAGTTGGTGCCCCGGTTCCAGATACTGTAGAAGCTGCCTGAACATCCCTAGTAGGAAATCTAGGAGATTGCAGATTCCCAAATCCTTGAATGACTGCTAAACGAGGTGAAGGCTCTAAGGTGCTGTCTAAACCCTCTCCACTGTTTTCAACAAGTAATGATTTATTGAATCCGTTGCCTATTGTCCTTTGGTCAGGTAAAGGATCCTGAGATTGGGAGCTTGAGGATCCTAGAACAACAGGTCTACAGGCATCACAATACCAATTACCTTCTGGTACTTGCCGCCCTAGGCCAACACAATAGGTATGCGCAGATGAATCACAGAGATCGCATAATAACATGAGGCCATCATCCCCACCTTCACGACACTCTGTACAAATGACATTCTCATACGGATCAATAAAGCTCCTGATTTCTTCCTCAGATGGTTGATAGACCTATAAAAGCCAGTAATGCAGTACAAAACAGGAATAAGCAAGAAACTAAAGAAAATAAAGCATTTGAGGAAAGAAATGAGAGAAACCTGATCACGCTTGGGGACTTCTACCACCACATTTCTCGGATCAAATCCCACATCTGCTCTCCCATTCTTGGTTATCGTCTTAAACCTCTGCTTGCACAAGGGACAACGAGACTCCACTTTGGACCACTCATGGATGCAAGTGAAGCAGAAGTAGTGATTGCAGCAGTTCAGTGTTCCCCTGGATCTTCTCTTATCCTCTTCCGAGAGGCAAATTCCACAGACCTGCTTTCCCATTTCTGATTTTACTTCCTTCACCTTCTCTTTGCCTTTTTTCACCAAGGGTTTTCCTTGTTGACACAAATCCACATCCTCCTGAATTTTCTTTATAGAAGATGAACTCCTCAAACTTGTCTTTGCCTCTAACAACATATTGGCTTCCCTCACCAGCTCTCTCTCTTCTTCCGAGATGGTAAACTCACAATCAGATGATCCAGATGACACCAAATCTGAATCTGAATAGACAGCATATTTTCTCCTTCCCGCACCTGAATTTTTCTTGCTCTTTTCTCTTACAAATGCACTGTCATCTATGAAATCACCCTTATATTCATCATCATCTTCTTTCCTCTCTTTCTTTTTCAACCTCCGCTTGCTTCTTCCTTTCTTTTCTAAAGGCTTCTTCGAA
The DNA here is from genome assembly GCA_037975025.1 of Excoecaria agallocha. NCBI lineage: Eukaryota > Viridiplantae > Streptophyta > Magnoliopsida > Malpighiales > Euphorbiaceae > Excoecaria > Excoecaria agallocha. Next base: position 70,490,622 of record CM075808.1, read on the forward strand.
ACCCTTGATTTCCTACTCTTCTTTTGACCTTTTCTATGGCCCCTTTTCTGCATGCTCCTCCTGCCCACTTTCATGCTATTCCTCTTCTTTAAAATTGCCAATTCTTCATCCTCATCCAAATAATCATCATCTTCATCTGGAGTGAATTCCTCATCCTCATCATCCTCCATCTCCTCCTCCTCATCATCATCATTAACATAGTCCTCATCTTCTTCCTCCTCGTAAGAGACTCTTTTTCTCTTCCGCGAAGTTTTATCCCTAATTCTCCCATTTGCTCGAGACCCTTTTCTACTCCTGGATCTAACAACCTTCCTATACTCCTCTTCCTCTTCTTCCTCTTCAACATAACTGCCATAACTCTCCTCTGAAGCAAATTCATCTACAGAATTCCCCAAATCCTCTGAATCATCATCGGATGCATTTTCGTCAACTTCAATCTCATAATCCTCATCCGAATCATCAGAACCCTTACCTTTAGACCTAACACCATTCTTAAAATTTCTCCTGCAATTGACCTTCCCTCCCCTTCCCATCTATCTTGTACAACAGATAAAAGGAAGACCAGGAACCCAATATATCAAACCACAAGTTTCAACCCAACAAATACCATTATCGAGATTCTTTAATTGGACACAAGTAAATCAAATCGCATCGAAACAAATCCCAAGATTCTTGAATTCGTTTCGCTTTGTTTCTTGCTTAGGTTATACTCAAATGGGTAATAAGATTAATACGCAGTAATACTGCAAGGAAAAAAATTGTCCCTAATTACCAATTCTGTCTCGTAACCGATCTGTATTAACACAGAAAAACAGAGACAACCAACATGAAATCGAAAACCAGCAACACCCAGATCAGAAAATTAAAGATGCTGGAAGTTGTCCTGTTATAAATTCTTTACATTAACCCAGCAAAAAAGAAGAAAATCATTTCTTTAGGAAAACCCATTAAAGAAAATTAGCTAAACCATCTGAAGCTATAATTAATTTGCCAAGAAAGAGAGACGAAAACGAATAATTAATCATTCAACTGCTAAAAATCAATTTTTTTTTTTTAAAAAAAAGCCAATTGTTTCAATACGAATGTCAAATTTACAAATACTGTACGTATATACAGAAAAAGAGAGAGAATCTAGGGGCAGAAAGTAGAGAGAGAGAGGGTGGGGTTGGTACCTGAGAGGAGGAAGAAACGAGTAGAAAACAGAGAAAATGTTTCGCAAAATATAGAAACTGATTTTATTCATTCTGCTATTTCGCTTCGGCTGTTACTGTTGTTTTTTTCTTTTCATTGAGCAAAACGTTGTCGTTCCAATATTTTATTTAATAAACAAGCAATCGTGCAAGGAACAAATTATTTTTTTATTGGTAAATTAAATTTTATTATTTTTTTTATTAAATTCAGTTTTATAATAGATATGTTATTTGTTAAAAATAATGTTTTGATTTGAAGACTGGGAAAGTGAACGCTGATACTTACGGCGTCAGCGATTTGAAGACCTCATTGGTGGATTGATGACTAAATGACTAAAATATCCTTTCAATTTTTGAGAATTTTCTACACCTGTTTTAACTGAAATTTGACTTAAATAAGTAATAATTGCAATTTTTTCCTAATATACATCAGTGTAAAGGCGATTGATTTTTTTTTGGCATGGCCACGAGTGCTCTTGTTGGAAACTTAAATCATCACACTCGAATTAATTTTTATTCGAATTGGATCGAACTCTTAAGGAATAAAAAATATTTTTTATCTGAAATTTAATACAGCTATATTTTAAAAATTTGAATTCAAAATTACTGGTTAAGCTAATAAAAATCTTTATCATTTCAATTACATGCTCAATTAATAAACTAATGTGACACTATAAATAAATATAAAATTGATAATAATTACAATTAATATTAAAACGCATTGATATATGGATTTCTAGGTATTAACACGTAAATATATTTTTCTAATGTTGAATAAACTAACAGATATCAAATTCTACCTGATATAAGCGAATTAATTTTTTATAAATTATAAATGGATTATTGACGGTTTAATTTTGAATTAGTATATTTTTATTAGCAAATCTATTTGAATTCGTAAATCGGATTCAAATTTAACTCGTCTACCTTAATTAACTGCTCTACAGTAATTATCACCTCTGCCGTAATTAGCTTCCCAATATTAAAGTTTTAGAATTTAATGCTTTGGATTTGGAGCTATTAATATTTTTGAATTTAATGCTTTAGAATGGGAATAAGGATGTGTCACGATCCATTCGATTCAATAATCGAATTGAATCAAAATAATCGAAAATTAATATTTTAAAAATTTAATTAATTGAATCAAAATAAACTAATGAAATAATTGAACACTAATCAAATCTAAATTTTCAGTTATTTTAGTTCGATTAATCGAAAAATTTAAAAATTAAAACTATTTCTTTAAAAAATAATAAATTGTATCTAAAAATTATGCAAAATTACAAATAAATTACAAATTATGATATAGTAAAGTAAAAATATTTAAATTATACAAAATATAAATCCAAATCAAAGATACGATCTCAAAATACATAATAAATTATAAAATAAAAAACTGTTGAATAAACTTTTCATTCCATTGACCTTCAATTCAATCTTCAAAATTTTAAATTATCAACTAAAAAAAATATTAATAATTGATAAATTTACTCATATAATTTACATCTCAAAATAAAATAATTTATATATATAAAATAATTATTTAATTAAAAAATTTTAAAAATTATCCAATTAAGTAGAATTTCGATCGGTTCGATTTTTATGTTATTTTCTCCTCTCGCAACGAGACTAAAATAATCAAACTTCTCTAAAATTTCAAATCAAAATCGAATTACAAAAATCGATCGATTTGATTCGATTTTAATCAAAGTTTGCTCGCTCCTACATTGGAGTTATTAATATTTGACAGGGTTTGCTTTAACCCGTTTAAAATTATCAATTATTGATCTTTAATAAGACATTTAAATAGTACCGATCTCTAAATGCTTATTTTTATGTACCCAGATATATAAAATTCCAATATCTGCTATTTTCTCAATATTAAAAAATATTAATTATCATGGTATCATTTGAATGTTTGTACGTGGAAAATCAAAATCATATTTAAATTTTAGCGTTTACAATAAATTTAATATTTTTCAACATCTTAATTTCGCTAGCTCCATTTTACATGATTGGAAGAAAAAAATATTGATTTTTCTAAATTTCAAATTAAACAACAGTTTTTTTCATCAGTAATACTTCCTTCATTTTTTGGTTAGTTTCACTCGTAATTACTAAATTTGTGGCTAATTTCACGACAATAATAATTTTTTTTCATAAAAATCACTGAAGTTTGTAAATATATATAACAAAATCACTTTGACCAATTTTCGGTAAGGAGATGCTAAAAAGTTCAGCTGGCATCATTTGGACTCACCATGTTAGCATGCCACGCGTTATAATGTGCTGATTAGACATGCCAGCTGGATTTTCCAATGTCTCTCTTACTGAAAACTTATCAAAGTGATTTTATCGTATATATTTGCGAAATTTGGTGATTTTTATGAATTTTTTTATTACTGTTGTGAAATTTATCACAAATTCAGTAATCATGGGTGAAACTAACTCTACGTTTTTTTATCTGTCACTTTTATTATTTTTACAAAAATTAAAAATAATAAATAGACTTAAATATAACATTAAATTATGTGATTAAAATTAAATTATTAAATCTAATTGATTTTAATTTTATTAGAAAAGCAAAATAAATTGAAAAATTAAATAAAATTATATTAAAAATAACAGATAAATATAATTTAAATTTTATTTAAAAGTAACACATAAAAGACAAAGAAATTAGAAACTAACAAGTAGTAATAAATTGGGATGTAATTTGGTACGCGCACATAAATAATGCACACGAATTTTGACCATTCGATTACTAAAATATATGTAAGTTGATGGTTTAAATAAGCCGCAACACATAAGCGTGTGCATCGAATTACTACTTATAACAACCCATACTTTAAAAACAACGTTGAGTTTGATCCCGACAAGCCCGTTTTACTTGATTGGAATTGGAGCTTGGCCCAATCCGTTAATTTGGATTTGTTTTTTGGGCCTAGTCCATCAATTCGGATTTACAATCTCATTTTTATCTAAAGTAATTCTAAAATGGGAAGAAGGGTAAATTTGACACTCAAGTTTTTTAAATGGTTTAAATATATCATTCAAATATTTAAAAAAAAATGCCATTATTATTATAAAATGGATCCAATTTTACCACTATAATCCACTTTAGCTGATAAAAATATTAGTTGGCACGAATCTGATCAACACGTCAACAAAATATGGACACATGACATTTGAATTAACTAAATTCAAATTAAACCAACCCGAATTAATATTCAAAGATTTTTATTTTTGACTTTATATTTGTATTTTTTTTAAATCTATAATATATCCCTATTTAATGTGTCTTGTAACCCAAAAATATAAATTATTGTTCTAGCCTGTATTAATAACGTATTCACAAATCAAATCATATTAGTTACTTTTCTTTATTTTTTATTAAAAAAAAAAGTGACAACATTTTTGACGGAAAAAGTAAATAATAATAATAATAATAACCGGTGATTCCAACATAATGAATATTTGTGAAGGGGTTTGAAAAACGTGAATCTTAGAAGAGATGAAGATTCGACACAAATTGACAAAAACAATATATAAAATGGGAGATTAATGCAATTTGTAAATCCTGAATTTTTGACTTGATAAATGTATAATGTTTTCCAGAAATACCAAATAATGCTGGTGATGGTTTGACGAAAAATGAGACGGAATTACAACCACATTACGAAGATAATATTTATTGCATGCCATTTTGATAAAGTACCAACTAAGATTAGAGTAGTTTTATTTAATTTGTTTTAATTTGAGTTTTTGCCGACAAATCACAAATTTTGAGAATGGGAATGGGTAAATTAGAGGGAGTTTGGTTAGTTTGTTTTAATTGGGTTTAAGGTTTTAATGGATTTGGTTAATTTGTTTTGATTTAGATTTGGTTTAACTAGGGTTTAAGGTTTTAATTCGAATTGATTTAATTTGCATCTAATTAATTCAAATGCCACGTGTCCATTTTTTGCTTACGTGTCGATCAGGTTGGTACCAACTAAAATTTTTATCTGCTGACATGGACTAAAGTGGCAAAATTGGATCCATTATATAACAAAGATGACATTTTTTTAAGAAAAAAAAAATCTTGAATGACATATTTAAACCACTTCAAAAACTTGAGTGGCAAATTTGCCCCATTTCCCTTCTAAAATTGAATTAGTCCTCCGTAGCTTTGAAATTATAATCAATAGTCTTTTTTTTAATCAATAAAATTAACCTCATTGAAAAACGTCTATTTAGTTCAAAGATGTCACTCAATAATTTAATTATAGATGAAATTTCAATTATTGGAATGAAATATATATATATATATATATATATATATATATATATATATATATAGGGCATATTTAGATAGAAGAATCTCCATTCTATAAACACAATCAATGTGATTAAAATTTAATGAAGTCTTAAAATAATCGAGTTTTCATGGTTAGATACTCGCTAAAAATCTAAATCTTCAAGAATTGATTATTGAGAGTGATAATTTTGGAGTGGTTAATATGATAAATGATAAATTTACGTATTTTGCTGATTGTCGTTCTCTTTTGCGTTCGATTGGTTTACTTATAGCTACCTTTAGTTGTGTTCTCTTTTTTCATTCCTACCGCGAAACAAATTATAGTGCAGATTTCTTCACTCATTTTATAATTGTAGTGTCTCTCAATCTACATTATCCGGAAGTGTGTTTCTTATTTTAGATAATTTTTGTTTATTGTTTTGAGGGTTTTGCCCTCTCTTTTTTATAAAAAAAAAAATAATGAAGTTTTAAAATTGTTAAACATAAACACACGGTAAATGATATATATTTTATTCCAAACAAAAGAAAAAGAAGATTGCATATATTTCGAAGGCCCTACATTCAATAGAAAATGCTTGATTTTAATTTATAGACCGAAACATTCAACCCAAACCTATAAAAACAGGTCGAATTAATGCTAACCAACTACTTAAGCAAAAGGATGGCCAATAATTGCATGGGACCTATGTAATTAATTTTCAGTAGCTCTAATCTTGGAATCATTGGCTGATTTAAATCAACTTGGCAAGATGATTGTCTAGGCTACACAATCGTATGAAAATCTTTATTGTCTAGAAAAGATGACAAAATCACCAAAAAATAAAGCTTTATATGTTAATTAACGTCATAAACTATCAAAAAAGTGATTATCATTTCTCATAAACAATAATATTTTTCCTTTTGTACGTAACAACACTATTGAATGAAATTGAAACTTTATTTGATTGTAAGTCTCTATACAACATCTGTTTAGAAATGGGTGCAACTTTATTTGATTGCTACTCTCCAAAAATAACTCTTTTTTTTCCTTCTCTTGATTTTTGAACCAAACCAACAAGACCTTACCATTATAATATATATATATATATATACACACACACACACACGCGAAAAATGGTTTGAAATTTAAAACTAAAGAGGAAATAAATAAATATTAAAAAATGAAAGCAAAGCATCCTTCACAGGTAAAGATAGAGTTCAATGTATATTGGTGGGCCGCAGCGTAGACCGAATTATTTTTGGAGGCCCAATTGGTTAGTAGGCCTTTCACTTAAAAACAAGTGAACTCATCAAGCCCAAATATGACAGCTGGCTAGGTTCGCCACAGGCCCTTTGAGTTTTTTTTAACTGAATTTTTTTTTCACGTATAAACATAAGATTTACTGTACCAACAACAATTAGTAGGTAATTGTTGACTGTTAAGCCCATTATCACATACTTATAAATCACACACTAACACGACACTTACCCAATATGGGATCCCAAAGGACCAATTCACCCCGGCCCAAGTAGACCAGCCCACCCAAACCCATATAAAAGACTAACACACCGTAAGGATCAATTTTGCCTTTTTGACATATAAACATAACACTTATTATAGTAGCAGGATTTAGCAAATAATTGATGACTACCAAATTTACTCACACATGCTTATAACTCGCACAACAATAATAAAAGCAAAACGAAATAATATAACGTTTTGAATTAACGGTTCCCACGTTAAAAGCATAACTCGAAAAAAATAAACAAATAATAAAATAAGGGAATAAGGATTTATGAGTTAGATACAAGCTATCATTGGTTAGTATACAATAATCATGGTATATACATTGGAGAACACAAAGTATAGCAAAAAAGGAATTTGGTAAGCGGGACTTAGAATTCCATAATAAATTATAATTCCTTAATCTAACGTATTGTATAGATATGATATTCAATTAAAAGAACAACAATATAGTATATAAATTAATTCCAAAACAAATATATATATATATATAATCAATAATTTCCATTATAGTAGGAATTCATACATTATTCCTTCAATCCCCACCTAGGGATTCAAAAGGGTTGAGTTGTCCAATTCAAATGACAACAATAAACTAATTTATCTTAAAGTTTCTTGATGATGAACCCTAATAATTCATTGGAACTAATAATTGTATTAGCAATAAAATTTATCAAAAATATTAATTAGTAATAGAATCCTTGCCCTATAAAGCAAAACAATTTCCAAACTCGCTAATTTGATACTAAAGTCCGAACCAGCTAAGTTTGCAACGTTCACTATTAAACTCCAAAACCTTTAATCTTAATTTTACTAAACCTTATTTAATAGTATGATATGAAGAGGTTTGGGCTTAATAATTGACCACGTCTACTATCAAACTTTTATGACTTTTTTTTTTTTTTAAATTGTGTTCACTAATTAATTTGGAGCAAACTATAGAGCATCTGTGACATATATACTTTTCAGAACTAGGCTAGTTCCTATGTATTTGGGTCTCATCTAACTGAATAAACAAAAAAGCACATTATTAGTTAAAGTCTTCAAGTCTTCATGAAGTGACTTGGACACATGGTTTGTAACCAAAAGGAAGGATTGAGTTTATAAAATAAAATTAATACGTGACTAAATGAATAATACATGATTGAGCATGATGATTTTGAACAAAGTTTTTATATATAAGATTTTTAATAAATAAAATTAATGTAGTGTAGTAAGGAGAACTGGGACCCAGTCCGTAAGAGAAAGGTGAATCTTGGACCCATTCTGTTGACTTAAGGTCAAAAGTTGAAGCTTTTGACCCTTAGTTTTTGCCATATAAATGGCTGGGTCAGATCTGGCCTGGTTGCCAAGCCAAGTCTAAATCATCAGCCAACAATACTTTAACTTCAAATTAAAATTTAAAAGCCTTAGAACCATTGAAATTTGCATTTTCTTTTAATGTCCAAGTTGGAGAAACCAATAATTCATGATATATGAACATTTCTTTACTAGGCTGTTTCCAATTTTTTATATAACACGTCATTATTTGATTTAATTGTATTATATTAGATTATTTTATACTAAAATGATGTAATTACCTTCAATTATTCTCTATGTTAAAATGATACGAATTACACCTCTCTATACGTACGTACTTGAGCATCAATAAGATAACAAAAGAAATTGAGTTAATGGTGACATTAGAATGAGGTAGAAAGCAGTTTTTCTGATTTACAGGAAAGGAAAATGCAGATAATTGGCACCTGAAGAATTTTCTTTCTAAATTTATTCCATCATTCCATGATTTTATGCCATCTGCATTCCTTTGACGATGATGAGCTCTTGAAGACTTTTGTGAATTACGTAGAAGCTAAGCATGCAAGCTGAGCAGTATCGAGGTCAGCTTGTTGAATTGGATATTGCTCATCAGGCTGCTGACAATTCTTTCTTTTGGTTATGGTGACTTGCTCGATCATAGCAAATCGAAGTTCTATTTGCTTGAATATCTGCATTAGTAATGGCTGGTCAATAATTGAACAGTAATTGACAATTATAATTAACTATTTAAATATAATCCGAATTATGTTTAAATAAGCACAATAAATGGAGAGACATGTCTAAAACTGCAAAGACAACCTTTTCTCTCTCGATTGTTAATGTCTGAGTGCAAAGAAACACAATCTTTTTGCATACTTATAAGACTTAATTTTCCCAACATTTACTAGATTCTTAATTTAGTCGAGTCTAAAACAGCATGTGTATTTGTTATTATTTGTTGTGGTAGAATTAAGACTTAAGAGGCTTTTCGTCTTTATTCATATATTATTGAACTAGAGATTTATTTTATTTATTTCTTTTTTTTTTTTTTTTGGGGGGGGGGGGGGGGGGGAGAGGGGGATACATTTTTACCGGTACGGAGATTCAAACATAGATTGGTCAAAAAAACAACCGGGATCTCTTACCAATGCGGGCCATTTTCCAAAGAGATTTAATTGAATAAATTATGATTTAATATGCAAAAATATCTTTAATATTTATAAAAAAAAATAATTTTTTAGCAATATTTAATTATATATAATATTATTTAAAATTATCAAAATAGTATAATTTTACCCTTAAAATAACAAAATCGTTACTGTATTATATTTTTTAACCGTTGACGTATGCCTATTGCATCATTTTGATGCAATGACGTCAATTTAATAATTCTATTAGTTTATGGATAAAATTATATTATTTTATAATTTTAAAAATAATAATGCACGTAACTAAATATTAAAGGTAAAATTATTTTTTTTGGTAAATATTAAGAGTTATTTTGCGCATTTGACCAATAAATTATTGTTGTTTAAAAGGAACAATTTGATAGATTAAAATGAATTTTAATTGTATTTTGTTATACTAATTTATCCTATAATTCACAATTTATACTTGAAATGTACAAAACTCAAAGAAGACTAATAAAAAAATCTAGTAACAAAATATGCAAATTTGAAAAGAAAATTGACGAAAACATATTGATTTGATGATGATTTTGTTTGATGAACATGATGAGGTAGGTCTTTAAGCTGGCCAATGGAGCCCACTTTGTAGCAAAGGCTTGAGATTGGGCCGGCACCCTTATTCTCTAAACTAATGCATGCCGGCATTCTTCTACTTTTGGACCACTGGGCCCATTTTCTTTTTTTTTTTTTTTTAATGTTTTGAAAAATAATCGTCCCAACCTCAAACGTTTTCAGCTTCGGATCCGAACCACATGTTTGAATAATTGTGAACGTTGGAGGGAACCTGATAACTTGAACTGACAACGAGGACCTTCCTTTGTTGGCATATTTTCAGCCAATAACGTGCAATGATGGTTATAATGAAAAGGGTAAATCAGGAAACCAAAAGGATCCAAATTTAGTTTTATTGTGCATACTTATTGAAATTCATTTGTATTGAGGTTTTACATACAATTTTTTTTATTAGGATCAATCAATTAATCAGAAATATATATATATATATATATATATATATATATATATATATATATATATATATATATAATGAGCTATTATCTAAAGGGATAATATACATATAAATGTTCTCTTTAATTATCACTGGACTAATTAAGTATCAAGATTATTTCTATTAAATATAAATTTTATTTATTTGTTATTTTTAAAATTTTAATATAATTTAATTTATTTTTCTTTTCCAATAAAGTCAGAACCAATCAGATTTGATAATTTAATTTTAATTACGTAATTTAATACTTTATTATTTTTTAATCCTAATGAAAATAAAAAAATAACCACTAAAAAAACGGAGGGAGTAACATATTAAAAGTGTTAGGACCATTTAAAATTATATGAAATATTTTATTAATTTATTAAGAATATGAATTTTTTTTTATGGTTATTTACACATAATTTTATAAGTTATTCATAATGTGCTACACATTTCTTATAAAAATAATATGATATTTTTTAGAAATTTGAAAAGGTAATTTAACACTTAATTTTTTTAGAAGCAAGTGATTTCATTTAATCATGATACATTAGAGCATGTTTCTTTAATTTGTCGATAGTAATTAATGTTAAGAACAAATAATAAACATATAAACAAACAAAGTTAGTGATAATCATATCATGTTTCAGCACTCTATATAATTATAAAATGATAGGTGTAATTATTATCCCATGCATGCCTGCCCTTTATTTCATAAGCAACGGCGAAGACAATGAATAAAAAATATTATAGGTTTTTTTTTATAGATAAATTAATACATTAATATAGCTACATAATATTTAATTTCTTTGAATAAAAAAATAATCAATTCAAGTGCATTTCACGACAAAACTTCGTAGGTCCAATTGTGTCAACAAAAATAGAAAAGAAAATGTTACAAGGAGCTGCCCATTTTGCCACGTGGCAACTTGTGTTCATGAATGTCAAGTCCACGTCATCTCATTATATAAAAGGTAAGATGTGAAAGCAACATTATATTTTTTCCCCATCTAACATATAGTTTTATTTTCTGAAATGGACATTTGATGTTTTCCTTTTTTCTATTTTCTTTAAGAGTAAACAATGAAATTGTACTTTCTCAACAGAATAATATTTTACTTCCTGTATCTTGGGAAAAAAAAGAATTGAAAAATAAATAATTTATCACTTAAAATTAATTAAAGTATTTTAGACCAAAAAAAAAGAGATTATCATTATGGATCTTTTTAGAAATTTTATTTATGATAAATTATATAAATTTTTTTATTTAATTCCTAAAATTAACGTTTATATCATAAAGAATTCTGTCAATAAAAATAATTATTTTCTTTATAAATAAAAATAATTAAATTTCAAATACATATGATATATATTAGAAATAAATAGCTTATTATTTTAAGAGGAATGTGCTAAAATGAATTAATGCAAATTATTCCTATTATTATTATTATTATTATTATTATTATTAAAATTCAAGTAAAAATATTATTAAGAAAAAATCATATTATTGAAAAGGAGGTTAAAATTAGCGCGGCAGTTGCTTCACCGCAAAAATATTAACCGTTACAAAGCCGAGAGCTTCGGAAGCAGGTTCGGTGAAAGAGCTATTCCCTCTTCAAAATTAGACACAGAAAAAGAAAAGAAACAATGAGAAAGCGAGAGAAAATCTTCCTCTAAAATTTCCCCATTTTTTAGTTATCTTTCTTTTTCTCTCTCTATAACACTACCATTTTCCTTGCTTTTCAATTTATACCTTCAGATTGATCTCTACAAACCATACATCTTCTTCTCTGTCTCCCATTCTGCATATATAGATTCATATATACGTACCCATATTCTTGTTTGATGAAATTTTTGAGATTTTCGATTCTTTTTTCTTATGGGTGAAATGAAATATGTTTGAATAGGGAATTTTGATCCAGGAGTTTTGAAATTTAGCGGGTCTGGTTTTTATTGGTGTAATTTTTGTTGGGGGAAGAATAAATGGCAACAGAGCAAGTTTTGCCTTTCTCTGTTGTTTCTCTTCTGGAGGAAATTCTTCAACAGCATGGAACTAGATCGAGAGAAATTGATATCGCCTCAAGAAAAGCTGATGAAGCTTGTATGGCCAAGATAATCTTTATTTTTTCCCTTCTCAATTCTTTATTTATCTATTTATTTATTTTTTCTTTTTGAGGGTCTCAACATTTTGATTGATATTGGGTTTTCTGTTTTGTTATCATTGTTGTTTGATGATTGGAATTTGGAAATTTTATAGCCATTAGAAGGTATGAAGCAGCTGGGTGGCTTAGAAAAATGGTTGGAGTTGTTGGAGGTAAAGATTTGCCTGCAGAACCATCGGAAGAAGAATTCAGGCTTGGATTGAGAAGTGGGATAATATTGTGCAATGTCATCAACAAGGTTCAACCTGGAAAAGTGCCAAAGGTATGCAAATTGATCAGAATTTTTTTTTAATTTTAATCAATTTACTTGATTCTGATGATCTTTTTTCTCGGAATCTTGGCAGGTTGTGGAGGGTACTATGGATTCTGTCATTATTCCTGATGGGGCAGCTCTATCTGCATTTCAGTACTTTGAGAACATTAGGAACTTCCTTGTTGCTGTGGAGGAAATGGGGCTTCCTAACTTTGAAGCTTCTGATCTGGAACAGGTAAAAAGTTGAAGTAATTATAAGAGCTGTGTTTTTGCTTATGGATGGTTTCAATAAATGATTTTCTATGTAGTATTGGATTGAAAAATCTACCATGATCTCTAATGAAGTTGTCTCATCAACCTCGCGTGGTGATTTGATACATATCTTAAATATTCAGGGAGGAAAATCCGCTCGGATTGTGAACTGTGTTTTAGCACTTAAATCATATAATGAATGGAAACAAAGTGGTGGAACTGGGACATGGAAATATGCTGGAAGTGGGGTGGGGAAACCATTCATGCGAAAAAGTGCAGAACCTTTCATGAATAAATTTTCGGGGACCTCATCAGTGGCTAGTGCTTCCAGCGGTGATCAGTTTTTCTGTGATGATCCTGGGCATGACCCCAATGAAATAGTTAGTGAGCTTAGCTGTTACTCGATGGTTTTTACAATTTTCATATAATACAACTTGAAACTTAATTCTTTGAATTTCGATACTGCAGAATGCTTCTCGTTCGTTGAACATGCTACTCCGCACACTTATTTCCACTAAGAAGCAAGATGAAATACCAAATGTAAGGATTCTGCTTCTTGTTGTGAAATTCTTTAGTATTCCGCTAGTTGGGTATTGGATTCTGGAGGCACAATAGATCAAACATGTTGATCTGAGACATTTGTTATTTATGTAGATGTTTAGTAAATTTGTCGAGTTATTTATATGTAACAGATTGTAGAATCCATGCTGACTAAAATTGTGGAGGAGTTTGAGTGTCGGCTAGTGCGCAGACAAGAAGTGGTACATATATAAAACTTCCCTCTCTTTTAATCTTCAGTTTTGAATTTTCAGTTATGATTAATGTGAAGGCCTGAGCACAACTTTTGTATCCGTTATTTATAATCCTCATGTAGATCAACCGTTTAAGTGGATTCTTAACTATATTTGCTATTGGACAGACAAAAACAACACCAAAAGATATGGAAGCATCTAGCCTTCACTTGTCCGTAGAAACAACTACTTCTGATGATGCAAAGGTATGATATTTACCTTCGCCATGGCCTAGTATCATGTTGCAATGAATTTCCATAATTTGGAAGGGGTTTTTGTTTCCAATAATCTATTTATTTTCTATGTAACTAATAAAATGATTTAGACGGAAGAAATAGCCTCTATACCCATCGAAAAAGATGTGACAGAAGAAGCCTCTCCACAAATAGTAGCACGAGAATGTATGAATCAAAAGGAAGATCATGATGAGAAATCAAAAATTCAGTTTTTGAAACGGCAGCAGAGAGATATTCAGGTAATATAACCGTATCATAGTTCTCTATACTCTTGGAAACTGCAGGGAAAAAATTAATTATTAACCAAACTTTTGTGCCTGCAGAAATTGAAACATATTCTTGATGACACAAAAGCAGAAATGCAGTTCCTGCAGATCAAGCATCAGGAGGAGTTCAGCAATCTTGGTACGATTAGTAGACTTTGCACTTTTTTTATAGGTCATTAGAGGAACGGTTTGTTATTCGAGGAACAATTTAATGCTGTTACCATTTCTTGTAAAGGGAAGCACTTGCATGGTCTTGCTCATGCTGCTTCAGGATACCAGAGAGTCCTTGAAGAAAACCGCAAATTGTACAATCAAGTTCAGGACCTGAAAGGTAACATTTGTTGCTGTTTCGAAATTTGATTTACTGAACTTTTTTAAGCATGTATCTGCTAAATTATCCAGCTTGGTTTGATGGTTCTGAAATATGTTTAATTAGGAAATATTAGGGTATACTGCCGTGTGAGACCTTTCTTGCCTGGGCAACCAAACCGTTTCACTACTGTGGACCGCATAGAGGAAGGAAACATTACAGTAATCACTCCTTCGAAATACGGAAAAGAGGGAAAGAAAACATTTAGTTTCAACAAAGTTTTTGGTCCTATGGCAAGTCAAGGTTAATAAAAGGCTCATTTTGCTCCTATTTTTGTTGTTGTTGTTGTTCTTCTTCTTCTTCTTCTTCTTTTCTTTTTCTTATTTATGTTTATGTCCATCTTGCCAGCATTCCTCTTCAATTTTTCTTCTTTTTCTGTTCCCTGCAGAGGAAGTATTTACAGATACTCAGCCTTTGATTCGGTCAGTTCTTGATGGCTATAATGTTTGTATATTTGCATATGGGCAAACAGGATCTGGAAAAACTTATACTATGGTGAGAGGTTACGTCAGATCACTAGTGAAATCATATAGTACCATAATATGAATCATATAGTACCATAACTTCTATTCTTCGGTTTCATGTAATAATCCAGACTGGGCCCAGCGAACTTACAGAGGAGAGTTATGGTGTCAACTACAGGGCATTAAGTGATCTATTTCTTCTTTCAGATCAAAGAAAAGGAGTTATTAGTTACGAAATCTCTGTCCAGATGTTAGAGATTTATAATGAGCAAGTGAGGGATCTCCTTTCTAGCGATAGTCTGAACAAGAGATATCCTTCATGAGTTTGTTAATAGCAATATGTCTTGTTCAATGCTCCTTATATTTTTTACTTGTTTTCTTTAACTCCTATGTACATTAGAGATTCGCAATAGTTCACAGAATGGGATTAATGTACCGGATGCAAGTTTAATACATGTGTCATCAACAGCTGATGTCCTAAATTTGATGGAACTTGGGCAAAAGAATCGTTCAGTGAGTGCTACAGCAATGAATGACCGGAGCAGTCGTTCACATAGGTGCATTCACATTCCGCTAAGTTTTATGCATACGGTGTTTAACAAATAATAACTCACCCACATTTTTTGCAGCTGCCTTACAGTTCATGTTCAAGGTAGAGACCTAACATCTGGCTCGGTTCTCCATGGTTCTATGCATTTGGTTGACTTGGCAGGAAGTGAACGGGTCGACAAATCTGAGGTTATTGGAGATAGATTAAAGGAAGCACAGCATATCAACAAGTCTCTTTCTGCTTTAGGAGATGTGATTTCCTCCCTTGCTTTGAAAAATTCTCATGTTCCTTACAGGAACAGCAAACTTACACAGCTACTCCAAGATTCACTTGGTACAATTAAACATAGACGTTAGTTTTTTTTTTCCTTCATCCACTTTAGTCTTCTTTTCTAATTGTGTAACTCATCTCTGTAATCATCAGGAGGGCAAGCTAAGACCCTCATGTTTGTCCACATAAGCCCTGAACTCGAAGCTATTGGAGAAACAATTAGTACCCTCAAATTTGCTGAAAGGGTTGCTACGGTTGAGCTTGGTGCTGCTAAAGTTAATAAAGATAGTGATGAGGTGAAGGAGCTAAAAGAACAGGTAATATGTTTCTACATTGTGGAATGCGTATGTTATCAGCTATTTTGCTTTTCTTCTTGCATTCTGAAATAAATTGAGTATTTCTTTCTATCTATTCCCAGATTGCCACCCTGAAGGCGGCATTGGCCAGGAAGGAAGAAGGGTCAGAAATGTCGCAACTTTCTCGATCCAGTTCGCAAAATAGCTGGCGTAATGATAATAGTATTCGTAGGCAATCTCTGGATAATGCGAGCAGTCCAGAGGTAAATTTTCTTAACTGGTGGAAAATCTAATTTTATGGCTATGATACATTTGGTTATCAATGACATACGGTTGCATAGGTGAGGAGTAATTCTCCATCTATAACAAGAAGACGAAGCTTGGATCTCCATGATTTATGCGTGAAATCACCTCCTTGGCTGTCTGTTGGCAGTCCTGCACAGAATGGAAAGGAAGATGATAAAGAATCAACTTCTGGTGATTGGGTAGATAAGATCATGGTGAATAGATTTGAAAATATTGGTGGAGATGAGAACCTGCTGGGGCAGTGGGAACTGGACAGCAGAGAGTTGCCTGAGCCATTTTACGTTAGAGACCCTTCAAAGATATACCCTGAACAAACCTGCAACAGATCTCCTATTAAGAACAAGGACGGCCAAGAATCTGATGCACAGAGTCGTCGAACTGACGTTTTATCCACTGATGGTTCTGAGGAGCTTGAGGCTGGAACTAGTGATTCTTCTGAGCCTGACTTGCTACTTCAAAGATCTGGCAGTCTGCCCAACGGCTTGGCATCTAAACTGAAGAAGAATAGTCATAAGCTAATGAGGAAACCAGAAAACAAGTAAGTCGCCTGATTTTTATTGCCTATACCAAATCTTTAAGTAAAAACTACAACACACATATTGCAGATTATGATTGGCTTTAAAGTGAAGAACATAATATGATATTTTGTATTGACATGTTATTTGGTTGTTGAAACAGGAGTTTAATTCCATCACTAATCCCTTCGCCATCAAAGAAACCAAATGGGATTAGTCCAATCAGTAACAGCAGGCTAGGAAGACAGCCACTTCCTGCTGATGTGAAGAGGAAAGTTGGGCGTGCTAAGTGAGAATTGTACAATGGCTTTGTGATCAATCTTATATTTTTATTTTTATTTTTGTGTATTTACAATATATAGTTGTAGAGAAAGAGAGAAGAGAGGTTTTTCATATTCGCATAAGGCAATGGCTTGAGTTGCCTTTGTTTTCTGTTGGTGGCTGTAACACCCTTCTCGGAACAGTCTTTTTCGAAACGAAACTTAGTCGAAATCGGTAAGTTTTTTTTTTTGTTTTCCATCGAACAATTCAATCCCCTCGAAAAACTTATACCGTAATTACAAAATCAATTAACCATCTTATGAACACACATTAATCATCAAATCATAACTTATATTAATCCATACATCCAAGACAAATAAACATATAACCAAAAATATCATTCAAATTCTTACCTTAATAGTCTAAGTATATACATGCCATAAGCTTAAACAATCTGACACTAAAATCTTCTCTTCCGATCTGGACCTTCAATGTATTGTGCTCTCGAACACATCAGAACCTGCACGCAGTAAACACTACGTGCTGAGCATTAAACATGCCCAGTGGTGACTACTAATCCAAGAATTTCCCCAGGATAAGCATAATTTCACATTTTAAGTTTCTACTATTCTTAATTCATTAAGAAATTCCTTTTATTTCAGTTATGGCTAATCTTATTATTAAGTTCATATTCTGATAACCATTGTTCTTTTGTTTCAAAATTTTTTACTGTACTTACAGTATCTTTTACTATAACTTTTACTTTTTATCAATACTTCCATTTTAATCTTTAGCCGTAGCAATTAAATTATCATTTCATTTAGCGATATGTATTGGTACTCGTGTCTTTACTAGTACCAAAATAAATTATTTACATTCCTGTTTTAATGTTCAATTATTCAGTTTGAACTCTCATTGTACTTTTTGCTATTTATTCTTTTATTTTTGTTTCGACTTTTAACCAATAAACACATTACTAATTAATAGCTTTTGCTTTATTGCAAAGTGATATGAGTATTTTGGGACACTTTGCAGTATTTTCTTTCCTTCATTCTTATACATATTACTTTCGTTCAAATATTAATTAAGACTTAAGTCTTTTACTTCTTTCTCATCGGTCAATCATATGTCTTTCTATTGTTTTACTTTTTTAAAAAAAAACCTTTCTTTCAGAAAGACATTTCATAAGCATTAAATTCACTTCATGTTACAATCATTACTTTTAACTTTAAACATGAAATTAATATTGTGGCCAACGTACGGTAATTGGATCATGGAACCCTTTTATATCGGAAGCCTTAGCTATGATCTTTGGTCTCCAATCTGCTATAGAACTCGGTTTCTCTTCTTTGATAGCTGAGTCGGACTGCAAGTTTATTATTGATTGTTTGCTGAATGAGCTTGATTATTGTAATGAATTAGGTGGATTGCTTGAAGACTGTCGTCGCTTAGAAAAAAATTTCTTATTATGTCGCTGGTCTTTCATTCGTAGAAGCGGCAACCGAGTTGCCCATTGTCTAGCAAAATGCTGTCAGTTTGCTCCTTCATCTACTGTGTGGATAGAGAATTTTCCTCTCTTTATTTCATCTGTTGTAAGAGAGGATTTTCCCTCCTGTTAATTTGTTTGGTTGTTGGAATGAAATGTCTTCCTTTCAAAAAAAAAAATATTGTTTTTCAAATTTATCACTTTTCACAATAATAATTGGTACGAGAAATACCAATTAATCAAATTTATCCTTCTCACGAAAAACACAATACATTCTGAATTCTTATAAAACTTTTCTTTTCTTTTTCTTACTAATTACACTTTACAGAAATCTTCACAGATTTATCTTAATTTTTCATTTTCTTTCAAACGAATCGTTTTCGTTATAACTTTTCATATATTCAATTCAATTAAGCAATACTTATATACTCATTTCAATGTGCCCCTAATGCAATATAACAGGTTTCCCACAACGGATATACGGGACTGGACCCAAAGGTCCCACGTAGCAGATAGAGAAATGATCTCGAAAGATCAAATCTCCCATAACAGATACAGATACAGATACAGATACACTTTCACTTTTACTTTCACTGAAGCTATGGAGATCAAAGATCCCGCCCATAGCTAAGCAAGTCGTCATGACTTGCACCGCGGTACAGAGGTGTCCCTATTGTAAGGACCGCACTAGTCCACCCAAACTTTTCATTAAATAAGTTCTTTACATATGATAATTTATTTCCTTTATAGTCCTGTTAGTTGTTGTTGTTATTTTCACATGCATATCTCAATATACTATGAATAAAATGTTCTCTTAATTAAGGTTCTTTAATACAACATAATAAATACAAAAAGAAAATGAATTACAAATGTAATAGACTCTCTTTTATCTCTAGTGTTGGCTTTACATTAGCAGTTCTTGTCCCAACAGAAAGCACCTTGACTTCAAGTACCTACACGGATAAACACCCGTGCTAAGCTATAAAGCTTAGTGGGGAGCAGAATAATAACATATTGATAACCACACACAGTGGTTAGCACCAATCATTTAACAGGAATAAAATACAATGCCTTATAGGATTAATAAAAATATAACAGTATCATATAATCAGAACAGTAACAGTTTTAAACTGTAAAAGCATATCACTATTTACATCAATAGCCTGCGTAAATTCCTGTGGGTGTGGATAACGGGTGCAATGGATACCCGAAGGTATCAAAACAGAAGGATACCCGAAGATATCCAAACAGAAGGATACCCGAAGGTATCTAATCAGAAGGTTATCCGAAGATACCTAATCAGAAGTCTCATGTAGAGACAAGCCTCATGTAGAGACTTACAGAAGACTCATAAGAGTCAAACAGAAGCAGCTGCGATAACCCTATAGGCATGCCTATCTATCCACAACCAGGTCTCTATGTGCAGGCATAACATATCTCATGTAACATTAGATTCATAGTATATAATTCATCAATTCATATTAGTGTATTCCACTATAAAGTAGAATAATTCAAAGCAATATAACATACTATGAGTATAACATACGATATACACATGTATGCCATCATCATTATCATATAATTGTGCTATTTCATAAATTCACATTCAAATAAACATGTACAAGCATCATATATTACAATATAAACGTTGCCTTAACATTTCTTATACATTTCATATGTTTATGGTTGAGTAATGTCATATACTTTGTATTTAAGGTAAAATACATGTTTAAGGAAGAATAGTTAATCTTATGCTTCACATGGGGTCTTAACTTTCATGTTTGAACTATGAGGGAGGGTCACGGTTACTACCAATTCATGGTAACCGTGGCCAAGACATGCTTTATGGGTCACGATTACTACCAAATTCATGGTAACCGTGACCTAATTGCTCTTTCGGGTCTGGACTACGCCAGACTACCTCACGGTCATTACCGGAGGAGTAATAACCGTGTTCTTTACTTTTTAAAGGGGTCACGGTTACTATGAAATTCTTAGTAACCGTGAGATAGGGTGCATTTAGGTTCTGGACTGCCTCACGGTTACTATGAAACTCATAGTAACCGTGATGCCTAAAATCGCTCAAAGACAGATTTTCTGTCTCAACTTCTATATCGATTTTGACCCAGAAAACGTCATTTTCAGCGAAAGTGTTCTTCTACAAAGTTGTTACACTATGTCTCTAGTTTCTAAAACATCAAAAAATCACTCAAATAAGACTTCTAAAACTCAAGATATTCATTAAAAACCGAAGACTGTTCACAAGGGACGGACAGCAGGGATCTGTCCACTTCAAGTTCATTTTCGGGCACTCTAGAGACAGATTTAGGTCCCGATTCCTTCTACAAAGTTGTAGATCTAGGTCTTATCTTTCATATAAAACTGGAATCACATCAATCAGACCTCTACAGAGGGATTTATGCCAGTTTTACTAGGACTGGTTCATGAGATCCGAAAACAGGTTTTCACCAACTCACTTCCTAAGACACAAATCATCTTTCTCATGCAATATACATTCAAATATTCACTCAACAATCAACTATAGATCATCAAGAGCACATATAACAATTTATTTCAACTACAAACACATAAAGCACTAACATAACTCCCAAACCTTATTTGAGCACCAAAATTCCTTTCTTTCTATCTCTCTTTTCCTTGCTCTACATCTCTACCATCTTCAGCTTTTTCTTTACTTGGAGCAGCCACTTCGTGGACTTGAGAAGAGAAGAAGATGAAAGCACAAAAGAAAATAAAAGAAAACCAATTCCTTGGCCAAGTATGGCCGGCCACACAAAAACACACACACTCCCACATCCTTTATCTTTCTCCTTCCCTTCTCTCTATCATAAACTCACAAATGCTTATTTCCTATTGGATGCCAACAAAAATCTTGGCAAAGTTCACTTTAATCCCTCTTTAAACTTATGTCTTTTAATTTAATCTTTCATCTTTCTTTATTTCTATTTTTGCCACAATACTTTTACTTGATCTTTTTAATTAAGTCCCTACATTGAAATTTTCTTTTAATTAACCACAAAATCAATCTCTGTCTTATGCGAAATGACCATCTACCCCTCCTAGGGTAACATTAGGGGCATTACACCTATGGCTAGCCAATTATATCCAAAATAAGAATCTAATACCTGTCTATCGCTAAGGGCAAACACACTCAATCACATTTGCAATTACTTTAAACATTTAAAAATTCTTAATTTCTTTCTTTTATCTATTCTATACTTTATTCTGATCAATTGCACTCTTTTGTGCCTTTGACCATTCAATAGCTTTTTATCATTTTATTCACCTTCTCTTTTTCAGTCACTTTTGTGAATTATTCTGCGATAATTCACTCAGATACTTAAATCTTATAATCTTTTATACAGATTATAAATTATGAATTATAACATTATAATTCACAATTTTCTTTTTATTCTTTTTATATAATTCTTTGCGAATTATTCTCTAATAATTCAATAGTTGATTTCTTTTTCTTCCATTGCTCAGACTTTTAAATTATTCGGTATGCCAACTCTGTTTCGTCGGCGAAACATTTTTATAATCATTAATTCTTTAAATACTTTTTATCGACTAATTTATTCTGATAAATTAGTCACGTCTTTATTTTTCTACTTTTAGGCATTTAAGGACTTAATTAATATCATTTATTATTTTAAGTCTCAAATATGTATAATTTAACCTTTTTCCATCGATTTATTCATTTCATAGGCATAATTACGATTTTGCCATTATAATCATTTATTTTCATTTTTAAAATATAATTTCCTTCATTATTCATCTTTTATTCTTTATTTTACCATTTTCGGATAAAATTACGTTTTAGTCCTTAAACCACGAAAATTCTATTTTTTTGAAACCGTTAGGCCTCCGAAATTACCATTTTGCCCTTATTACTATTTCTTATTTATTTTCTTCGCGTTAATTACTTACTTTGGCAAAATTACCATTTTGCCCCCAAAACTTTTATTTTCTTTCATTTAAATCCTTTTTCTATTCAAAACTCATTTTTCTTTCTTTTATTTACGTATTAATTTATTTTCATCATTTCCGATTATTTATGAATTATTTACCAGTAATTCATAATTCTTATTATTGTCATGCCCCAATAATTATTTCGAAAAAAATCCGTCGGTTGACTTTTTATTTCTAGTCATTGAAAATAATTAAATTTCACATTAATTCCTCATTTTTGTCATTTTTATACAATTATACATTAAAACTTCAATTGTCTTCATTGTACATATTCATATAAAAATTCCAATAAAATCTCAATAAATTCAATCAATTCCAACAAAATTTATTTATGCATTATTTATTGGTTATTGTCATTTTTCATCAAATTAATCATTTAATTCACAATAAATCACAACTTTCATTCAATACATACACTATAAATAATCATAAAAATTTCTAAATAATTTCTAAATATTCTCTAATAATTTATAGACATCTAATATCATGTCTACAATTATTTTAAGCCAACATACATCATTTACATACAAAATTCTCACCATTTTTCCTTATTATCATTTTCGGCCACAATCATTTTTCACCTTAAAATTTTTCTTTCTTCCATTAAAACCTTTAATTCATTTCCTCTCATGTTTCATTTCATTTTCCCTAACATAATTTCACAATTAAACAATTTTTCATATTATTCTCTTAATTATATAATTAAGAAAAATTCATATTAAATGGGAAATTAAGGGATTTGGTAGTCACTTACCTTTTTCCATGCCTTAGCTTCCTTAAGCTTCCTTTTTCATGCCTTAAACCCAAGGAATTTCTTCATCATCATGAACCATCCATGGGAGCCGAATTCTTTAGCCTTCCTAACCTTAATTTCTTGTCCTCAAATGAACAATCCAAGCTCATAATTAGCTTAAAAATCTCAAAAACTATAAGAACACATCAAAAACTCAACTAAAACTACTTGGATTTTTAAGTTCCATTTTACCTCTTTTTCTTTCTTCACTTGATTTCTTGCCTTCCCTTGCTCAAATCTCTTGCTTAAGATCACTAAGGTGATCTAGAGAGCTGGAACTTCATTTCTTATGTTGAGGTTTAAGAGAGATTTGGGGTAGAAGAAGAAGAAATCAAAGAGAGAGAGGGAGAGAGGGTGGTTCGGCCACCATTAGAGGGAGGAGATGCTGGAGTTTTCTGGAGCAATTCTCCAGATATTTGGCTCTATTTATACCCTCTTTATGGGCCAAAAATGGGGCCAAATTAATGGGCTTAACCCATTTTGTTTTTAAGGCCCATTTAGGCCTTTTTAAAGCCCAATTAATTTTCTCTCTCTTCCTCACTTCAAATCACTTCAATTTTGATTCCATCATTCTTAAAACATCAAAAATAGGTAGGACGTAAATTTTTGGCTCAATCGGAGTCCGTTATCGGTCCGATTCAAACTTATCGATCCGATTCGACAACTGCCGGTGTCACCGAAAAATTCCATTCTTATCACCAAAATATTATACATGAAAATTCATGTAGGCACGCAAAATCTGGCGATATTCGGAGTTCGTTTACTATTTTTAAAGATTTATGCAAAATCAAGTCCCCTTCCCTACCGGGAAAATTGACTCGCTACCTTTTTCGTATTTTTGACTTTTGAAGGCTCATTTGACTTCAAATTCACTTAAATTTTCAACCGTAGACTCACAATGACTATTCCTTTCAAATAGTCCAATAAAATATTTTCGACTTCCGGGTATCCTTTCGGCCCGGGAAAACACTATTCACTGTCGGGAGGTACTATTCACGACTGACCCGGTATTAAGACCATTACAGTGGCCATTATAAATATGGAATAAAATTGATTTTTTTTCCATCCAATTGCACCACTTTATCATTACTTATAGATTTGCTAATTACTAATGAAAAATGACCACTGAAACTGAAGCCGGTACTCTCCATTTTCCATTTTTCTTTTATCTATGGTTTTTATTATTTTTATAAAAATTATGAACTATTAATTAGGTATAAATTTAATTACATATGTCAAATGGACGGGTTGAAAAGATTTGGGTTGGTCCATAAATGGGCGGATTATAAATGGACCAAAATATATGTGGACCAATGCCCAAATGGATTAGATGGGTTTGGGCCAACCCATGAATTTAATGCATTTTGATTCGCTTCTCATTAATTCATCCATCTTTATTTTATTTTTCCACCAAAATTATTCCAAAATTTTCTAAATATTATAATTAAGATGTTTTTAAAATTTTGAGTCAATCAAAATTCGTTTCGATAGGTTTCAGGGACCGAAATATTTTCAACCGGTCCGAAAATCCTAAATTTTAAAAGTATCCAAAATTTTAATTTTCACTTCCGGAAATTAATATTCATTATTTTAAGATATTCTATGTAATCGGAATAATTTTTGAAAAGCCGTGGAATATTTTCAATCCGGTCAAAATTAATTTGACTCAGTTTCGATCCCGTTATTTATTTTTATTTTTTATTTTTTGAGAATTATTTGATCTCAATTTCAGCTTAAATTATACCACCGAACTCGTCATGAATTGTTCTTTCTAATGGTGGCATAATTTTTTTTTTTGAATCTCGATAGATCCGAGATGATATTATTCACCTTTTATATCACTATTCACTATTGAAAAGTACTATTTATGCAATTAGTGATTCTGGAGCATTATAAACGGTGAGGGTAGAAAAAATAGACGATTTTGAGAGAGAGAGGGGGGTGAGGGGAGAAAGAACTAGACTGGATGAATGAGGAGATTCATTGAGTCCAAATGGATCACATGTAGCTTAGATATAGATCAACTGATTATATTTACTTTTTTAACGAAATTAACATTTTTATAAATTAAAGTGATATAAAAAATAGTGCAATAAAAAATATTGATATAAATATATTAGATAGTCCAAATGAATCAGGTGGCTTATATGGATCGTATTGTGGTCCAGATTAATTGCATATAGTCTAAATGTAGATCAATCAATTTGATTAATTTTTAATAAAATTAACCATCAATATAATATACTATTAAAATTACTGCAGTAAAAAAATATGATAACTCAAACTGATCACTTTTTTATTAATTTAATAGGCATCATAGTTAAATTTATTGTGCATTTTGTAGGAGGCTCGTTGGGTATAACGGACAAGATTCAAATGGATCACATATTTAGTAGGTTATTTTTTGATTGGTTTAATGTGTATTTTTTTGGATTTGAATTATTTTTTTAACGGATTTGAATGAAATTTTAAATTTGAATTAATTTTATCAGCTCTAAATTTAATATTAAATTACTTAATTTTAACTAAATTAAAAAATTTAATTAATTTAAAATAAATTAATTTTTTATTAAAAAAATTAAATTTAAAAATAATATATAAATAAAATTTAAATTTTACTCCGTTGTTAGCCGCTAACATAAGAATTACTGTTGCTGACCTATAAAACTAGACTATTACAGCTCAAACAAACAAGTCATGTCCAGAATAAACAAGCTTCAAATATATATAATATATAATAGTAGTATTATTTTATTAATATAGAATCATTCTATTAAATTGGCTATATGAATTAATTGAAGCTTATGGTTAGTATTATGCAGTAATGAATAGTGTAAGGCAAAAGGAATTCTCTGAATAGCATTATCTCCCCAGCAAACATCCACTTGCTAATGCATGTCAACTTTTCCAGCTGGGTCCGGACCCCACCAAACAACTAGCTAAAGTGGGTCCCACGAACACATGGCCACGTCAGCAATTGAAAACGTCAAAACCTGCTAGGGATTTGGGATATTTTATTTGGCTCTCTCCCCCACCCATTCTGATTCTGATTTGTTGTTGTTCTGAGTTTGGTCTTGTCATCAGTGACAGTAAATTTTTATCTGTTTATTTGTTAAAATTAGGAATGAACATCAATCAATTAATTAATTTATTAATAAATAAAATTAATTAATTTTTTAATATTAATTTTTTAAAATTATTAATTAATTTATTACATTCGATTAAACAGTTTATTAATTTTAATTTTTTAATTTAATTAATTAATATTTTTCAATTAATTATTAAAATTTATAACATAAAATTATTAAAAAAAATTAGATAAAATTCAATTCAATTTTAAATATATAAAGTAATTTAATATAAAAATTACGAAATAAATATAATTTATTAATCAAAATTCATATTATATAAATTAATAACTGATATTATAAAATCGATTTGATATTTATTGAAAATTAGAATATATTTGATTTTAAATTAAATAAAATTTTGAATAATATTAAATGTTATAATATAAATTATAAAATATAAGTTATACGCTATTAAGTAAAATATGAACACCAATATATGATAAAAATATATATATATATATATATATAAAAGTTAATCGGATACTATATATAAATATTACTATATAATTAAAGAGAATGACATAATATAAATCTAATTTAATATAAAAAATAATATATATAAAAGTTAATCGTATAGTATATATAAATATTATTATATAATTAAAAAGAATGATATAATATAAATTAAGATATAAAAATAAAAATATAATTTAAAATATTATTTTATATAATTTTAGAGAGAAAGATAAAAAATTGAAGATATATATATATATATATATATATATATATATATATATATATATATATATATATATATATATATATCCGGCTAACTGTTGACTAACAGTTAATCGGTACCTAAAAATCTAAATCGTAACCATTAATCAAAAATATAAAAATTAAAAATCATAATCGAATTCATCGGATCGGTTAACCATAAAAATCGGTTTAATTTTAGATCGATTTTACGGTTAACCATATTTTCGGTTTTTTTGCTAATCCCTAGTTAAAATTCAGTTTTGATTTGTAAAAAAAATCTGCAAATAAAGCTGCTTGTATTTTGGCTAAAATTGCTTATTTTATACCAAATTTTGTAATTTAGGAATTATCTTTTCCTTACTGTTTCAGCTCTTTTGACTGATTCTTTTTAATATTTAAAAAAAACAAAAATTTTTTAAATCTATATTTAGTTTTTAAGGAAAAAAATATTATTTTCAGAAGAAACCTGACTAAAATTCAAACTTAAAAGGCAGTTAATACGATTAAGTAGAAATTTATTAATATATGATACGTAATTTTGATTAATAAATTGGCATTTTGTCTTAAAAAAAAAGGGAAAAAGAACAAAATTTGGCTTTTTGAAATAAAACCAAAAGCTTAATATTTTTCACTCTATTGAAGGTAGATTTTTAAAGTCAAACTAGAGTATTAATCGATATTATAATTTAGTAAATTTAATTTGATTTATGTGGTTAAATAATTAATTTTTTAACCTCAAATTTTACACAATGATGCAATAAATTATGTTGTTATTATTATTACACTATTTTGTAAGTGGTAATTCTTTTAACAAATTGGATTGAAGTAATGGTGAAATTACAATTTAAATTGGTGTTCCTATTGGGTGGTAAACGATCCAGGCAAATGTTAAGACTTTTTCAGTAATATGGTCTTTGACTTAATGTGAAATTATTATTTTTATTTATATTTAATACATTCAGTAATAAATAATCAATCTACATTTAAAAGCTAAAAAAGAAAAAGAAATTCCTTTTATGAACTACAATAATTGCTGACCCTAAAACAATGAATGCAAAGATTTTGCTGCCACTACTTATTTTGACTTTGGATAAATTATTACTATATATTTCTTCCATTTCATAATATAGAATAAAAAATTACTACTAATTAACATCAAATTTAATTTATATTTATTATAAATTATTAAAATAATTTTTTATTAACTGTCTATAATTATATAATTTTATTTTATTAATTATTTTTTCTTTTTGTTACATATACAAAAATAAAAAAATGCATAAATAATGCCTTTTAAAGTCTAAAAATTGTCATATTGAGTGCAGTATATATATATATATATATATATATATATATATATATATATATATATATATATATATATATATTGTTAAAGAATTTGCAGGTTATTTCTATTTATACAATTCATAATTCCAAAAAATAGATAAAAATTTGACTCCATACATGTTATCCCATTTGACTAGAGATCAAAAAATTTAGAAATTACGAATGCAAAATAAGAAATATATATATATATATATATATATATATATATATATATATTGGGGAAAAAATAAACACGTCCTTATCATCACAGGCAATCAAAATTCCAAAAAATGTAAAAGAAAATAGCTGGCTTTGCTAAGTCTATTGATTATGCAATGGCTTATCTTAATTAACTTAACCCTTTTGGCAAATTTGCTTAATCATAACCCACCAAGTTTTTGCCAACCAAATTATGACATTTTATTACTTATTTTCTCTATATATATAGTTTATTTTCCAAAGTCAACATTGCAGTGAAATGACATTTTTAGACATAAAAAATAAAATGAATTATCAAAAGTTGGTAACATTACACAAGTCAAAACCTACCAATTTTTGAAGCATCATCCCCTCCTAAATCATCTCCTTATTTTGTGGAATCTTATTTTATTTTACCTTTACTGTGTTAATGGAGTTTTGTGGTATTTTTTTTCAAAATTGGGTGCATCACATTTAGATTATTGTATTGTATTAATTCGTGTAATATTCACTTATATATAATTGATTTGTGTTGCGATTTTTGTATTGTTTAACTTTTATTATTCTATACAATAT
This sequence comes from Excoecaria agallocha, assembly GCA_037975025.1. Taxonomy (NCBI): domain Eukaryota; kingdom Viridiplantae; phylum Streptophyta; class Magnoliopsida; order Malpighiales; family Euphorbiaceae; genus Excoecaria; species Excoecaria agallocha. Next base: position 70,520,284 of record CM075808.1, read on the forward strand.
TTAATATAAAATTATATTAGCATGCAATATTTTGTTTCGTTTTTGTGCAATTGTATTATATTAATGTTGTAAATAGATAAAAAAATAGACAATTAAATTATTGTGTTGTTATTAATTTATACAATTAAGTTATTTTATTATGTGCTTGTGTGTAATATTATATTGTATTAATTTTGTAAAAAAATAATAAAATTAAGTTGTTTTTACTGTTATTAATTTACCCAAAGAAATATGATTATACAATTTGTGATTTAAGTGTCTAATAACTTAAATCCTCAAAATCACAATTTTTGAATTTTAATTTGAGGGTAAAGTGGTTTTTTGCTATTTAAAAAAATAAAAGTTATTTTTCTAAATAAGTTTGACTTTTTAAATTCTTTTGTAAAAATAAAAATTTAAAAATGGCAATAATAGCGAATGCACTCTTAAGAGTTATTCCATCCATCACATTTTAAGAGATATTTTTTTCGTTATTTTTTATCAATCACTTTTGTTATTTTTACTATATTAAAAAATAATAAATAGACTCAAATTTATTATTAAATTACGCGATTAAAATTAAATTATCAAATCTGATTAGTTCTGACTTTATTGAAAAGAAAAATAAATTAAAAAAATAAATTAAATTACATTGAAAGTCTAAAAGTGACAGATACATATAATTTAAATTTTACTCAAAAGTGACAGATAAAAAAGAACAGAGGAAATATTTTTTTATTTTTCACAAAAATTAAGAAAATTATTAAAATACCTAAATTTTATAAAAAAATTATAATAATTAGCAAAAATATCCTTTTATATTTTCAAGAATTTTATTTAATTTTAGTTAAAAGTAGAAAGTAATAGAAAGGAGAAATATTTAATAAGTTGTATAATAAATAAGAGTATATATGTAAATATATCGTTTAAATTTTGAAAGGATATTTAAAGTGAGACAAACTAAAATAAAAAAAAATACTTCTTAAAATGGGACGAAGAGAGTATTAGAATTTAATTCAAAAAATTTTGAATTCGATTTATGCATTTTTTTTAAAATGGGACGAAAAGAGATTAGGCTTTGCTTGAAATGAATGAATTCCATAAAATTTTATGTAATTCATTTGTAATTCCAAATATTTATTCTTGGAATACAAAAAAAAAAAAGGAATTGAATTCCATGAATTAAATTATATGAAATTCGTTATGCCTTCACCAAATTCTATCAAAATAGGTGAAATTTGCAAATGCATTCCTTATTTTTAAGGAGTCAAGTATTAAAAGACTATAATACCCTTATTCCATTATATATATATATTCTGTATTTTTAACATATCTTTCATCATTCTTCCTCAATTTTTCAATTAAATCTGTATTTTGAACAATTCTTACTCTCATGTTTTTTAAAATTTCTATTAAATTTACTTAGTATTTTTTTATATTTTATAAATTGAATTTTTTGTATAAAATTAGAAAATCCTAATTTAATAAATTTGTTCATATTGATTGATTTATTGTTTAATTAATCATGAATTGAAATAATTAGTGCTTTATTTGATATAATTTTTATAGATATTATTGGATTTTTTATATATACTGAATTAATGTTAAGGATAATTAAGTAAATAAATTAGAAATTAATTTTTTTATTCATTTATTCCAAGTATAAAATTAAGGAATTTATTCTCAATTTTATACATTAATTATTTTATTCAAAGCATAAAAATTTATTTACAAATAAATTTTATATAAAATTTATTTGTAAATGAATTCCACAATTGCAATTCATTTATTTTAAGTAAAGCCTTAAAATTTAATTAGAAAAATTTTGAATTCAATTTATGCATTTTTTTTAAAAAAAAGGACACAGAGGTAATTACAAGAGAAGAAAATCCCAAAATTAAGCGTTTTCCTTTATACATCGAGAGGGGATTAGATTAGGACATAAACGTCATTATCAGAAAGGCCATTTTCTGAAAACCATCTTAAAAAAAAAAACCGCGTCTCTCTATCTCTAGATTTCTCCTCCAATCGAATCACTGGTACAACTGTGACTCACTCTCTTTGTAACCCTTATTCTACTCTTCCCTAACTCTACAAGGGCTTTTGTTTTTATCAGCAATTCCTTTCATTTTTAGCGGAAATGGAGTGGCTTTAGAGCACTTTTCGTCAATGCTGGATCTGTTGAGGCCTCTTCATGTTTCAACTGTGAGTTCTCGCCTTTCTTTGCGCCCTCATTGTCTTAATTCTCTCTTCAGTTCCTCAGTAGCTTTTTTTTTTTTTTCTCTCTCTAGTTTTGCTATCGGTGAATGTCGATTGGTGAAAAACGAATTGGAAATCCATTTGCATAGATTCGAGTAATTCTGAAAGGGCTTTCTCTTTTTGGGTTTTGATTTAGGGTTTTTTGGGTTTAGTTGAGTTAGTTTCTTGCGCATTTTAGAATACTATTGTTTGATTTATTGTTTTGTTATTTTTCCCTCTACCAAATGCATTTTAGTAAAATTTGTTTAATGGCTTGATATGATGGAAAATTGGACCTGTTTGGGGAGAATTGCGGCGATTGTCGCAAATTGCTGTAGTGAATTAGACCGGCATTAGGGTTTTTTGATTTGAAACAGAATACAGTAGTTTGTCTTTTTTAGCGAATTAGCTTAGCCTCGCAAAATTAGTTTGCGTTCATGTGATAAATAGATGAAGTAATGTACCGGGGTTTTAGTTGATTCGTCTTGCAGCAGTTTTATTGCTCATGATATTGATTTGGGAACTAAACTTTAGCTTCTTTTAAATATATTTTGATAGCCACCTTTTCAATTGCTAATTGACTGATTACATATTTTAATTGCACTAGATCGGTAGGGGGGTATTTGCATCTTTTACGTCATTAAAGTAATCATTTTTTATTGAGATTGGATAGGGTTTTGGCACTGGGTTGTGGAAATGTTGACACCTAAACTTCCATGAGCCAGGCTGAAGTATCGAGGATGAAGCCTCCTCTTGTTCCACTTGGGACCTTGATTGGTCGTGAACTTAGAAATGAGAAGGTTGAGAAACCTTTTGTGAAGTATGGACAAGCTGCTTTGGCAAAGAAAGGAGAGGATTACTTCCTGATAAAGCCAGACTGCCAGAGGATTCCTGGGGATTTGTCAACATCGTTTTCAGTCTATGCGGTACTCTTTTTCCCTTTCAACAGGCCTACTCACCAGCTCATTTAAGAGAAAAGAATGACTAATATAAAGTTTTAACTTGTATCATGATTGCAACAAAGTTACCTACATTTCATGTTTATTTTGTCTTCTTACCTTTTCTAAGTTATCAGTTGGAGAATTGACATCTAGTTTATACTTAGGAACTTTTATTGATATTCATTAGGTTGTTAATGTTGACAGATTTTTGATGGACATAATGGTATATCTGCTGCCATATTCGCAAAGGAGAACTTATTGGACAATGTTTTGAGTGCTATTCCCCCTGGAAGTAGTAGGGAAGAGTGGCTTCAAGCCCTTCCCCGAGCATTAGTTGCAGGCTTTGTGAAAACTGACATAGAATTTCAGCAGAGACGTATGTGTCTTTCACTTGTATGATATTTTAACTTTCTTAGTGGCATCTTCATCAGTGTGCTGATTCTTAATCTTGTTATAAATTTCAGGGGAAACCTCTGGGACAACTGTTACATTTGTTGTGATAGATGGGTGGACTGTTACTGTTGCCTCTGTGGGGGATTCACGATGTATCTTGGACACCCAGGGGGGTGTAGTTTCCCTCTTGACCGTTGATCACAGGCTTGAAGAAAATGCAGAAGAGAGGGAGCGTGTAACTGCAAGCGGGGGTGAAGTAGGAAGGCTCAATGTTTTTGGGGGCAATGAGGTACCACATGGTTGCAATCTATCATTAATAAGTTGTTGCAGTAGGAAATGTTTATTATCCTTCATTTCCTCATACCTGCTTCCCTAGTTCCTTTGTCTTATTGATCCTAGTTGTGTCTGGTTTTATAGGTTGGCCCTTTGCGCTGCTGGCCAGGCGGATTATGCCTTTCTAGGTCAATTGGAGATACAGATGTTGGAGAATTTATTGTCCCAATACCACATGTTAAGCAAGTGAAGGTGAGTTAACCTTTCTGGTTTGTGATGATTCTGTCACTATTATTTTATTATCTACAAGAAACTTAGGAAGTTTCTTTTTCTCTTTATTCAGCTATCAAATGCAGGGGGAAGGCTCATTATAGCTTCGGATGGTATTTGGGATGCTTTATCGTCGGATGTGGCTGCAAAGTCTTGTCGGGGTTTACCTGCAGAGATTGCTGCCAAGCTGGTTGTTAAGGTGATTTCTTGTTGACTTCTGCTCGTGTTATGACTGCTGCTGGTTTTTGTGTGTGTGTGGGGGTGCTGCTTTTTCTCTTCTTTTTATTTTTTATTTTTTATTTTTTTAACAAACAACATTTTTAGTGTTAATCGAGCTCTTTTTACTCTCTAGGAGGCTTTAAGGTCAAGGGGCCTGAAGGATGATACAACCTGCCTTGTTGTTGATATTATCCCATCTGACTTTCCAGTCTTGCCAATGATACCAAGGAAGAAGCAAAATATGCTTAGTTCACTTCTTTTTGGAAAGAAATCTCTAAATTCCATGAATAAAGCAACAAATAAGCTTTCTTCTGTTGGGGTGGTGGAGGAGTTGTTTGAAGAAGGTTCTGCGATGCTTGCAGAAAGGTTTGTTATATAAAATCCAATTTCATCCCAAATAAGAATCTTTGCTTATTCTTTTGCGCTGGGTGTTCAAATGATCTCATTTTAACTTGGATTATGCTGCTATTAGCAAATTAGGAACGGGAGTTTAGGTCTGTCAACTTGATAACGGGTAGTCTGTTCTACCTCTATAGTATGTGACTTTTGGGATGCAAATGCAGGTTGGGCAAAGATTTTCCTTCAGATGCCAACTCCAGGCTGTACAGATGTGCTGTATGCCAAGTGGATCAAACCCCTACTGATGAATTATCGGTAAACGCGGGCTCTTTTTTCTCACCTGGATCGAAACCATGGGAAGGCCCCTTCCTCTGCCCTAAATGTCGAAAAAAGAAAGATGCCATGGAAGGGAAGAGACCAAGCAGACCCGTAGTGACTGCATAGCAAACCATCTGGTAACAGTAAATATCTGTCATTTTTTTTTTCTCAGCTGGAAGTGAGAATGCTTGGTTTTCTACTTTCTCCTACTGATTGTAATAGAAATATAAGAAATGAGAATGAGATATAGTTTGTAGGTGTTTTGTTTTACGTTTGTTTGTGTCGATTCTGGTTTGTTCCAGCTTTTGTTAAACTGACAGAACAGAGTTCCATCTGATAGAGTGTTTGAAATAGTTTGATTGCTAACATGTTGAAGTTGTAAGTAAAAAAAAAAAAAATGAAGGTTGCATTGTGATGTTTTCACCAAGCTTCTTAATTGTTTACTTCCGAAGATGCGATATATTAGGCCAAGAAACAGCATATATGAAGGTTTGTGTGCTCTTACATTTTGACATCTACAACTGAGGATTTGCCTTGCTTTTGTGAGTTACTGTTACCAATATGATTTGAATTAATGCCAAAAAAAAATTTCCAAATTTATGAATTGGATTTAGGATAGCAAGTGATTGGATTTTAGTGTTGGAGAAGCCAAAAGTGGGTGTTTCTTTTTATTGAAGACTATTTATGTCTGATTCATCTTTGGAGTAATTTGCCTTCAACACATTAAGGTATACTGGCATAGTGTATTTACCTAATTGTGTTAGAAATAAATAGATATAATTTTCTTGGCTTTTGTTATTCTTCCTTGTTTAGTTTTGTTTATTGAAACACAAAGCAAAGACAAAACTGGAACTTTTGTCTTTTTGAATTTTTTTGGTCAGTAGATCAATTTAATGAATAAAATAATTAATCAGTTCCATGAGTCCCACTTTGCTATAACACAAGTGGATTGTCAACCTTTGTGGATTATCAACTTACTTCTATTAATAGTTAAAAACAATAATTAATTTTATTCATAAAAGTAGTAAAGTTTACCTTATAATAGTGAAACAAGTATTCTATAATAATTATTTTTAAACTTTGTTTGCAATTTATAGAATAGACACGTGAAGAAATATTTCTTCCATGCAGTCGACAAATATAAAGTTGGAATTCTAACATAGTAAAATAGAAATAAAAAAGTGATGCATCAAAGGAATATGGATAATAGATACTTAAATAAGGGGAAAATGTGATGGTTTTAAATGAACCATAATGATTAGACATTATATTAAAAAATAATTCGAGTGGAAGAGTTTTTCTATCAATTATGTTTTGCTACAGATTCATTTTCTTCCCATCATCCTAATGCATACATCTATCAAGATAATGTGCTAATTTTTCTAAAAAAAATAAAATATGATTCTCAAAGTCATAGTACACAAATGTTTCCAAAACTGAAGCAACAATTAGAACAGTAAAACACAGATTTATTCTCCCATCCAAGAACCGTACAAAACAAAACAAAACACAAACCTTTCTTCAATGGCAGTACAACACAATAATTCCCACGCTTCTTACTGTTTCTGAAAAGAAAAAGACCCATAAAAATAACACAGTGGGTCAGTTTGGAGGCAGCCATTGAAGCTCAACACCATAATTCCAAGAATCAGTAGGATATTCAGAGATAATATTAACCACAGAAGTATAAGCAATGCAGCCTCCAACCCTAACCCTAATTCTATGAGAAGTCATTGATGCATCTCTCAAGAAATGGCAACAAAGTGTACCTTTGCATCCCCTTTCTTCTTCTTCATCTTCCTCAAATCTCCTACACAGGCTGCTTGTTGAGCAATCAATGGAGACTTAAGTATATCCACTGAGCAATTAAATAACATTACAGTATTATGTGTAGATATATAGAAAGGCAAATTCTCATCAAGCCTTAGCCCTCCTAAACTAAGATCAGAAGAGTAACATGTGTCCTTTTGTATCGTTGGTGGACTTATTACAAGCTTATAAGTACTAGGATTGATGCTTAGAATCTTGTAATGAAACCCTTGAGCTGACAAGAACTCTAAAACATCATTGTTACAGTGAATTCTGTAGGTAGGATCCCCACAATTTTCAGCTGTGCTCAGTGGGTGTGGAACTTCCATGCTCCCACATTTTGGGCAAGCATCAAGGGATGACACCTGGGATACCAGACTTATTAGCACAAGCAGTACCATAAGCATTTTGGTTGTTTAGTATTAAAAAGACAGAAGACAGAATGTAATGAAATTGTAATGCAAGCTATGTACCAATACAAAAATCGCTAATAAAATCTGCTCAAGCTTTGCATTATTGGTAGGTTCTGCATTAACTATGGAGCTCATTAGCCAAATTTGGGCAGTACCAGCCAAGTGAGTTTACGTTATGCAATAATGGTCTGATTATTTTATACTCTATAATAGCCAACTTTTCAATTTATTGGAAAAAAATTGAAAAATTCACCTAGAAATTAATCTCTTAATTTCAAGGTAAGTCATTATATTTAAAGTCGCTCTTAATAAAATAAGTTGAACAAGATTATTACAGTCATCCATTATTAAATATAAGGTAAAAGCTTGCATATCCAATAGTTTCTTTGTTTTTCGTTAAATTACCTTTGAACTATTATTTTTTAACATGTTATTTTTTTTAAATAGTATCGGATTATTCTTTTAACTTATTAAAAATATAATATTATTCTTTCACAAAAATAGATGACATATGACAGGAAAATCACACAAATATAGCATATGAACAGTAACAATGAATAATATAATATTTTTAAAAAGTTTAAAAGTATTTCATATAATTTTTAATAATGCAAGAGTATTTTTGCTTTTAAAAAGTTTACGAAAATAACCTAACAATCGTTTAGTTAAAAAATAATACATTAAAAAGTAACAGTTTAGTAAGAGTTATATCTTATTACCTACAAACAGTTGGCCAACAGCAGAACAAGCAATAATATCCCACTTTCCTTATTTAAAGATGCTCTTTGAAAGGGATCATACCCACCATAAGTGGTGAGGACGAATCCATAAAAAAAATGTGAATTGTCAAAAGAGGCAAGGACAAAAACCATAAGAGCAGCCGGGTGTACAGAACCAAACTGAATGAATTTTAATATATTTAATTTGATTATTTTGATTTTTGATTCATTTAGTTATAAATCTAAATAAAAAAATCGATTTAATCGATTCGATTTGATTTTTAAAATTAAAAAATCGAAAGAACCGAATCGATCATACCAAATTTTTTATACGTATATATTTTATAGTATTAATATTTCAGAAAATATAACTTGGCTTGATGCTGTGGAAACACACAAAATTCCCTAAGGTCCCAGGTTCCAACGTCACAAATGGATATTTGCTGTTTTCTTATTTTTTTTTGCTTTAATTTTTTTTCTCAATTTTTTTTAATTTAAAAGTTTTGTTTTGTTTTTTTTACTCTACAAAAATCTAATTCACTATTTTTTTACTTTAATCTTTTTTTTATTTTCTCATTTTTTTACTTTAAAAGTTTTATTTTAATATTTTTTTACTTTACAAAAATCTAATTCACTAATTTTTTTACTTTAATCTTTTTTGTTTTCTCAAATTTTTTATTTAATTTTTTTTACTTAACTAAGTGGAGGAAATTTTTTTTTAATTAACCGCAAGGCAATCTAATTATTATTAAAATTAAAACTACAAACTCTTTCTTTGATTTTCCGTCGGATTGGTGTATCTAATAGATGCTATCTAGTATCTATCCATTTTCTTTAGCAATGGAGGCTGGCATTACGTTTTTCACTAGGAAAATAAATAATAAAATATATGTTTTTTGATTACTTATATTTGAATCTAAAGTTTTTTTTTTACAATGTTTAATGTTTATGATTTGTTAATCGAAAATGAAATAAATGTTTAATCAAACTAATTTTTAATTTAATTTTAATTAGCAACATTCATTAATTTAAAGTGTTTTTTGATTAAATAAATAATAGAATATATTTTGATTATTTATATTTGAAGTACCTAAAAAAGTTACTAAATAAATCCTTAATTTATTAAATTCCAAAATGAGGCATATTAATGAATAGTTTTCCTTTAATGTCATTAATGTAAAGATCAAAATTGAAATTCATATTATACCTTAGGAACAAAAAATAAAAAAGCAAACCAACTAATTTTGTATGCCCTGCCCTCTAATTTTGGCAGGTCTCTTAATATTCTATTTCACTTGAGGATTTTTTAATTATACTGTCCCCTTAATTTGTTAACTTATACTATTCAAACATTTAAATTCTTTTGGCTATTAAATTTCAAATATGTATAATTATAATTTCAATGTAAATCACTTAATCTCCTTATTTTTTTTAATGTTGTGTCAAATTTAAATATGTATAATTTTTTTATTGGAGATTTTTTAAATGTATTTTTTAAGATATTATTTTAGTAGTATATTTTTTTTAATATAATTTTAATTAGTATTTATTATGAACATAATATAATAAATTTATGTATATTATTTTAATTTTAGTTATCTAAAATAATTTTATTTTGTTAAATATAAACTAATTTAATTTAATTTATGGATCCATATAGGTTAAAAATTTTCATATTGCCCTGGATCCGAACCGACCGAAATTAATTCGATCTATTCGGTTTCAATTCTTTTAATTTAGAAAGTTTAATTTTCAATCTATTCGGTTCGATCCAAAATTAAGCGAACCGATCATTTGCACACCCCTAATAAAAAGTTCTAAAGATGGAAAATTTTTTAATTTGGATATGAATACTCCATTAATTTGATTGATTAAATAATATAGCCATAGTTTAAGCAACCAATGTAGACTTGTCGACCCATGATTGCTTGCTGACAAGAAAAACCTTAATTAATTTCCATTCGTACTCTCTCTCAAGGGTAACATAGCACTAGTTGATAATGCACCGTGGTCCTACCACACCTAATTCTTGATCTATCGCCATTCATCACTTGGGCAATGATCACAAACCAACACATAATCATATAGGCAGCAAATAATGAATTATAAAGTAACAGATATTTCATGTGTATTAAAAGGTTTAAACCATCAGGTATTACATTTTCATGTGCCAAGAAAGATTTAGAAACCTGTAAGAAAGATCTTGTTTCTGCTTGTAGAATGTAAAATTACAAACTAACATTCAAATTACTAACCATGTGCAACACCAATATGAAAAAAAGGGGTGCTGACCTGAAAAATCAACTCAACTGCTTCAGCATCTGTGCTGCAAGTTCCCAAACTAGCACCCATAAGAGTAAATGGTATTTTATAGATGTCCCGAAAAGTTTGCACATTCAAAATTTGAAGCTCCGTAAATTTCATCTCAAAAACTGTGCAAAACAACCAAGAAAATAGAATTCTAACGTCAAAATGAATGAACAACTAGTTAAGTCTTAAAGCTCCAAGTTCCAATGAACAATACTTGACCTTACCATTACCAAAAAAAAAAAAATGGAAACAAACAGGAAACCGCTCTTAACTGCAAGTCCCAAACTAAAAACAGTGAATTATTCCTTGAGGTTCCATCGGGATATTCTAACTTTGATTCAACAAAACCACTGGCAGTTTAGACCATACGAATTCAAACTGCCCACATCTAAACCGCATCTAAAACTTAAATTCAGCGTCCCCTTGATGATGACCAAGTAGATTTCGCGCCACCGCCACGCCATTTATCAGCAGGTGGGTTGCGATCATCAGGCCTTGTGCCACTGCCCCAGCGATCAGTATCGGCAGTAGGCTGTCTGGGACCACTGCTGCCCCATCGATCTGTATCTGCAGGTGCCTGCCTACTGCCACTACCAGTCCATCGGTCAGAATCTGGAGGAGCCTGCCTGCCACTTCCACCCCATCGGTCAGAATCTGGAGGAGCTTGGCCTGCACCTTCTCTCTCTCTCCGGAACTTGGGCACATATCTTCCAGGGCTGGGTGCAGCTGCAGCAGCAGCAGGAGCAGCAGCTGTTGGCTCTGGACAAGCAGGAGGCTCAGAAGGCCTAGAAAACCCATCGGTGGATCTCCCTAAGAGTGCTTCTCTTCTTAGCCTCTCCTTCTCTTCAAGTTCCCGTTCTCTCTGCCTCTGCTTCTCAGCAATTTCGTCCAACTTTGCCTTCCTCTCAGCTTCTTCTTTCCTCCGTCGCTCTGCCTCTGCATTTTCAAAGAGCAAATAAGATCAGATAAAATCACTAACTTATTCAAAGAAGAATACAGTAAAACAGTATTCATGGCATAACGAACGATAGAAAATATAGTTAAATGGATATAACAATAAGTGAAAAAGAAAAAAGAGAGACAGATAGATAGAAGCAAAAAACAGGGGAAAAAATAATAATCAAACTACTGATTCGACAAACTGAACTAGACAAGTAAATTAAAATTCTAAATGAGCTTGAAGTAGCAAAACACAATAGAGTTATATAGCCTATGCATCTTTTTTTTTTTTAAATGTATTCTACCTTCACGCTTGCGAGCTTCCTCCTCTTCATGCAGCTTTCTCAGCCTCTCCTCTTCAGATCTCACATAGAATATTTTCTTCCTGTTGGCCTCCCTCTCTTGTTTTCGGGCCTGGATAATTTGGTTGATTCTATCTTCCCTCTCTGCTCTCAGACGGTCAAACTCTGTTTGTCGGTGGCTCATAACTCTTTCTTGGAATATCATCTGCAACACAAGCAGAAACCCAAGTCACTTTAGAGCTTAAGCACAAGCCTGCAAGAATAGCCATAGAAGAGAGAGAGAGAGAGAGAGAGAGAGGAAGATATTGACCTTGTTCTCCAGCATCCGAGATAGCCTATTCTTCTCCCTAAGGTCACCATCATGGCGCTGCCTGCTTAATTCAATCTCCAGCTGCAACATTCTTAAAATTGAGAATCAAACCAAATCTCTACAGAAAACGACACCCAGCAAAAACACAATAAAGGCCACTTTAAGATGACATTCTACAGAGCAAAGGCTCGAAGCAAACTAAACAGTTTCAAGAAGATATAGATGAAAGAACTTAGCAGTTGAAATGTAAAGCAATAAGAATTAAAAATGGTACCTGCTGCTCACGTTCATGAAGTGCCTTCTCTTCCACTAGTCTACGCTGGAAAGAAGCCTCAATCAGTGGAGCTGCCTCTTCCCTCTTTGCTCTTTCCAAATAATCCATTGTTTTCACCAGTTTTTGTAATTTTTTCTCCATTTCCTGTCTCTCCCTGAGTTGCTCGCTTAAAGCCCTTTCCATTATAGTCTGCTTGGTCACTTTCTCCTATATGGGAATAAAATTGTTACAACTGGGACAATTACCTACTTAATTAGAAAATGAAATTGAACTAAGCTGACTCACTCCTTCTAAGATGGGCTTCTTTCCACCCTTTCTTTTACTTCTCTTGTCAACATCCTCAAGCAAAGCCTGTGCTTCTTCAAGTTCTCGTTGCTCTATTTCCTGCAGGATTCTTTGGTTTTTCCTTTGTTCAATCTCTGCAGCAAGCCTCTTCTGCTCTGCCTCCTCCCTTTTCTTTTGTAGCTGCAGCCTTCGTGACTCCTCCTCCCGTTCCTTGCAAAATAAGAAAGTTTCAATAAGAAGGTTGCAGGCCATGGTAAATGATCTAAGGTTGCAGGCCATGGTAAATGATCTGACTGTAAGCATGACATATTAAATGAACATACCATTTCCAGTAGTTGACGTTCTTGTTCTTCCTTCCTCTTTTCAATAATTGATTTCCGAGCAAGGAGTCTCCTGTGTTCCTTATCCACAATCTCCCCTAATCCAGGTAAAATATCACCTAATTTTGATGATTTCTTACATGGAGGGTATATCATGGCCCACGCTTTATTTAAGGACTCAGCAAAAATTGCAAGGTGATCTCGAAGCCCATCTGACTCGAGACCCTTGTAAAAACAAAATGAATGCAATCAGCATCAACTTGTAACATGGACGATAGTAATATCAGGTCATAACTAAAGTAGAATAACATCAACTCCATATAATATATAAATCATCAACAAAGATCTCTAGAGTGCGTTGTCACACACTTGTCTAAAAGGAACGATACAAATGACACCCTAGCATTATCCATGCAGGGGGGGGTTGCGTAGAAGGTTTTCTTCTATCTCTTCCCCAGTAAGAGGTGAATATTGCCACACACAAACTTGGGTATCGAAAACCAATTTTTTACTTTCTCTATTTTCCTTAATTATATGTTTATCAGGAATTAGATTTAAGGATTTACTTAATGTTTTAATAATCGCTACTCCCTTGCCCTCATTATAATCTTCAGTTTCAAACATGTGAAGGCAAAAATCTTCCCATCCCCTCCTTTGTAATAATCATCCTCCCCCCATCTCTCCTTTAATTGTGCATGGCATAAAAGAAACAAGCAGGAGAAAGAACATACCAGATCGCCAAATGATATGATGCTCTTCATATGATCAACTTCCATTGCTATAAAATTATATTTCACGGCATCAACAGAAATCTTCTCCACAACAGAAAAATCAAAGAAGGGGATCATATGAGATAAACTCTCAATTTTCATCATTTGATACACCTGAGACACCTGGAGAGACATGGACAAGCATATTCAAAGGTAGGAAAAAAGGGTGAATGAAGCATTAAAATAGAAACCACACCAAAACATGGAAGACAACATACCTGTTGAAGCAACCTTAGGGTAGCAAGTTTTTCAAGGGCAGGAACATACTGAGACAGTTGCACTTCTGGCACAGAGGAAGCTGAAGCCAGTTTTCCCCCAAGTTTTGAAATTTTGGATAATAGCGGCTGTGTTTTCACTGCAAGATCAAGTGGAAGAAATTCATGCTCCAAAAGATGGTAAAGATCTTTTACTTCCTGTGTGGCACAGCTCAACACCCCTTTGGTAACCTAAAATGACATCCACATCAGTGAGCTCTTAAGGAAATAAACGTCTTAAATATTTTTTCATAGGGAAGAAAAAGTTCAATCAGTCACCAACATACATTATTGTTCGAAATTTCCTACGGTGAAATAACAAAAGATTTACAAAATTTCTTGATTTAAAAGAACAGAAATGTAGAATTTCTTTTTCATTAGACACAAGTGATTATGAGATCCTGATCGAGCACTCTAAAATTATGAACACATAGAACCTTTGGTTTCCAAATATCTCAAATTTTCAGTCTACCAAATTTGCTGTGACTTGTTGACTTTCTTCCCATCACACCATTCTTTTCAAAAAATTTCAATTCAAACAAATAGTGTTTCCTAATGAACAATTCCCGATGGATGGATGGGAATGAAAGTTGCATACCACAAAAATTAAGGTATAAAGAGATCAATAAAAAGCAGCTTAATTAATAAACATGTACGGCTTCTTTTTCACAAAGACTCAATTGCAAGAGATTATTTTAAGAGCAAAGCCTTATATTGGCAAAGACGGAACAGAAAATGTAGTAAAAAAGACTCGAGCAATTAGAACGTACCAATTCTGAAAGAAGTGATGACCTTGATAGCTGTGGAAAGAACAATTGATCAGAATACAAGCTATAATCAATAATAAAATGAAGGAACACGCATAAGGTAACTCAGAGTAATCAAATTGCATAAACTACATTACCACTTCCCTACTCTCCGGCTTTTGGTCCAGATTGAACCCAATAAGATTGGCCACCCTCAAGTTTCGCTCTTTTTCATTTTCAAGTTCCAAATGAGAAGCACCGTGCATGTGATCATAGGGAGCCACTGCCAGAGCAGCCAACACAACTGATGAGGCTATCAACTGTAAATCCTTTTGGCTCAAGTTTTTATTGAAGCTTTTTTGAAGCGTAAAAAGTTTAAACCAGGCATAAGCATGATAGAGATGACTTGATGAGATCCAGAAAACCTCAGTTAGCTTGACATAGTAAACCACCATCAAGGATGGTTTAGGAGTCTTTTTGACCATGCACATTAAGCCATGAATATCTTCAATTGACCTGAAAGCTTCCTGAAAACACAAGAACCAGGATAGTTAATTGCAAGAAATTAAGCCATTATCCATAAGAAATAAGCAGAGTAATCAGTATACCTGCCAGAGTGCAAGCTCAGTGGCAATTTTTAGCTGCTCAAATCGTGTATCAAGGTACAGCTGTAAGCTCTCTGGGGCGGATAGATCAGGCCTATCTCTTTGGTCCCTGTATTTATTAAGGTTTGCTAAATGATTCCTGATGATCTCACAAAGCCGCCTAAATTCTGTTGTACGCTTGTACTGTTTGCAGAACTGGAAAGCTCGATGTGCTGTCATCTAAACTAATAACTTGAATGATTAGCTCCCAGTATTGGTTTGTTTGATAGACTGTTTAATTTTCACGATAATTATAATATTTATTCCAAGGAAACACACAAGCTATTATCACAATAGCGAGTCTATGCACACAAAAATTGCTAACAAAACAAAGGGTTTTCTATTTAGAGCAGGAATTACCGCATATAGAGCCTCCAACTTTGAGTTGTTTCGCAATATTTCAAGAACAGTTCTATATGTCTCCCACAAAAACTTGAACCAAGGGGTAACAAGTTCGCGATCAGACCTGTCCTTTCCTTTATCTCCACTGACATAACTGAGCATCAGATCTTCTGGTCTCTTATCTGCCTCAAGATCATCAACATCAAGAGCTTCTTCCAGGGCTTGTGCCTGGTTACGAGCTTGTTCAGCTTTCTCAGTGGACAGATGCATAAAATGCTTAATGACCTCCTCTAAGGAATTTACATTCACTTGTTGGCACACTATCCTATATTGTATTAAACCATCCTTTGCAAATCTTCCTCTCCGCATATCTACACAAAGCTCTACATACTTGAACATAATCTTCTCAAGTGTCTTCTGCCATGCCCGGTATCTCTTTGAGGTGATCAGATCATGCAATGCTTGCAAAGCATCTTGCTTCTGCCCCACATTTATCAACTCTGCAACCAAAAATAACAACTAGTGATATTCCATTTGCAAGTCAATTAAAGAGAATTTGAAAATCATGCAAACTAAGACGCCTCCCAGGTCTAAGGCAATGTTTCCCATATCTAACATAGAGTTTTTCCTCCACCATCTTATTCAGCAATACAAGGTCTTCCAATCAAAATAAGGGGAGAAAGACAGAACAAATGATACTAACAGATAGCATTTTAACAATTCTACTGAAACATTAGCTATTTTAACCATTCTACTGAAACATTAGCTAATATCAACTGCAGTCAATATGATATATAATCTAACAACCAAAAAAAAATCTCCCAGGTAAAATAGCATTCTCAGAAATTCTAGCAAAATGAGCCAATCATGGATACAAGTTCTCACACAACAGAATTACTAACAACTAGCATAGAAAAAGGGAAAGGAATTATAAAACCCACCCTCAGCTCGCTTTAAGGCGTTCTCCGGTTTGGCAAATGTCGCCATCTTGCAAGCAAAACTTAAAACTGCAAGAGATGCCATAAAATTTCAATATCAGAAAACAATAAACCCAATCTACCAATTACAAAACCATATATCATCGAAATCGTAGAATAACCAATAACCACTAATCCAAATGAAAGAAAACCCGAAAGAACAAAAACAAAAATAAAATAAAATTGGTGACGCATTCGAACCCACCCCCCCCCCCCCCCCCCAAAAAAAAAAGAGCCATCACCTGATCAGCAGCTAATCGATGTGAGATTGCAGAAAGTAAGAAGAGAAATCGAAGGAAAAAGAGAGAGGGAAAATGGTGAAGAGAGTGCCGCTCTTTCTGGTGGAGAAGAAGAGAGCTTAGGGTAGTGAGCTAACTTCTTTTTAGGGTTTGATTTGAAGTTGGATTTTTTCTTTTTCTGTTTTTCCGGTTGGTCTAAAATTTCTTGGTCTTGGGCCGATATTAAACCTACAATTATGCATTTTTACGGGCCCAGGCCCATTTGTAATTGGACTGTAGCTACAACTACAAATTTCATTTTCTTATTTTTCCTATTTATATTATTTATTTATTTATATATTATTTGTATGATTATATTCTTACTGTTTCCACTTACTTATATGTCCTTACATATAGGAAGCAGGGTTTAAGATTAAAACCACCAAAATTAATTAATTGTTCAATATTTATAATCTTATATTTTAATTTTTAAAAAATATTAATTTATTTTCTTCATTTGCATGCAATATTAATATTTTAAAAAGACTCAGAAATTTCTTCCAGGAAAGAAAAGAATAAAATAAATCTGATATCATAAAAGGATGGACACTAGAGTTTGATAATTTTCTCATGAGATAATAGTAAGATATGGATGAAATAAATCAAAATTTTTAACTAATTAATCTCTATCCTGACTACGTTGATTGGACTAAATTATCCTCAGAATTAATAATTTCAAAACATTAAAAAACAATTTTAGTAGGGACAAAATAGGAAACAAAAATACAAACTCCCACATAAGAAGGAAGTCCTCGTTCCACGTCTTCGCTCCACTCTCTGTAATGGCTAACAATGGCAACTAAACTTCTCCATATAACAAAACAAAAACCTGCAATTGCAAATAACACTAGTTTACATCTGATTAATCCAAAACCATCAATCTCCGTTACCATCGCAATTCACCAACCGATCAAAATCAAGTTCAAAATCCCAAAACAATTGGGAAAAGCAATGCAAAATCGAGGAGACAAGAAGAAGAAATGGGGGAAATTTGGTTGGATTTTATTCAGTTTATTCAGCAGAAAAAATGGCGGTAGTGATAGCTCAGCAGAAGCAAAAATCTTGAAGACGAAAAGGGTTCAATCTGATTGGATAGGGCATCAACTTCTGCAAGTGCAAAACGAAGAACAAAAGAAAGTGAAGCCAAAGAAGGCAATGTCAGAATTTTTCAAAGGTTGCAGCTTTAAGTTCAAATCCAATAAAACAGATAGCAGAGTTTCTGAGATTGTGATTGGAAGGCAAGAAATTAGAGGAGTAGCAGCCATTAGAAGGGCTCCGTCGAGAATATTGTCACCTGGCAGGAGAGTGAAGATGGCCAAGTCTTTGACAAAGATATCAAGTAGAGGAAAATCAGCTAGGCAAAATGATGAATGTGAAGAGTTTCTAGCAAAGCTGAGATCACAGAAAGAAGATGGAGATATGGAGGAATTGTGCAAGAAGAGGATATTAATGGGGGAGAAGTGCAAGCCGCTTAGTGGGACTCTTCAGTATGATTATGATGGCGTTTTGTTGCCTGATATCACTCCTTGATCTTAATACCTGTGCCTGCTTCAGTATTTTTATATTTGTTGTGTTTTGTTTTCTTTTAATTGTTTAGTATAATAGGTAATGTGCTTTGCAATCTATAGTTGGATTATAGAGAAATGGCATTGTTCACAGAATCTTTCATATATATGTGTTGCGTAAAAGAAATACGAGGCAATCAAGAACACAATTGAGTTTATTTATATAGAGAGAAACAAATTATCAACACAGTAACTGTTAGAGTATACAGTAACTGTTTGAGGGGAGTAAAAAATCAAAATCAGATATCTACTTCTATAACTAGACATTAGTGTACAACAAGAATGAACATCTCTAATTCATGTCCTGACTTTTACCTTTGATAAGGGACATATGTGGAATAACTACTAAGAACCTAAATTTCTACGCTTATAAATTACAGATGCGACTAACAAGTAGAATACCAGAAATCTCATCTTTGCAACTGATCTGGTGTGTGGTTGCTTGTAGTAGACGATGATGTCGTTCTTTCATTCAGCATGCCGTTATCCACGGGTGGAGTTGATCCCCACTTTCCCTCGGATTCTGTTGGTTCCATCACTTTAATCGATCCATCTGACAGACCTACAGCAAACTGGTTGGGCTCGTGCGGATGTGCGGCCACAACAAGAGGGTAAACAAATTGATTTCTGCAAAAATAATAGGCCATCCAAATTATGAAAGATAAGATGGTGAAACAAGAGGGTCAAAAAAATGCTGATGATCACTTCATACCCATTAGTTATGACTGCCTGGGACAAGTATGCTGATGAAGCAATGTGGCACCTTAGTCTCAGACTATCAGCATCAAACACCCCAATGTTACCATCGAAAAAGGTAGCATAAATTAATTGGCTGTTGCAAGAGTATGCCGCAGAAGAAATGCCCGCAGGCAATGCATCTTGTGGTACCCACTGAAATGAAAAAATGTTTTAAGGCCATCATAACCAGATTTATGAAGTCCATTGAATGCCAGAATGTTTATATCAAACTTCTACCTGGCGGACACTTTCCATCTTGGAGGCATCATATATTGCTAATTGGGTCACATGAACCACCAGCAAACGTGTCTGATCAGAGTGGAACTGAACTCGTGTATCACCAGTAGTAGGTGTCTTTCCAGCTGGAATTTGAACCATGACAGATTTCCGTTTCTCCCACGTGTCAATACTCCAGACACAGAGCTGCAAAAAAGCAATTGTTACATTAACGAGTAATAATAGACCCAAAGTTTTTACAAACTAACAGGCATGAATGCCATTTTGCAGTAAATAGGGAACTTTGACTGGCAAGAGCAAAACTTGATACTCATGATTCAGAGCCCTGGCACCAACCCAACAATTTACCACCACCCCCATAACACATGAATAATGGACCAACCTGGCAGACAAATATATCAACAAATAAAAGTGACAGAGACAGCAACAAGTTCGACCACACAATGAAGAGACATAAACACCATACCAATATGCAATTTGGGATTGGTTTATCAATGTGCATGCACGCCAACTAATTTTTATTAGGCAACAATTGCATTGCTAATTCTTGGTACTACTAACTTCGAAAAGAGCTATAGAACAAAGGAAGGGGTTGGAGAAAAGCACTATATACTTACTTGAGCATCGGCACCTGAAGAAACCAATATATTAAGATTGGTGGAGAAAGCTAGGCCCGTAATTCTCTTTTGGTGACCCTTCAGTTTTGATTTCACCTGCGAACACAAAGCAGAGACATTAAATTTATTGCTGGGAGGCAAAAAGAAACTCTTGGAGAGTGGAAGTAAATTTCTAATCAACCAAGCACCCACCTCATCTACTCTGACATTGTAGATATGGATAGTTGAATCTTCCATTCCAATGGCTATGATGTTATTATCCAGAGGATGGAATGCTAGGAAGGTTGAAGCAGGAGGAGGAGACATGAAAGTTGTCATGACCTGAAGAACAAGCACTCGTTGCGATTAATAATAATAATAATACGATTAGTATTGTCATAACATGAATCGGATATGTACCTTGAAAGTCATCATGTTAAACAGGGAAACCTTCCCTCCAGCAGCTGACATCACATAGGAGTCATTCTTTGAAAGTGCTATGCATGGGACTGCCTCTTCAAGGTTAACACCTGAGACATCATTAGACATAAGAAGACCACTGTTCGGTTGCCAATGCTGTGGAATGGCACTAGCAGTGGCCTTTAGACACTGACAACTTCAGTGATGCATTGAGCAGCATAATAAATTAAAAACATAAAGAAAGCTTGAGAAAGAGTGGCAATAATTATTAGCCAAAAAAAAAAGATGACTATAAATCATCATATGAACTATTCTTATCCAGTTATTACCTTTCCACTTGGATTCTGTTCATTTCGCATCCACTTCCAGAGCTTTTGAATACCATTAGACCCAAGTGCCAAGATGCCAACCCCAGAATTTGTATATAGAAGTCGAACTACCTGTAAAAGTCGATGTCATTGTAGCACCATCAAGCAAACTTAAACTTACAAATAAACTACAACCAAACAAACCTTGCTGGAAGTATCTGTGCTTTTGGGCAAGGTAACTAATCGACAATCACCAGGATCCACAATTTCAGCTAACTGCCATGGCTTTGTTTTCTCAGTTACATCATCAACAGTTCTAGGCTTTTCCACGCTTCTACTTAATGGATCAACCCCATTCTTGAACAAAGAGGGGGAAAAATAACGTGAAATTAAAATCCTTTGCTAAGTAAGAACAGTAATCCTTCAAGAATTAACAGAATAAAGCTTCCTATGGAACAAGATGAGCATCATAAACAGAACACCCATGAACACAGTTGAAAGACTTTTCTTCACTCTGCATTTAGGAAGAAAATTCATAACAGATGAAATTCATGAACTCAACAACATGTAATACAGATGCATGTTTGGAAATCCAAGCAGACTTTAAATGGGACAAATAAATGACCCCCTTTTTTCCTCTAAAGATGCGGGTGACCATTTTTTGTAGGACAGGCTTCAACTACAAGCAAAAAGCTCCTAGCTCATAACTGATATTGCATTCTTATACAACTAAAGTAAAGTCAATTCCATGCATTGTTTTTAAAAAACAAAAATGCCAGAACCCATGGTTCAGAACATGTAGCAGGCTTACAAGAATTGGAGAAGGCCTGACAGGAGAGCTCCTTTCCACTTTACAATTGACTGGACTAATTGTAATGCCAGGAGCGCCAGAAACCTGATAAGTGGACAGCGACATTCTTATAGATATCAATAGATAAATATGTTAAGAATATTCAAGCCAGTAAAAAAGAAATAAGTGTAACCTTGATAGCAGCAGATTCAACAGGTGATCTCAATGCTTCAAATGCCAGAGTTTCTACTGGTCCCAATGATCTGAGACCAGACGCATTTGCAAGTATCTTGAATCCATTGTCTGCAGTTGTAACAGCAAGTAGATTTCCTTCCTTATTGAATCTCAGGCAAGGCAGACTCTGAAGCAATTGACACATTTGAACATCAAATTTAAGAGATTATGTGTTCCACATATGAGCTATACAATCAATCAAACAACTAACCGGCAGTCCACCATCAGCATCTGTGCTTGTAAGCACATTGGTATTGTCCATATCCCAAAACTTTATCCGACTATCCTCACCAGCAGCCAAAAAGTGGTTTTGTGTGGTGTCAAACTGGACCACACCTGCGGTTGATTTTTTTCTAAAGCCAGCATAATGCCTCTTTATTGCTCCTTCACTTTCATTCCATTCAACTAGGGAAGATTCCCCATCTTTACTTGTTCCACAAGAGAATAATCTAAAAGAAGGGAAAAGTGACGATTTTGTTTGATAAATTGAACAAATACAACATAAGAGGAGTTAATGTCATGTAAAATAAGTGAAAATATGCAGAGATAAAAAGAAAAGGGCATTTAGATATGAAACAAAAGGTCCAAAATTACTATTCAGTGATCTTACCGACTACCATCGGCACTATAGAGCATTTTAGTGCACCATCGGTCTGGAGCATCATAGTCAACTCTGGATCCCATATTATCATAAAGCCAGGCCTTTATTTTTCCATCCGTAGCAGTTGAAAATAGGAACTGCAAATCCACAACTAGAATCATCAATGCCCCCTCTGATATACTTAATTTAAAATATAGACTGATGACAGTGAATGCAATTAATGGAGCATCAATGCCAATTCTAAGCTGCGCTTCTACTGCTGGAAATTGAAATGTTGCAGCAACGTGGCAGCCAGGAAGGAAAATAATTGAGTTGTGTTTCCAATGCAATAGCTACAGGCACACCAATAAGGCACTTTCTCTTCTTTTTTCTTTCTCACAAATTTTTGAACAAAATGTTTTCCTTATGGCTGAATTAGATTGAAATCATGTTGATCAGACCTTACACACTTATAAAAAATCACAAGAAGAATTTATTCAATCAAGCTGCTTTGTGATCTGAAAATTGCTCAAGTCCAGAGACATGCAAAATAATGTGCCTCCAGTACTGTTAACCAAAATATCAAGTACTAGTACACAAATCGTATCATTTTGCTAAAGGTACCTGAATATTCTCTTTGTGATGAGGACATATAGAATAAACAGGAGCCTCATGACCTTCAAAGTTGAACAGTTTCCGTCTGTTTAAATCCCACACCTATTGCACACCTTACATTTGTTATTAATGAAAATCTAATCCAGTTAATCCTCTCAAGTCAGACCTATTGCACATATTACCTTTATTAGTTTGTCATCTCCACAGGTTACAACACACAGTTGTTTGTTTGGATGAGCAAAGGCCATGTCATTGACACCTCCAACATGGGCATCGATCTGTAATTAAAGAACATGGAAAGCAAGTGAATGATACAGTTACAGTTCCCTTTTGTCTGATTTGTCCTGTGCTAGTATCGCACTCACCTCTAACTGTTGGCGTAGATCATTTGAAATAAAAGCATACAAGTGAATCAAATGCTTATTAAATGCAGACCCTGTACCAACCAAAATAATTAGGCACTGAAAGAATAACTTAAAATGGGTGCTACATATAGAAGGCACATACCCATAAGACTCCCATCAGGACTCCATGTGACACGGTTGACAGAGATCGGTGTATCTTTAGTGAAGGAAGCCTGCAAGAAAATCCCAAGTGAAAAACAATTATACTTCAAATAAATAAATGAATACTAAAACAAAGCAGAGTGAGGAAAAGTAAAGGAGAGAAATATCTTAGGTGATATACGTAACCTGAAATTGCAATGAACAGGCTGTCATTTCCCAAACCTTGAATGGTTTTGAAACCAACCTCTCCCGCTGACTAAGATCCCATAGAGTAACTTCACCATTAGCAGAACCAACTAGCAAAGCAGCATGATTTATCAGAAAGGGAAGCTTGAAAAAGTAATAAAAGAAATATCATGCAAGAAAGAGATAATCATAATACCAATAAGCAATGAATGGCGAGAAGGATGAAAATCCATGCTTGTAACACCTGAACCTTGATGCATGGTTAAAGCTACTGTTCTTGGAAGGTCATC
Organism: Excoecaria agallocha; assembly: GCA_037975025.1. Classification (NCBI taxonomy): domain Eukaryota; kingdom Viridiplantae; phylum Streptophyta; class Magnoliopsida; order Malpighiales; family Euphorbiaceae; genus Excoecaria; species Excoecaria agallocha. The sequence goes on from CM075808.1 coordinate 70,544,011, forward strand.
AAGAGACCAAGATACCTGCTGTCTAGAAGTTGGATATGAGACCTGCAAATTGAAGTATAGGAAGTCTACCCAACTTTAGTTATCAAAATAAATAAATAAAAAAACTTGAAATTTATAACGATAAAAGGAAAAGAAAAAATCCTAAATAACGCACATGGAACAAAAAAAAGTGAGGATTACCTCCTCAATAGACTGCGCAGGCCGCAGACGTTTGATTAGTTCATGATCAGAACTCTGATAATCAACCACTGGAGCAGTAGGTGGTGTTCTTGGCCGTTTCAAGACTGAAACAAGAGATGTGAAAAAATTTCTTGAGCAAAAGTGAATTTCTTAGTTTGACATTTGCTGCATGGACAATATAGCATATTACAATATCTAGTTCAGAAAATTTAAAATTGATCCAGCTAACTCTTATCTTTCAAGTAACTGCCCCTAATTAAATTGCCAACCTTGATTTTGTGGCACAGGTATGGATGATGCAGTGACAACAGCTGCTTGAACAGATGAAGAAGCAGAAGCATTTGCCATCCAACCAGCTAAAGCGCTCGCATTAGCTGCTGCTGCAGTGGTTGGAAAGGGCTACAAACAAAAAATGGAAGCTTGTATTCAACAACTAAAGTTTCACATTAGAGTTTAAGCTACACTACAAAAAATTAAGATTTAAGATATCATACCCCATGTGCCCCAAGAGATGTGTATACAGAAGGCTTTGCAACAGCAGCAACTTGAAGGTTGACTGGTGCAGGAGCAAGAGGACCGTTGGGAGGAGTACATGTGTGGTCTGTGAATAAAGTCTTAATGTCTGGATTTGGCCTTGGGTTCTTGCATAACTGGTGTTGCCAATTTAAACTGAAAATCACAAAATGTTACTGTCAATAACAATGTTTCCATAATGCAAGAATCAAAACTTCGAAATTACATAGAAAATGACCATGAGTGCCATGATGGCATCACATTACAATTCCGTAACCTTTTTAACTTTAACAAAATGAAATATAAAATTTTTAAGCGAAAGAAAGAGTAGAAAGTTTTCCAAACTAAGAACATCTAGGATGAGTTGCTAGAGTATACACCCACCCACCACCACAAAAAAAAAAATGATAATAATAATAATAATAAATAAAATAAAATAAAATAAAAAGCACGAAGTATCTAAACAGTTTTATTTTGCAAGAATAGAGACAATAAAAGAAATATCACAGTTCTTTAATTATTTAATGATATATTGACTTTACCTTTGATTAATTAATGTCCTCAACCTTGATGACTTCAAAGTAGGAAAGGCAAGCTTATCACGGAAAAGAGGATTTGCTTCAATGAGTTTTTTTAGCTCCATCAGCATTATGCCACGAGCAGTTTTGGTATCACCGTATTTGGAAAGCTGTTCGTTTTCCCTGATATTGCAACCAGGAGAAAAAGCAATCAGTTTAAGAAATTAAGCAATTCATGACTTCTATGAACTCCAATAAGCAATGCCTTTTTTCCTTTTGGCAAGTTCTTCTTTTGAGAAGTAAAATTGTTACAATGTATTAACCATTGAACTGAGCTTCACAGACTATAGTTTTCGATTTCAGCATCTAATATGTGTGACTTTAAGGATCAAATTTTTCTTTTCATAGCAATCTCTCAGAAACCAAATAAATAAAAACGGTAAAACAAATTATCATGTTTCACCTGGCTATGAAATGGATACAAATTAATATGAAAGAAATTACCTGAAATTTCCCAGAGTTAACAGCTGAGTAATTTCTTTGTATAATTCCTCGTTGAATGTTGAGAATACTTTCAAATCATTTCCCAAAATTTCCACAGCCTTTGCCTTATCTTGCCTGTAAAAGCAACCGAGGAAACAAAAAAACAATCAGTTACAAAAAATTACAGATAGAAGCCATGGAAATAAGCCAGGTTTAACATACCGATCAAGTGCTTCAAGATACTTCTGCTTCCTGATCTCAAAGAATATCTTCATGGAGTATCTGTTGTCATCAACTTTGGTAAATCCTGATAAATATTTTTCAATTTCATCCCATTCTCCAGCCTGAACTTTCTCCTCAAAATACTTCATGTTGAAATAAAACCCTGATTCCTTCTCAAGTCTAGAGAAGTAACAAGATATATTTAGAAAATAATTTAAGTCTATCCATTTCCTGATTCAATCATGCCATTTAATCTGAAAGCTACAAAATTCTGATCTGTATCCAGAGAACGACAAATCCTCTGCTCAACCAACGTAATCGGACCATTTGGCTTACTATTAGTATATTATTAGTTTAGACCCAAGATAAATCTCTCTGACAGACTAAAATCTGGCTTAAATTATCTCCTTTGTCACCGTTCTAACACATATTAATAGGGCACGGTCTTACATAAAATGAAACAATCCAACATTTTAAATTACAAACAAGGCATTATATCTATCTCAAAAAATTTTCAAACACTCTTTGCATGTTAGCATTACCAAGAAACCCAATTTAAGACTCTACACTATAGCATTTTCATTAGTCAAGGCCAATAATCAAAACCTCGCCACTCAACTACAACTAATCCAACAATCTTAAAGAAAGCTTGAACCTTTCAAACATTTATTAATTTAAGCAAACAAAAAATTAGAAAAAATTCAAGCTTGAGCCTTTAAAATCTTCCTAAATTTCTCTCCACGCTTGACTTCTAGTTTCACGTACAACCCAGAAAAGTAACTCGAGAATCTTTCATAAGAAAAGCACACAAATCCATCTCAAAGTAAACCAGCGTATGCATAACCGTAGGTGCATACTTAAGTATGTTTATATAAGCTCACAGATAAATTACATGAGATATATATAAAAACAGAGAAACAGTTAGGGAAAAAAAAACAAGAAGAAGCGGGAGGAGTCTTACTTATGCACAGACTCCTTGAATTTTTCTTCTTCAAGGAACTGAAGAATGAGAAAAACCAATTCTCTGCTCAAGGACGACATTTCTTGAGCACCCACAACCAACCGATCCAGAGGCCAAATAACTAAAAGCGATAAAAAGCACAGAGCTTTCAATTCTAAACCCCAACTCCAAAAGCAGAATACGCACAAATCAATCACAAATTGGAGCAGCTGAATCACAAATCTGAGCTGAAGTCATCAAATTTTGTGTCTTGCCTGGCCTAAACTCAGCTCGGAATTCGAGGACTTCTAGGGTTTCAGAGGCTGCTTTGAAGAAAGAGAGGAGATAAAGAAGAGAGAGAAGGAAATGTAAAAGAGAAGCTTCTCGCTATCTTGAATGCGTTGTGCAGGAGTCTTTCATCTCTTACTGATCTATCAGTGATAAGCCTGTGCACTACTTGATACGTACTTGTACTTATACGATCTGCTAACTAGCTTATCATTTCGTATGTTGATAAGTACGCGGAAGAGGGTGCAGCGGATTCGAAACCACAAATTCAAATTTAGTGAATATTCGTTACACACGTCCAGTCGGTCCCCCCTCTGACGGTACTGTCGCTTTCGCTTTTTACAAATTTATTAATTTTCATTTCATTGTACTTTCAATCTATCCTACACCCAAACATCTCACGAGATGTGTGAGATGAAAAGTAGCAATATTTTTTATTTACAAATTTAATTAATAATCAAGCGTGACATTTTAAACGTGGGCCGTGATTAGGTATGCCGGATATACCTAATTAAAAAATATGCACAGTCAAATCTGATAAAAAAAAATATAAAAGCCGAATAAAAATTTATTTTTATAGGCTAATCGACAATCCTGATTAAAAAAATAATTTCAGTATAAATTTATTAAAAATTATAAATCGAATTGTTCTAACCAAATTTATAATCAAAATTTCACATATTTTACAAATTAAAATCCAACTTATTAAAAGAAACTAACCAATTGGGTCGCATATGCAACGATAGTTTGGGACAATTAGTCCAATTCCAATTTTCATCCAATTTTACGATGAATGTTTATCTGGAAAATATAATATAAATTCGACCTTCCTGCATATTTTACTTTTGTCCTTAGTCCTCACGCAGCTTAATTGGAAGCTTGGTACTTGCTAATTTCAATGGTGCTGTTGAAGGATTTGATACGCATTTACAACTACACTTCTATTCAGATCATCAAGTTCTTTTTTATATCACTCATCCTTGAATTTCACATTTTCTTTTTCTTAATTTAATTTCATTCCAAGTTTCGGTATCAGCTATGGCTTCAGCGTGGGATGGGATGGGATTTTGGAGGTCCGTTTTCTTTTCCAATCTTTTTAGTTATGAGCTCATCGATTTTTTTTTTTTAATTCCATTTGGAGATTTTTCTAGCCGAATGATTCAAGCATGTTGCATATTTGATTGGAAAGTTGAATTCATTAAATAGCAATTTTGTGAATTCATATGGCTCATTCTATGTAACCGTTCAAAGCAATTCCTTCCTGTTAGTTGGCCTTTTGTATAAATAGAGTAACTCTCTTCAAGACTCGAAGCATATGCAGTATAATCATCTGTGTTCATGCAGTGTATATATCCATTATCTTCATGTGTTTTTGACACAGCGGAAATACTCTCCAAAGAGAATTGTAGTAATTGAATTCAAATCAAAGTCTAATATTACTTTTGAAAACGAAAACAAGCATATAAAGGAAAACAAAATAACGTAAATCATGGGAGTTCTACCTAAAATAGAATATTGCAATAATAAAACACTTCCTAAAATAAAACATACCAAAAATAACAACTTTTAACCCAGGCCTAAGTAATTCTTGCGTTTGTGCCCAACTAGAAAACAGCCAGCCAATTGCACTAAAACAGCTAGCTGTTTTAGTGCAAAAATCGACATTCAGGAACTGCACTAAAACAGCTAGTTGTTTTAGTGCAACAAGTAGAATTTCCCAACTCACGTCCGCATCAGTCTCCTCCATTTGTGAAAACTCGACCTCGAGTGTTATGGGTACATAGGGGCATCGACAGGATGGAATCTGTAGATATCTGCCACATTAAAGGTCTTGGAAATTCCCATGGAACTCGGCAGCTCCACCACATAAGCGTTATCATTGATCTTCTTTTGAATTGGAAATGGCCCATATTTCTTCGGTTGTAACTTGTTGTAAGTCCCTACAGGAAACCTCTCTTTGCGAAGGAACACCATAACTTGATCGCCAACGTCGAACACTTCCTGACGCCGATGTCGATCAGTAGCTCGCTTATATTTCTGGTTTGCCTCCTTTAACTTTTGTTGGACTTCCACATGGACATCCACAACCTGCTCAGCCAACTGCTTCGCTTTAACATTGCTTGGCACCTCCTTTGGCAAGTTGAGTAGATCTAAAGCACGTTGTGGTGGCTTGGTGTACACAATGGAAAATGGAGTTCTTCCCGTGGCACTGTGGACAGCATTATTATAGGCAAATTCTGCTTGAGACAAAGCAATGTCCCAAAGTTTCGGCTTATCCCCACAGATGCTTCGAATCAAATTGCCCAATGTCTTGTTGACTGCTTCGGTTTGCCCATCCGTTTGGGGGTGAGCTATACTACTAAAATTCAAAGAAGAGTCAAATATCTTCCATAAGGTGCGCCATAAGTGTCCTACGAACCTGCTGTCTCGGTCAGATGTGATGGTCTTGGGAACGCCATGGAGTCGTACCACTTCCTTGAAGAATAACCTTGCCACCACTACAGCATCAGAAGTCTTCTTGCAGGGAATAAAGTGAGCCATTTTGGAGAACCGATCAACGACAACAAAAACTAAATCGGAGCCCCTTTGTGTCCTTGGCAGTCCCAAGACAAAGTCCATCGAAAGGTCCTCCCAAATGTTCTCTGGTACTGGAAGAGGCATGTATAAACCACCGTTCTTGGATTGTCCCTTGGCTCGTTGGTAGATGAGGCACCTCTCAACAAATCTAGAGATATCTCTTCGCCAATGTGGCAAAAAAAACGTGCCTGAACTGCGGCCACAGTTTTGTCACGCCCCAAGTGCCCAGTAAGACCCCCACCATGCAAATCCCTTGTGACTTTCTCTCTTAATGAGGTTCTAGGCAAACATAGCTGGTTTTCATGCATCAAAAACCCTTCATGGATATAAAATAATTCACAAGGAATTTCCTTGGAGACTTTGGCCCAAATGCCACCAAAATCAACATCTTGAGCATAGTCGTCTTTGAGGTGTTCAAAACCTACAATCTCATTGCTTAAAGTGAGCAATAGCGAACCCCTCCTACTTAATGCATCCGCAACTCGATTCTGCGCTCCCGACTTGTGCCTCAAGATGAACGGGAACCTGCTCAGGAACTGAACCCATCGAGCATGCATGTCATTACTGATTCGCTTCTGGCTATTCAAATATTTTAGAGATTCATGGTCCAAGTACAACACAAACTCCTTCCCAATCAAGTAATGCTCCCATGTTTTAAGTGCCCTGACAACTGAATAAAATTCTTTGTCGTAGGTGCTCCACGTCCTCCTATGATCACTCAATTTCTCACTGAAAAAGCCTACTGGCCGCTTCTCTTGAGACAGTACAGCCCCCACGCCTACCCCACTAGCATCGCATTCAACCTCAAACAGCTTGTCAAAATCAGGTAGTGTCAATACCGGAGCTGAACACAGCCTGTCCTTCAAATTTTCAAAACTATTGGTAGCCTCTTTCATCCATACAAACTTCCCTTTCTTCAAACACTCCGTCATAGGGGCTGCAATAGTGCTGAAATTCCTTATAAACCTTCTATAAAATGTGGCCAACCCATGGAAACTACGAAGTTTCGAGACATTAGTTGGTGTAGGCCAATCCCGAATTGCTTGAATTTTTGCCTCATCCACCATAATTCCTTTAGCTGAAATTACATACCCCAAGAACAGTAGCTTTGATGTCATGAAACTACATTTCTTGAGGTTGATATAGAGCTTGTTGGTTTGCAAGACTGTGAGGATTTCCCGTAAATGTGACAAATGTTCCTCTTCAGAGTGACTGTAAATCAGAATATCATCAAAGTACACTACCACAAATTTGCCGATAAAAGGCTTAAGTACCTGATTCATCAGGCGCATAAATGTACTAGGAGCATTGGAGAGGCCAAAGGGCATAACCAACCACTCAAACAAGCCCTCCTTGGTTTTAAAAGCAGTCTTCCATTCATCTCCAACTCGAATTCGAATTTGATGGTATCCATTCTTTAAATCAAGTTTTGTAAACCACTTAGCACCGCCTAGGTACTCCAGCATATCATCTAACCTTGGAATGGGGAACTTGTATCCCACCGTGATCCGGTTAATGGCCCTACTGTCCACACACATGCACCAACTTCCATCCTTTTTGGGCGTGAGTAATGCGGGGACTGCACATGGGCTCATGCTCTCACGTATGTGCCCCTTCCTAATTAACTCTTCAATCTTCTCCCTCAGGATGTCGTTTTGTTTTGGGTTCATTCGATAATGGGGTAGATTAGGAAGACTAACTCCTGGAACCAAATCAATGTGATGCTGTACATCCCTCATAGGTGGTAAACCCGATGGAATCTCTTCTTGCATAACTTCTTTGAACTCTTGAAGCAGCGGGTGTATGGCACTTGGAAACTCCTGCACCCGTGTATCTGTTTCAGCATGCAAAACTTGCCTAACAATCATCAGGTGAACCTGCCTTGTCTCCGGCATTTCGTTCCCAAACCGCTGTGAGACAGTCAAGAATGATTGCCCCTTTTCTTGGTCCCTTAATTTGTTGGATAATGGCAGCAGTGTAAAGTTAACCCCATCCTTCTTCAGTCGGTATACATTACTCTTTCCTGAATGTTGTGCATCGACATCATATTGCCACGGTCTACCAAATAGTAGCTGACATACATCCATATCCACCACATCACAGTATACCACATCGTTGTATTTTCCAATGGAAAAAGGAACCTTACACCTCTCGGTTACATCTACCCTTTCAGCTCCTATTTTTATCCACCCTAAAGTGTATGGTTGAGGGTGTTTTTCCACTGGAAGTTCCAGCTTCTTAGCCACATCTCTCCCAATAATATTTTCACAGCTACCACTATCAATAATAACACCAAAAATTCTATTTTTAATTGTGCACCTGGTTCGAAATAGCTGATGGCGTTGGGTCGTTTCTTTCTGCCTGGGTGTGAGCATCATACGCCTGATCATGAAGTTTTGACCCTCCTCTGCCAATTCATCATAATCCTCAGCCTCTTCTCCATCAGCTTCACAACAAATCCCGTCGTCTTCCTCCTCTCGCTCCACCAAGTTCAGTGCTCCCCTCTGGGGACAGTCATTGGAGCGGTGGCCCGGTTGTCGACATCTGAAACATTTTCCTGCATTCGGCCTCACATATGGATTGTCGGCTTTCTGTATTTCTTTATTTTTTCCATCAACCACCGCACTCTTGTCTCCCGTCCTATCTTCAGCACGCCTGTCATTGGTGAAACGGGTGCTTCCAGTTCGTGAGTTAAGCTCTTGTATCATTTTGAATCTGTCACTGGGACCTGCCGATCTGTTGTTGTCAAAAGTTCTCTTGCTCCTCTCCTGCTGCATCAATTCAGCTTTCATAGCCATGTTTTTGGCCTCAGATAGAGTACGTACCACCTGCACGCCAATTCTGTCCCTTAACGTTGGTCCCAAACCCTCCAGAAATCTCGCCACTTGTTGACCTTCAGACTCCACTAAATCATTCCTCTCAGATAGCCTCATAAACTCAGCTATGTATTCTTGCACAGTCCTATTACCTTGCTGGCATCGTTGATATTGCTGGAACAAAATCTGTTCATAATCCGGTGGCAAAAATTCACTCCTCAACAAGTATTTCATTCTAAACCATGTCCGGACAGGACCCCGTCCTTCTCTTTCTCTCCTACTCTGCACTCTCTCCCACTAGGAGGAGACTCATTTCTTCAGTCGACAAGCAACCATCCTGACTCGCTTCTCGGCAGGAACATCCATGTAGTCAAAGAACCTGTCGATTTCAGCAAGCCAATCAAGAAATTCCTCTATATTCAAACTCCCATCAAAATAAGGTATGTCTACTCTCAAACGAAATTCATTTTGATCCCGTTCCTCGTGAACATCCCTCCGTCTATAGCCACCGTATGGTTGAAAGCGGCCATAGCGAACTGGTTTCATGTCTTCATCTTCATCTGATTCCTCTTCATATGGAACCTGTCTTCGTGCTGGAACCGGTCTGTCAATAGGGGCGCCACGGGCTACTTCTGCTCTTGGTCTTCTGTTACCGTTCCGATCCCTGGGTAAATCCATACCCAGAGCATCTAACCGATCCACAATCTCCTTGAAACGTCTCTTAAAACGCTGGAATCTGAGATCAATTTGTTGCTCCAAACGTTGCAGCCAATCATCCTCACGATCCGCAGTCTCACGAACTACATCGTGTTCATTCCCGGTCGCCATTAGGCTCTGATACCACCTGACACAGCGGAAATACTCTCCAAAGAGAATTGTAGTAATTGAATTCAAATCAAAGTCTAATATTACATTTGAAAACGAAAACAAGCATATAAAGGAAAACAAAATAACGTAAATCATGGGAGTTCTACCTAAAATAGAATATTACAATAATAAAACACTTTCTAAAATAAAACATACCAAAAATAACAACTTTTAACCCAGGCCTAAGTAATTCCTGCATTTGTGCCCAACTAGAAAATAGCCAGCCAATTGCACTAAAACAGCCAGCTGTTTTAGTGCAAAAATCGACATTCAGGAACTGCACTAAAACAGCTAGCTGTTTTAGTGCAACAAGTAGAATTTTCCAACTCACGTCCGCGTCAGTTTTGATAGAGCTTATATGTAAATGATCCAATATTTATGTTATTGGACAATCACATAATTATAAGTTTGCTGCCAACCTGCTTATATATTATGGTTGATAGCCTCATTTTGCACCTTTAATGTGCCTTGATAGTCGGGAGTATGAGTTACCATCTAACTAAATTACATTGCACTTGTGAATTGATTAAAATAATTCCCTACTATTTGATATTGATACCGTATAGGTGTGCCTATAAATGTCCTGGGTATGGGAGTAGGTACAACATCTCTCTTTGCTCATAGTTAGAGAATCTCGATTGAATAATTGTGTAAGATCTGCAGGTGAATATTTAGCATCAACATATAAACTGTGTTCAAAGATTTAATGCTCAACTGAAATCTCGTTCTCACATAGGCGGTGGTAGTAGGGTTGGTTCAGGCATTAAATGGGGATTTGAAAGTGCCTTGGATAGTCAATATAGGCATCTAGGGTAAAATTCCAAGGCATAGAACTTGGCCGAGGGAAGAAAAGAAGTTGATAAGTCTAAAAATCTATTAAGAAGTACAAGTGAAGTTCGTGCATCACAATAGCTTTTTGCTCTCTTTTTATCCTTTTCTCAACGGAGGAGACTATCTATTGTCATTCCATAGTGCAAATTACATGTCCAGCTAGTTGGCTCCATGTTTAGATTTTATGGATTCAAACTATCAATCCTTTTATAAATCCCTTTGACTTCTTTCATGGTGTTTGCTTTTGGCATTCAAAATTTCGTTATTCATTGAGCAAAAAGATATTAAGATGACAATGAAGACAGATAAACTGCAGTCCATTTGCATATTACACTAGCTTGAATTAATGATTTTGAACTTCTCACCATGTCTGCATTTTTGTTCTTGAGAACCTTGAATCTATTATTAGCTTGGCAACCATCATTAAACGATCACATGCCTGATTTTGTTAATTTTTAAATTATGAGCAAGTTGTTTTTTAGAGATGCATAAACATTTTTATAACTTGAGGGAATTATTATATATTAACGAGCAACCTTAATTAGTTAAAATAAATAATTGAGCAGCTTTCATTGTCTCATCAATTTATAGTCTAGTTGTGCTTGTGGGAAAATGGCCTTGGAGTGATGACTGATAGGGAACAAAATCAAGAAAACCAAATAAAACAAGTAAAACAGCAATCAAATGAAGAAATGGATGAAAAAAAGGTTGGATTTCATTGATAAAATGACTGTAATCACAGAATTACAATCCCCAGGTAGATGATCTCTCCTCTCCAAATAATGGAGCCCTGCTAAAACAGCAGCAAATTACAAATTACTCAACATGAAAAACCCTTTCCTTGCTCCTAGCTATATAATAACAAATAAAAGACGAAATCATTGCTTTTCCTAGTGTCCAGCCTGACATTTTTCTCTCTCCTGCCCCTAATAGAATTATTTCAACCCATTTATTAGTGTCCAACTGAATTCCTTCCATACTCCTGCAAAGCTGCTGTTTTCCCCAACCTCATGTTAGTTTGTTGTTTCTTCTTGTGGACTTGCGGTTTCTTTGGCCCAAGCAATTCTGGATCCATAAACCTTGCTTGAATAGCAGCCTCTCTATCAATGCCACCCTCTTAAAATAAAGCCTTGTCCTTAAGACTTAGCTGAGGGTACTCATCCCTCATTACAAATTCGTCTTTCCAAGTTGCTTTGAACTGATGTGGCCCAAAGTAGTAGAGTTGGTCAATTGTTTTGAAACAAGTTTCATGGTAACCATTTGCTGAAGTCTTGCCAGACCCACCTGAGCAAACGGCAGAGACTAGAGAAGGAAAGGCAAATGCAATGGCATCACCACTCCAGAGGTGAAGCCCCAACTTGATTGTGTGAGTTTCAGTATGTTCATTCAACAAGATTACCTGTAACAAGTTGGTAGATGCAAAGTCAAATGCACCCATAACATAGAGTCGACTTGGCTTGCCATCAGCATGAAGCCATTTTATTGATGCTATAGGAATTTTGTCCAACTTATATACCAAATTGAATTTACATGTAGGAACATTTTGAATGCCATTGTCTGCTCTTTCAGTTCTTATATTTGAAGTAACAGGAATGCTCCAAATAAAAATCTCTCCATTGCTATAACCCACAACAACTTTACTTCCAAACGAGCATGTCCAACATACAGAAGTTACTTTCTTTTTCTCATTATTTTGTGATTGCAACAAGCTTTCACCAGTTGTCATAACGGATCTACTATCTCGAATTTCCCACATTGTAATCAGTCCATCCCTAAATACTATAAGAACCCTCTTGCTTTCAGCTGTTGGTTGGGGCAGTAGGTGTGATACAGCATTATCAGCAGATACTTCATTTACATTCCCATGAGAAGCAGAGAAAGGAATAGTATATTCCATCTGTTCTATATAGCAGGTTTCTTCGTTAAGCTTCAAGACTGATACATTTCCAACAGAATCTCCAACGTACATGTAAAGACAATGCTGCATTATAAATAATTTGATTCTTCCATCTCTGGTAGAAAAAGCAAGACTCTCTTGAACATAGTCATAAGCGAACATATTAGCCCCACACAATAAGTACAAAGTTCTAGATGCCACGTGGCTCTCTTAGTACCTTCTTTTTTTCTACTTGTAAAAGTCTCACTTGTCGTCGGTTTTTCACAAGTCGCGTCGTTGTTGCATGTGAGACTGGAATCTCATACAAAACTAAAAAAGGTTGGGGATCAAGTATTAAAATAAAAGTCGGATCCAAATTAAAAAATATATTTTAAATACTAATATCAGTCATATTAATATAATATAACTATATTTTAACTGATAAAAGATAATCCAAGCATGTAATATAATAATATTTTGATTCGATTTTATGTTAGAAATTATATAATGACACACAAAACTAGACATTAAATAAATTTAAATTTAAATTATATTTAAACATTTATTTTCATCAAATGTACTAAAATTTTTACTTTGAATCGAATTAAATCACATGCTCCACAGTTTGTGCGACCTCCCATTAATTCTTTAAAATTTTATTTTTGCAAACGTATTTTTCATGTATGATACTTAACGCGTTAGTTACAGCACTACACGATTTGATACACATAACGCTCAGTATCCATCATTTACGGCTGTAATTACTAAGATATCTAATCCTATTTGCTCTCCTAGTTTTTGTCTTGCAGTGTCAATGTCGAGCCAGCAGAGTATTTTCATTGTTGATATTTTTTCCAATCTCAAAGCATTTTACCGCTCTAATGTAATAATATTTAATATTTATTGATTAAGATTTAAATTATGAAATCAATAAAATTAGGTGTAAAATGTAAAAATAAGGGGATGAAAATGAAATTTTATTTTTTCATGAAGGATAAAGAAAATTAACTGCGAGATAGACGAGAACCTAATTGAATGAATAGATTGACTGATTTTAATAATTTGTTTTTTATTTTTATTTTTAGGATTTATATCGGGATCCAATTAAAATTCGGTTTTCAATTTTTTTTTATCAAATTGGTCAATTCAGTGGGACTTTTTTAAATTTAGGGCTGTTTAAAATTTTATTTGGAAAAATGGGGTCATTTTTTCACTATTTGAAAAATGGCGTCGGTTATCACATTCCCGCAACCATCCGTTGCGGAAATGGGATGATGGGATCCAAACAACAGACAAATAATGAAAAAGCTACTTGAGGTGGGGCCCGCATTCCATTCCCGCAAGACAGTGCTGCGGGAATGAATTGGACATTCAACTTGGTCTCTTGCATGTATAAGCTTAGGAAGTGTTTAGATTTTAATTTATTTGCAATATCCATTTTTTTATTTTATTTTAACTTTTATGGATCTAATCTAACTCTAATTAATAAAATCCCACTTTTTTACTATTAAATGATTTCAATCAAATATGTTTAATTTTCTTTTACTAATTTCGAATTATCTTAGTGGATTAATTTGGTGAGACGTTTGATTAAATTATGTTCACGTTTTCTAAGCTATTAAAAAACCAACATTTATAGAGAAAAAAATAAAAGCCTGTTTACCTACAGAAAACTGCTCCAGTTTTTCAGAAAATTTTTCCACAAAAAACAGAAAATAGAGATCATGTTTATTTTCGTCAGTTTTCTAAAATAGAAAACAAAAAATGAATTTTTCAGTTTTTCAAAATAAAGAAGAAATTGAAAAACTAATAAAAGATGTTTTTCAAATTTTCTAAGAAAATAGAAAACAGAAAACTATTTTTTGTAAGTAAACGCACCCTAAAATTCTGCGAAACTTAAATAACAATAAAAGCAATTTGTAATTAAAATTTGTCCATTTCGAATCATTTTAATTGATAAGAATAAAAATGACCCACCAAATCTTAATGGGAAAGTCGGTTGATAGCGAAATGATTTTCCTTTTGTGAAGATACGAATATGCACTTGCAACTCATAAGATAAATACAATAAAATTTGCCCATTTAAAAAATTTAATTGGATTAATATCAGCGTAAAAAACACAGCTCGAATATTTTTAAATGAGATTTATTTAATATTTATTTTATATATAATATGTACATGGTTAGAAAAAATATTTTTTTTAATTTTAAATTTAATAGTATTTAATTTTAAATTTAATAATATTTAATTTTAAATTAATTTATTTTATAAAATTTAAAATAATAAAATCAAATGCTAAAAATTGATGGACTCTCTCTCACATAAAGAGAAGGGTAAGTTGAAAAGGCAGGTGGAAAGGAACCGTGATTGTCTGCCTACCAATATACATGTATATTGGACATTCGGAAAATATTTAACTACACCAATATACATGCAAGAGACCAAGTTGAATGTCCAATTCATTCTCGCATCACTGTCTTGCGGGAATGGAATGCGGGCCCACCTCAAGTAATTTTTTCATTATTTATCTGTTGTTTGGGTCCCACCATTCCATTTTCGCAACGAATAGTTACAGAAATATAATAATCGAAATGTAATAATCGACATCATTTTTTTAAATAGTGAAAAAACGATCTCCTGTTTTTCAAATAAAATTTTAAACAGCCCTAAATTTAAAAAATTCCCCAATTCAGTCCGATTTTTACAATTGGGTCATCATGGCAAAGAAAGAAAGTTCCCTTACTTTGTTCGAGATATCCGTGGCTAGTACCAAGCGCGGTATTGTGGCGATGGGAATTCACGCGCTAGCTTTCGCAATTCCACCGAATTCTTTTGGGTGCCCTGCTCGGACCAATAGGATCTTGTCTTTGGAGTCAATGTGGCCATGATATTTATTTAATGCCCAATTAAAATTTATTTATAGCCTACTTTTCTCTATTTTAATGCTGACCATTTAAATTTGAAACTATTTAATTTAATTTATTTGATTTTTTTTGTTGAAATAGTAAGAATTATAGTATTCCTACAGCATGTCTTCTTTTGCAGTGTTGGATAGCAGCCAAATTTACTCCAAAAGTGTAAAAATGATGCAAATTTATTTTTAATAGTTTATTTTCTAAAAGAATATATCTAAATTATGAAAAATGATAGATATTTATATTTATTTAATAATATAAAAGATAACTATGAACTATTTTGAATACTTTTAGAGTAAATACGTAGTATTTTTTATAATTGTCTTCAATAAAAAGGACCATATTGTATTACTTTAAAAAGTTTAGGGATTTTTTTAAAAAAATAAAATTTAAATATAAATTTACACCATTTTCAATATCTTGAAAGTAAATTTACCTCTTATACTATTAGAGAAAGGTTATATTTTGGTGTTGGTAATTGTTTAATATTATTTATTTTCTTAATTACACAATTCATACCCAAAATCAAGAAACAATTGAGTTAGATGTTACAAAATTAAAACTCTCAAGTATATTAATTTCTTAACCAACTATTACATTTCCAGGTAAATATTTGTTGGAAATCTGATTAATTTAAGTTATTTGATGCTTATTTTTTTAAATAAGATAAATTAAATACATAAAAAATTTTCCGCAAGCCACAGTTTGGCACCTAAACTTTTTATTTCTTGAATTGTTTTAACACTTTGCTTTATCACATTTGCTGACGTGGGTTACACGTGATTTACACGCTATGCTGACTTGGCTTTTAACACCCTGCACGTTTGACACGTGGCAAATAATTTTCAGGTAAAATGTCGGTAAATTAATTTAACATTAGAGACTTATGTTCTGTGTCCGATAGCCACTAAGAAAAAGAAAGGAAATGATCGATTTTGAATCTGCATCTTCATTCCATTTCCATTTGTTATTCATTCTCTCAATCGAAGTTGCTTGTTATGAAGAATCATTGGCATAAGTACTGTAAAAAAGAGGGTTTGTTACGAAGAATCGTTGTTGGTTTACGAAGTATGCGGTGAGAACTCAAAATTTGAATTCGATTGGAACTGTCTGTGACTTGGAAAAACCAATCGACATCGCTGAATCCGTTCTACAGATAGCGATAGAAGAATATTGAAAGGTATGTATTTTAACCATTCAAATGTAGGAAGAGAGATGATCAGAGATACAGGTGAAAGAAATCGAAATAATATAGAAGATGAGAGAGTAGAAAGCAGAAAATCGAAATAAAATAGACAATGAGAAAGAGGTAGAAAGCAGAAAACGGACTTCTGTTCTGTGTGATTCACTTGTTACGGTTCTTGTACTTCTAAATCTAACCGTTAGTCAGTCTGCAGGATATGAAACCCGAGAGAAAAGCCATAAGCCAGATGAGAAAGAAAGTTTGCTGTAGAACTGGCTTTTCTATGAATATGATCAAAAGAAACCGCCACAAACTCAGAAGTTAGGATCCGAATCTGATTAATGAGGGACTTGCAATTTAATGAAAAAAGTCGCCATCTTTCGCTCTTCGAAGTCCATAAAAGACACCCCCCAACCCCCTAGATCTCAGCGATCGAGCAGAACAGGACAAAGCCCAAGATTAGCCACATTCCCAGTACGCCACCTTCCATGACTATCTCGAATCAAACCACCACAAGTAGCTATCCCCGCAGAGCTAAAAGGAGAGGCATCTGTGTTTAACTTAATAAAGCTAGTCTCACATTATCTTGACTATTAACTCGATTGAGGACTTCCTTACGAGAAATAGCAAAAGAAATGGCTTCCCTTGCTAATAAATAAGAATGTCTACAGCCACCTTGAAAAATAAAATCATTTCTATTTTTCCAAAGGAACCAACACCCATTAGCAAAAAGATTAGGCCAAAGAACACTACGAAGTCTCGCATTAAAATAATTCAGCATCCAACCGCCCAAATCAGGAGGTTCCATAAAGGAATAAAGGAAAGATGAAGGCAAAAGCAAAGCCCAGAACTGAATCGCAGGAGCACCATCGCCAAAAATATGCAACCCATCTTCGACAACATCACTACAGCGCTTATACATGCCAAAAGAATCTAAGTTTCTTAGTCTCCTCTCCATTATTTGTTATTAAACCATTGTTAATAAGAGCAAGCCAGATAAACATTCTGATTTTCTGAGGCACACCAAGATACCAAATCAAATCAGGGAGAGAGAAGCCGACTTGACCGAGCAATTGCTTGAAGAAGAAAGACTCCAAAAAAAGCATCTATCAGCAGCGTGAAAACTAGGAGGACAAATATCAGCAACTCTTACGAGGATATCAGCAGAGAAAAAACAAGCAAAAAGATCCCACTTCCAGCCATCTGTACCATCAGCAAAAAAAACCCCACAGGCTTGTCAACCAAGTTTTACACACCCAAACCGTCACCTCTGCTTCAGACATTTAGTTTCATTCATTAATCTCTTTGATAAGCAAAGGATTATTGTTCAACCATATTTACGAAGGCTAGGGCTTCCATAGTTACATGCTCTAGCTTTGCCTTGTTTCCGCATCTCATAGTCCCCCTAATAGATTACTGATTTTCGTTTTTCAAATTGCTTGTTGATAATTAATTATGGCAAATGATACATATACAATACTCCTAACAGATAACAACGAAAAGAATCCTAAACCATAAATTCAAGTCTTGCTTGAAACTGAAAACAAGCTTTATGATGCCCAATAAAAATTAATGAAAAAAACCTAAAATTGACAATAAGCTTCACATAACAACAAAAAATAGATGAGATTATATCAGAAACTGCAATTCTTTAATGCCAAAGAAAAGCTTCGATAGCAAAAATCCTCTTTTTATGAACGTCTCCAAAGATAGGCAAGCCATATTGTTTAAGTAAGTAATCGAGCCGCCATTCTGGCATTGTCTCGTAATCGGATCGGGTATATCTTGGATAGTGCAATGGCATCTGAAAATATCGGTAACCATTGCTCTTTTCATCATTCTCTCCTTTAGATTTATTGATGCTCATGTTTGAAGCTGGACTTCCTAATGACCCCATGTTTGTGCGTAAACCCTCACTGATCTTTTTCCTTCAAAAGCAAGTTTTCTTTTTGTGCTCTCCGATGAGTTGCTTGTTGTTGCGAAGGTTTTGGTCCTTTTTATAGCCACTTAAATGCCTGCACGTGTCATTTGGCAGGTGTGCCATTTGTGTGTGTGTGTGTGTGTGTGTGTATATATATTCTAATTTTCGAAATGGAAAAAAATGGGTGAATTGTGACATGTGCAAGACTGATATTAGTACGACAGCTTGCATGCAAAGCAGTTAAATGGTTTTAACTTCCCCGCAAAGAAAGTGCCGTAATGGGAGTTTCCATGCATGAAACCTTCGTAGTTGTGATAGTGCAAGTGGAGTTGTTGTGCGGCCTCAAATATCTCCGAATTATTATTTTTTTATAAAAATTAAATAAATAATTAAAATATTTAAATTTCATAAAAAAATTATAGTAATTGATAAAAATGTTTTTTATATTTTCAAGATTTTTATTTAAATATATTTAAAAATTAAAAAGAATAATAAAGATAAATATTTAATAAAATATATAATAAATATGGATATGTATGTAAATTTATTTTTTAAATTCTGAAAATAACATCTAAAGTGAGATAAAGTAAATATAAAAAAAAAAAATAAAGTGGGATGGAGGAAGTAGTGTTCTAATTGGTTACTTCTTCATTTGTAAGCAGCTAGCTGTTAATTAGTATGCATATTAATTAATGCAAGTCTGTTTAGGGTGGGACCAAAGACAACTATGAAATCGAAAATTTAAATCAAGTTCAAACTGACAAATGCGGTTAAGCAATTGATAAGTTTAGTTTTTACTTAATTTTATTGTGTGGTTAATTGATAATTAATGAAAGTTAATTGGTCTTAATATGTAATTCTTTAATGTGTATGTTATTTTAGTTTTACACGTTTTAATATCAAAACCCATTTTAGATTCCTGAATTATAAATTTTTTATTCTAGAAGCCTGTCGATTTTACAGAAAAATAAGCTTAAAAGCTCGGTCATAAGAGAAAAAGTGTGAAAAAAAAAAGCAAAGAAAGATAGAGATTTAATAGTTATTTCAGAGCACGTTTGGTTCACTGTATTGTATTAGCATATATAGTATTAACATGTATAGTATTAGCTTGTATAGTATTAGCATGTATTATATTATATAATATTTGGTACAAAATTATATTATCTTATACTATTATATATTATATTTGGTGTATAATATCATAATATATTATTTTAAAAAAATTAAAAATAAATGTAATTAAATTAATTTTATTGTAACTAATTTAGATAAAAAAATTTATAATTATAAAATATAAATTTTAATACATCAATTTTTTATTAAAAAATAAAAAAATGAGAAATTACTATATATTATTATAAAGATCGGCATTTCTAAAATTAAAATTAGATAAAAAATAAAAAAATCTAAACGACGAATTTGACGAAATATTTGAACAAAAAATGAAAGAATTTATCAATTATAATATAATTTTTATATAATAGTTATTAGCATATACATTAAATATTATAAGTTTGAAAATTTGATTATAATGTGATAATGATAGTGGCAGCAGTGTAGCGATGGCTGCAGCAATGGTGATGGCAGCGGCGGTTGTGGTGACGAGTGAGTGGTGGTGGTAGCGACGACGATGTGGTGGCAGCGATGGTGTGGTAGTGGTGATAATGGTGGTGTGGCGGTGGCAGAGGTAGTGTAAGGGTGTGGTGGCAACGACAACGATGATGGTGGTGGTGGTAGTGGTGGCAGTGTTTGCAGTGTGATGGTGTAACCAGTAGTGGTGGTGTCGGAGGCGAGAGTGTGGTGGTGGTGGAGGTGGAGGTGGAGGTGGAGGGATATGGTGGTGGTAGCAAGAGTGCGATGGTGGTGGTAAGGGTGGCGATGGTGTGGTGGTTGCGACGGTGATGGTGGCAGCGGCGGTGGTGGTGACGGTGAAGATGGTAGCAATGGTAATGGCTGCAGTGATAGTGGTGTCGGCAACGACATGGCGGTGGTGTCAAGCAATATGGTGGTGGGGGTGGTGATATCGACAGTGGTGGTGGGGTTATCGACTGCGACGGCAGGGGTGGCGACAGCGATGATAACGGTGGTGGTATCAGCAATGGCATGGCAATGATGGTGACGACGATATAGTAGTGAGGGCGATGGTGACGGCAGCAGTGTGATGGTAGAGGCGGTGGTGGTGGCAGCGACTATAGTGGTAGCAACAGTAGTGATGGTGTTAGCGGAACAAAATGTGGTAGTGGTGATGGCAGCAACAATAATGATGGTGAAATGATATTTAGTATTAATATGATGTTTACCGTATTACACAAACTTAAGGGTTTGTAGTGTATTATTTTATATAGTTAATGTGGATAATGAGATATGTATTGTATTATATTATCCCCACATTAATTTTTCAAAAATCATTCCAAATATCGTACTTGTATTATTTTATACTATTTTATATGCAATTCAGTGAACCAAACGTGACCTCAGTGTTCATAATAATTAAAAACTAATCAAATAATAATTAAAAACTAACCAAAGAATGGTTAGTTTTCCACGAAGATTTTACATCAGGAGTTGGTCCTTTCAACTTTAGTATCCATAAGACTCTGGGTCTGCTTTCCCATTCGGCGGTAGATCCACTAGCAGACCTGGGGGAGCAAAATACATGTGTAGCGACATCATGCAAATGATGATTCCCAAGAAAAGCTGTATCAACACAAGAAAACAAGAATAAATATGGTCAGCGTTTCACAATTTTCTAACAAAATGTAATCCATTTGGGAGAGAGCAAAAGTAAGATTGGGTATAAGCACAAAATTTACCTGCAATGTTGGACTGAAATTAAAGAGGAACACAGATACAATCATGGTTAATAGCATTGCCATCGATGTCGAGTACACCTAAAGTAAATTAATGAACCAATAGCAGTTAATAGAATTTTAAAAACGTAAGCAACAAATGTTTGCAATCACAAATTACATCTGCATACATGAATTGGGATATCAAATATACCAGACAAAAAAAGTACATTGTAAAAATTTACACATGCACAAAGATTTTTAGCACAAAAAGGAATGTAGATACCTTGACAATGTTGTCAGCATATTTCATTAACCATGAAACTAGAAGTCCAGAACAACCAAGATTTAACACCACCATCCACGTTGTAATGGTGTATCCATTAAACAAGCGTTGCCACCATGGTCCCTTTTCAAACCCACCTCTGAAATCATCCACGAGAAGTCTAGCCATGTTGAAAATTGCACCAAACCTGATTAAAGGACGTACACTGTCAAATTTTCTCTTCACAGATTCAAACTGAATGTATCTTGGTTGCCTTAATCACTTTTTTATGCAACAAATATGCACCATGTGATATGCCTTGATGATATGCATACATTTCAATTGAAACCAAGGAAACCACTGATAGATTATTTCTTCATATTGAAGTCATCAACTTAGGAAGGAGAATTAAACTGTGCTCTCTCTCCCTCTCCAGTGAAATTTCTGAAGAAGTGCAGAGAGATTTTTTCAAGGGAAACTTGCAATTCATCTGAGGAAAAGCAACAAAATGATGCTTTTCCTCCACTGTTTTTTTCCTCAACATTCTTACCAAAATACCCCTAGTTCCAAAATCGAGTTTTAGAGCAAACACAGACATCAAATTCAGATATTTACTGGAAATTAGCATGACCAGCTATAAAAAAAAAGTATCATTCTAGAAATGAGGGAAGTTTGATGTGCTCTTAATCACCCAGGAAATCAGCTTCTGTGCCACCAAAAAATCCATTATCACATTTATGAACAAGGAACAAACAATTCTCTCAGGTTTTCCATTACAACCATGACGGAAAGTTGATATAACTGGGGGAATTGGAGGGGGGAAACATATCATTTCAGCAATAGCAAAAAACGGGCAATGTTTATCTTAAAATAAATTATAATAAGGTGGAGAGAAAAGATACCTACGTGTACAATTGTACATTCTGCCAGTATAAACTATCATTGTTCTTTTTCATCAGGAATTCTGTATAAACGCCAGCTAATGCTGAAAGACAAGCAGACAAAACTCCTAGCATGTACCCCTGAATCGGTGAAGAAAAAAGGGAGTCACATGAAGCCTCTCCACAGCCCTTTACCTATACAAAGAGATCACAAGACAGTCATTCCAATAGTGATAGTCACATGGGGTCGTCTTTACCATGTGCTAAATGAAAAGAAACTTGCAGTTAATAGAGAGAGAGAGAAAGAGACATCAACACCACTGAACATTATATCAAGTTGGCTTGATGAAGATATGATTACTACCTCATGAATTTTAAAGTTGGCTTAATTATATGAAACACAATTAACATTGCATAGAAGGGGGAAAAAGAAACTCTATGCTCATGCATCCCATGGCAATCAGATGGGAATTATCATATTGTCAATCATATCAACCAAAAGAACCATTTCATCCCCTTCCCCTCACATTTTGCTTCACTCATTTGCCTAATATTCTCATAATTGTTCAAATCTCCAAAAATAATGCATATAAAATATATCTGCTTGCTTGAGCGTTATTTTACCAACAATAGTGCAAAGCCATCGCATCATTGCTTGCATTAGCCTAAATAATTAGTAACATCACATTTATTATGATACTAATCACTGTAATGAGTATATCCGAATCTGTCAAAGCAAACCCAACAACAGAAACACATTGCTGTCCAGCAACAATTTCAATTAATAGAATAAAACTTTGGCAATGCCTCAAGCATCTAAACAATTTCCATGGGAGCAGAAAGTCAATCTACTATAAATCACTAACATATTGCATAACAAGACAAGATAAAAGAGCAATTGTCATCCATTGCAAATTAGGTAAATGTTAATTGTGGCACCTGACTTGTGGTTGTTCCAACAGCCAATAGAACAATTGCCATCCATTGCAAATTAGAAAGCTTCTTTTTAAGGAACAATCTAAAATAGGAATCAGAAATATCAGCCTCCTTACAAGCGTTAGAATAACCAAGGAAGGAGAAAAACAAACAAAAGACAGAGACAAGCATGACAATACTTACCTAAATAAGATTCCAGTAGTGACAATCTTAAGATTGCCCATTATTTGATAAGTGGACGTGTCTACATAAATCAATGTTGCAAATTGAACATTGTTGTGAATTAAGTAAATAATGGAAGGAATAGGAAACAGTCGTACAGTCTTCCAATCCGTAGTCATCTTCGGAGGAGGTGATTTCTTGCACTCTCTCCATAAAAGAAAACTAGAAACTAAAAGCTGCAGATTAAACCCTAATGATCATTCAACTAATACTGAACAGATTGTAATCGTGATTAAGCACCGGAAAGCTACCTAATTTCGAACAAGTAATGTGAATTTTGAAGTACCTTAAACACTTCAGCAAGAAAAGGAACAGTAGCATAGTCATACTTGTATTTCCCATTACTTTGAGATGATGTAGTTAAAATCCCCTGAAGATAAACAAATTCGATGCTCAAAAGACAGAAGAGAGAAATAGCGTCAAAGAAAGTAGGAGTTGAAGAACTGAGGCTGGAATAAAGAAGAAAAGAAGATCGAAGTTTGGTATAAGATGGAGCTTCTTTACCTGAGAACTGGTGAGAACGGTGAGCAAAGAAGCAGCTATATACCACTGCATTTCTTCTTCTCCGATCCAGATGCGAACGAGAATGGGAGATAGCAGTAAAATCCGAACCCCGGTGCATCGAAGATTTAACGGTTCAATCCCAACGGTGCGCTTTGACGTCCAAGCAATCCCCACGCTCTTTCTGCCAAAAGTAATTTTGGCCCTTAATCTGGTGTACAAACTTTTAAAGGCAATTCTGGATTTAAAACATGGTAATATCTTAGGGCTCATAAAACCCAAAACTTTCTAGGCCCAATGGACCAAGTTTGGTAATTATATATAATTTTTGACCGTGAATACTTTCCTATGCGACAATGCTATTTTTAAAAAATAATTACTGATATTATTTAATTCAAACGACATTAATTTCGATAACGCATGTGATAATTTTAGGCAAATATGGGTAGGAACGTTGGTGGCATTGACGTACAACTCCATAGCTTCTTAGAAAGTTCGAAATTTATTTTTAAAAATTTCAAAAAAAGCAGATATTTACATTAACAATATTAAAAGCAAATAAAAATTAAAAATTATTTATATTTTGATTCAATTAATTATGATTCGAATCTTATATTCTTTTACTTATAAATATGTAATTATAAATGAAATGTTTGTATGTTTTCATATTAATATAAAATGCAAACGTAGATATACTATATGATGGAAATTATATTATGAATAATATCAAAGTTGAAATTCAAATCATGGTCTATATGGTAAAAGGGGTCCATTTATATTTTATAATATTGAATGATTTAAAAATACAAAATAAAAGCAATTCCCTTTGAAATTCAATTGGACAAATAGACTTGACGCCACAATGACCCAACACTCATTCTAACTCTAAACCATAGCCATCAAATTGAAATTCAAACCCCTAGATTTTCTCTTAATTTAATTATTAAAATACTATTCATCTCTAGATTTTTCTGTTTTTCATTGAACTTATAAGTTATAATATAAGGTTTCAACCCTTTTTAGTCCCACGCTCACACCTACCCGCTGGAAAAATTCTTCCCATTCAGCCCCCATTGGATGCCTTCTTTGAACGTTCTCACGTCCCTATCTCGTGCACTGTCCCACATGTGATTGTCGTTGCAACGTGGCAGTTTCTGTTTTGCACCTCTTTACGGGGAGTCGGATTACGATGTCGTATTAAGTATTCCACGTGTACTTCTTCGAATTGACTTGTCCGATAATTTTGGGTAACGGTTGGATTTGCTTCAACGGTTTTTTTCAACTCAAACTTGTAATAAACTCAAAAATAAATGCCTGGACTTCATATAATTATTACGATATTAATTTGTCCGTCATAATTTTTTTCAAAAAACAATTCGTCAAAATTGCAATATTTTTGAATAACAATTGAATATCGTTGTTGTGAATTCATGAGGTGCAATTCCGAGAAGAGTCAGCTAAGTCGCATCTTTTTTCCCGAGTAAGCAAAGCGAGAAGAATTTTTTTTTTTTTGGGTAAAATTATAAATATGTAATTGTTGATGGGAATAAATACACAAATACGACGAACGTATCTAAATCTAATTGATGAACCAAATAAATGGGTCTCCTGATTGTTGGGCCCCGCTGGTCCTAACTTCAAATCCAGCATTAGGTCATTTATCTAATTCTCGCCATATTTTCAGGTGGACATGGACCCACCTGATCCCCACCTTTCCATCACCTCCACATAATACTTTGCAAGTCCAATATATCCAAAGATTTCCTCTCAACTCTCTTTCAGGGATTAGCAAATTTTGATTCAAATAGGAAATTCGAATCAAATTGATTAATTTTTTAATTTGATTCAATTTTAATTTTAAATTTTAAAAAATTATAATTTTTGGTTTGATTCAATTTTTGAAGAAAAAAATTACAGAAAAATCAAATCAATCGAAATTCTATATAATTAAGTAATTTTTTAGAATTTTTAGTTGAATAATTAATTTATAAGTGTAAAATATCTTATTTTGAGTTGTAAATTATATGAGTATATTTATCAATTATTAATTTTTATTTTTTAGGTGATAATTTGAAATTTTAACGATTGGATTGAAAACCGATTGAATAAAAAAATTATTTAACGATTTTTATTTTATTATTTATTATATATTTTGAAATTATATCTTTATTCTATGCAGAACCGAAATCGATAATCGAACATAATAGATTTTGATCTATTTGGTTCGATTATTTCAATTTTCGATTCTGAATCGAAATAAAAAATCAGTTCAATTGATTCAGTTCTTAAAATTAAAAAATGAAAGAACCGAACCAATCAAAATTTTTATACATATATATTTTATAGTATTAAAGTTTTAGAGAGTACAACTTGGATGGGTGGTTTGAAAATACGATAAAAACCTTGAGGTCCCAAGTTCAAATTCGAGAAAGGGCATATTTTTAGTTTTATTATTATTTTTACTTTAATTTTTTTGTTTTCTCGATTTTTTTAGTTTGAAAGTTTTGTTTTAGTATTTTTTTACTTTACAAAAATCTAATTAACTATTTTTTTTACTTTAATCTTTTTTTTTTGTTTTCTCAATTTCGTTTACTTTAAATGTTTCATTTTAATATTTTTTTACCCTACAAAAATCTAATTGATTCATTTTTTTACTTTTATTTTTTTTACTTTAATCTTTTTTGTTTTCTCAAATTATTTATTTATTTTTTTAACTTTAAAAGGTTTGTTTTATTAGTTTTTTTTGCTTTAAAAAAATTTAAAAGATAAAATACTGTTGTGATATTACATACAATTTTAATAAACTTTAGCTGGTGTAGTTTAATTCCTCAGCTATTAAACCCATTTCTCTTCTCTCCCTTCAAAAGCTCATTTCTTTCTTCTCTTACTCTTTCCCTTTGACTACTGCTCCAAATGCACTCTCACTCTTATAGTCTACGCACTTGTTCACATACTTTACTCTGTCTAATTTCTAGGCATATCAGATCTCTTCTTTCACCTTCAATGGCAATATATCCACAATTTTTTATCACTTTAGAATCTCTTTCAAGTCAATTCCTATCATAAAAATTTAATATTGGGCATTGGAAGGTAAAAGGTGTTTGTTGGGTTAATTGAAGCAAAATGGCAGCAGAAAATATAGAGACAATATAGAGACTACAAAAGCACCGTTGCCAGAGGCAGAGAAGAAGAAGAAAGAACAAAATTGATTGGATAATCAAATTAACTGAAATTAATTCGATTTATTAAATTTTAGTTTTCGATTCGATTTTATTAATTTAAAAAATCAATTTTCGATTTATTCGATTCGATCTTGAATCGAATCAAATCAACTATTTTCCCATCCCTATTGGCTTGACTTGTAGACTCACGGTCCATAAAAAGCATTATAGTGTCCACAGGTATGAATGCAATGAAGAAATTTATTTCTCTGACTGTTGGAATGAGAGAGAATGTCTGAGTTGCGGAAGTATAATGTGATTTTCTTTCCTTTTTTCTTTTTCCCTTTAAACGCAAACAGATATTCGGCACATCACATGTCAAATTAACCGTATATCAGTAAATATATATTATTTATTAACAAATAACTTTATATTTTTATATAACAATCTATATTTAATATATTCATAATATCTTAATAATAATTTAATTTATTTCATTTGTCTACCGAGGAAAGGGAAAATCATTGACCTTATATTAATTCTCTCGTAATAACATCCATTAATTAATTAATTAATTCGTTTAACCAGGCTAGCAGAATTTCACCTGAAAAATAACGTTAATATTGTCAACCAGCTTGATGCTAATATAAAAATAAAATCTTAATTAAATTATTATATTTTAGCAACCAACACACTAATGATATGATAAATTCAATACATATATAATTTTTTAATTTTCTTTTCTTTAATTTAATCACATTGATTAGGTTCAAAATGAAGAAGAGAAAAATTAAAAATCATGTATGAATAGTATTGCACATTGGGGCACTCAATCATCACTCAGAAATTATTATCTTCCTATTGGCTAATTTCTTTATAATTAAGTCATTATTATCTTCCTGTTGGCTAATTTCTTTTTAATTAAGTATGATGCCATCATTTTCCTATACGTTACCATTTGCAGACTATTCATGCATTAGACTATTAGTGGTGCTTTCTCTGTTTTTTATATGTTATTTTTATTATTTTCGTTATAATTAAAAAATAATAAATAAATTTAAATTTAATATAAAATAACATGATAAAAATTAAATAATCAAATTTAATTGATTTTAATTTTATTAAAAAAAATAAATTAAATTATATTCAAAAAATTATTTAAAAATAATATATAAAAAGAACAAAAAAAAAGTATGTTTTAAAAATTAAATTCGGATCTTTTTAGAAAGATAAGACAGTTAACAGCTTATAATAATTGCTTTGAGTTGGCTTTGAGAGGTCAACATCATACATTATATTTTGCAGTGACAGTTAATTATACTTTTAATAGCTTTAATAATCACGACATATTTGGTAAATCAACTACTTAATCACTTCATAAAATATCAATGATTCCCAATTTTCATAGCTATACATAATTTAAAAAAAAAGCAGTTGTTATGTTTTTTAGTAAATACTTTATCCATCTGAACTTGATTATCGATTATTTTAAAGAAATTCTTCAATTCAAATTATCATTTTATGTAACATCCATTACAATTATTTCAATTTTATTCTTTTATTGATATCAACAATATATTGATAACTCCATGAATCCTTTTTTTGAATAATTTTGTCTATCCCCATTAAATATAAAAAGAATATATTATAATTTTTAAAAATATTTTTTATTAAATTAAAAATGATCTTAATGGAGAAAAAAAAGTGAAAGATGGAGTAATATTTAAATAGGGAATACGTGGACGTATCAAGCTTAGTCATGTGTACTTTCTTGTATGAGTAATATATGAATGAGTGAGAGAAGTATTTATTCGAGGAAAATAAAAGAGAGAGAGAGAGAGCAATTTGCAAATGTCCTAAATAATGGGATCCGAAGATGTTGCCCAAACCCCGCATGTTAATAATTATATATTATAATTTTTTTTAGAAATAATTAGCCATCAAAATACAATCAAAGAAAGTCTATTATTGTCTTAGATTCTTAATATTTAAACTTTTTTTTTATTTTAAATCCATTATTATTATGATCATTATTCTACAAGCTCCAATGAATTATATCATATATAAATGATTAGATGAAAAATATTTTGATTTAATATTTTGATTTATTAATATATAATAAATTGTGCTTAAATCTGATAAATTTATTTATAAAAAATATATTTTAATTTTATATATCGTTAAAATATAAAAAATGAAAAATCACTGAAAATTTAAATCTACTTAAAGCATATAATTAAAAATTCCATAATAAATTCACAATTAACGAATCCCCAAAAAAACAAAAATAAGAGACTCGTTAAAAATGCAAATAATTTACAAAACAAAGCTGACAACATTATTATTATTATTATTATTATTTTTAATTCCAATAGTTTTGGGCTGGGCAACTATTGTTGACCAACACTGAGTCGCTTAGAGAACTAGATTTTTTTACCATGAAAACAGCTAAAATCCTTCATGCAGTATGTACATATCCATAAACAGTAAGAAACACAGCTATGCATAATACCCAAATATGAATTTACAGTCTACATATAAAAAGAGATCAACAGGATCAAGAAAAAGCAACTTGAACGTCCTTTAAGCAGAAAACAAGAAAAAAAAGGAGGCATCTTTATTGATAAAAAGACGCCATACAAAGGGCAGCAACAGTGTTCATGTGCATGCCCGAGTAAAGGTTTTTGGTTTTGTCTTTGATCTCTTGACCGAATTTTAAGTTAAAAAAAGAGAAATTTTTCACAACCCAACAAAAAATTATGAAGAAAGAGAGAAACTTTGCCTACCTTTCTCTCTCTCTCTCTCTCTCTCATAATGGATTTTGATTTATCTCTATGTCCTTTTTCTCGATTTCTCAGCTCCTCTTCTCATCAAAGTCCTTCTTCCGAGTTCAGGCAGATGGCCTCAGCTTTCCGGCAAATTCGTCACATGCCTGCTCTAAATGTTCTTTATTTATTGACTCAAGGTCTTATTTTTTTCCTCGCTTGAATTTCGTGTGTTAAGTGTGTTTGCCTGTTTCAATCTTAGCAAAGTGAAAGGAAACAGAAGATGTTTTTTCTTCTGTTGCTTTGATTTATGATGGATGGGTAGCTTTTTGTTGGTAACCATTTCATCTGGGTTTGTTTGGTTCTTGGGAAAATATTAGTAAGGAAAAAATATTGATATTTTTGTCGTGTAAAGAGCTTTGTTCATGTGATTTAGATTCATCTATATAACTGATTGCTTTGTAAAGCTTATGTCTTTTTTTAGATAGAAGTCAAAACCCATCACTTGTATTCTTTCGCTTCAATTTTTCTTAGCAAATTCCTTAAGGAGGAAAAGTTTGAATGAGTTTGGTTTTTCCATGTCTTTCTTACAGATTTCCTATAGAAAAGTCTACGATTCAGAGAGCTCCATTGTTTTTGTTTTCCCACCTTTTTTGATTGATTTTCTTGCAAAAGATAAGAAAAGGGTCAATGTTTTTTTCTGGTTCAATAACTAAATGGATGACATGATTAAGAAAGAAATTATAAAATGCCTGTCTTTTAGCTGTTATTTTCTGTAGTTTGATCATTCAATTCAACTGTGCCAATTAGTTGTAGTAGGTATTTTTCTGTCAGTGCATTTTAAAATAATTTACCTTGCTACTGAATTAAAATTTCTGCTCTCCTTTTCACATTTTCTCAGCAATCAAACATTAACAGCAATGTGGCAGCCAGAAAAAGTCTAATACCTATAGGCATTGGGTTGTTTAGTTTTTGTTTATTGTTCTTTTGCTCTTGGCTTTTCTGCAAAATTCTGTATGCAATGTTGGAATTCAAAATTCTGTATGCAATGTTGGAATTCCATGTCAGATTGAATATTCTATGTGATGTATTCCATATTTACAGGTTTTGGTTTTTACTTTTATTTAATTGGAGATTCTTAGCTTTCTGAGTCAGATTATGCCTTTTATTTATCTCCTGTATTAATTCAATGCACTTTAACCACTGCAAATATATTTTTTAGTCCAAAAAAAGTGCAACTAGGAATTCTTGTCCTTAAAATATTATATCATGTCTTTCAATTCCTTTGGTGAAAGCCATGCTTGTATCTTTATTATATATATTTCAATGTTCAGGTATTTGAATCTGCAAAAGGCAGAATCAAACCATATTCTCGTGTCGGGTTTACGCCAAATTATAGCATTGGCAATGGGGCATCTATCCTCCATGTTCAATGGATTAGCGAGAACACTTTCAATTAGAAAAACAAAGAGTATTAGCATTGATAATGGAGATGGAAGAGAAGCTGCAGAAGCAATGGCAAAAGAAGCAAAGAAGAATGACTTGATATTGCAATCTTCTGGTTTTGTAAACGTTGATGGTTCGCGGAATTTTGCCTCCGGTTTCTCTAAGAGAGGCGAAAAAGGAGTGAATCAAGATTGCTTCATTGTGTGGGAGGTATGATATATTGCCAACTATGTGGTCTAATGTATTCAAGTTTAAGCATGAATCTTTTGTAATGAATATTATTGTTGTTTGTGTGGACGTAGGAATTTGGATGCCAAGAAGACATTATGTTTTGTGGGATTTTCGATGGACATGGTCCTTGGGGCCATTTCGTGGCGAAGAAAGTCCGGGAGAGGATGCCTTCATGTCTGCTGTGTAATTGGCAGGAGACTCTTGCACATACTTCACTTGATCCTGATCATGATTTGGAATCAGATAAAAAGCATCAAAGATTCAATATATGGAAGCATTCTTATTTAAAGACTTGTGCTGCTGTTGACCAGGAGCTAAAGCAGCACCAAAAGATGGATACGTTCCATAGCGGAACAACTGCCTTAACAATTGTTAGACAGGTAAGGAGTTTCTGAATCTTTGTTGGCTATGCTGAACATCACTTGAATATGAAAGAAATGACATTCAAGTTTTGATAATCTTCTAGGGAGAACTCATTTTTGTAGCTAATGTCGGCGACTCTCGGGCTGTATTGGCCACCACTTCTGATGATGGAAACTTGGTGCCGGTTCAGCTCACCATAGATTTCAAGCCCAATCTACCTCGTTAGTTCTTTCACCTTGTTTATCATTCCATAAATGGCGGCAAAAACCTGCATTTTTGATAGCAAATATCGATATTTTCATTGCAGAGGAGGCTGAACGAATACATCAATGCAACGGACGTGTGTTCTGCTTGAATGATGAGCCAGGGGTGCACAGAATTTGGCTACCGGAAGAGGAATCACCCGGACTAGCAATGTCAAGAGCGTTTGGTGATTATTGTGTAAAAGATTTTGGACTCATTTCTGTGCCGGAGGTGACACAAAGGCATATAACAAGCAAAGATCAATTTGTTGTACTAGCAACTGATGGGGTATGTTAGTTTCATTTATGATCAATATGTTGTGCTCGAAATGGATTGAATGTAGAAGAACTGATGTTCTTGTTATAGGTATGGGATGTAATATCGAATCAAGAAGCAGTTCAAATCATATCTTCGACAGCAGACAGGGGGAAAGCAGCGAAGCGGCTAGTTGAGTCGGCAGTTAAGGCATGGAAAAGGAAGAGGAAGGGAATTGCAATGGATGATATATCTGCAATTTGCCTTTTCTTGCATTCTTCTTCTGTATATGAGCAAGTTCATCCCCATAGTACTCCTAAATAGTGAAAAACATTAATGGAAAGCATTGCTCTTTATGTTCATTTCCTTCAATTCTTAATAAAACCATTAAAATGCTTTCTAGTTTCATCACATAGCAATGCTGTATTTATTTAAGTGTGCTTGTTAATTATAAAATCAAGCATGCAAACTATGGTAGGAAACACCCTGCAAAACTTCCAGCCAATAGAAGAATTACACGTGAATAAATGGACAGGAATTCCAACCTTAGTGACTAGCAAGTGATTACAGAGAAAGAAGCAAGTGATAACTGGTCCTTAAAAAACAATTATTTATGCCCAAAAAAAAAAGTGATGGAATTTTTTATGGAAAATATCAATTATTGTTATTTTTTAGGCAATAAGTAATTATCTTTTTTTCAATTTTATCTTTATCATTAATGAAGTGGGGTAGGATAAAGTTAATGGAAAATTAATGATAAAAGTGGCCCAAAAAATATAAAAGAGAGCATTGTATTATTTTCTTGATTAATTAAAAGTGGCCCAATTTGACGTTTTCTTTCTTAGGCCCAAGTTTGGAATTTATTTATTTAAAAAATAGAAAGTAATTATTGTACATTTCATCCAGGGCCGAAAGTGCAGAAGAATTGTTTTCATGTACAGAAAATACATCAAAAGGCAATGTGGACTAGTTAATTGTTCTGGTATTCTTAGTTTTTGTTCTTCTTTGGGTTTATTCACTTAAGTTCATTGTACTTATGGCCTTCTTATTAGACAATGACATAATTTTTTTTAATTGAGAAAATTACCATGAGAGATAAAATTTTCGGTACCGATATTTTTCGACTAAAATGGCTTTCTATACAAAAATTGCTCAATTTAAATGTCTTTTTTTTTTTTTTTTCACTTTCTAATAATTAGACCATAAGTATAGTGACATTTAGTGAAATAAACCCTTCTTCCTAGATGGGATGGGTTAGTTGAGAAACAATTTCTAATGAAATACGTGGGGAGATGCATAAAATTCAGTTTCATTGAAGACTGGTCTCAAATCTTCTTCACACATAAACTCCAATGGGAAGGTAACAAGAAATCCCTTTACCAGTTTTAACCTTTCCATTGGCCCTATCACCTCAGTTTTTTCTACTTTCTCAGAAGCTATTCCCAAGTCAATGGTGCTGTGACCCAGTTTCTCCTTCCACTGGTTCATGCTCTGTCTCAGCTCAGCTCTGCATGGTAAATTCAACTTCTTATTGAAAGGAAACAAAGACCTCTAAATACATTCACATAATCATCATACATACCTTGAGTGTATCAGATCATTGGGAAGACAAGAAAACACTTCTTGATAGATCTTCGTATTTTCCTGTCAGACAAAAGACAATAGGAAATCGGTTGGACGGTCAAGCCTTTCAGGTTTACTTTGATAGTTGTAACTAGACTGAAATTGCTAACTAATAGAAAGAAATTATAACGTAAACATGTTACTATGAAAGAAATAGATAATGCATTTTATCTCAATTAGGATCTATTTGCTAAATTTTAATTTTCAAGAACCTATTTGGCCTAATTTTAATTGACGTCATAGAAATACAAATGGCTTAATAGATTGAGGCAAAATTAAAGGGCTTATTTAGTCGTTAAGCCATTGGAAACAACTGGATCTTTTCTAATCAAGATAGTTTATAATTCTCACCTTTGCAGTTTCCAACCATAAATCTTTATAGGTAGTGTCAACTACAGGATCATTGATTTTACTCATCTGAAGTAAAAGCTAATGATTAGAGATGTCCATGAACTGTTGGGGAATTTTGCAGAAATAACAGTGGATAGATGTTTTTTGCAGATCATTTTATGCACTAACCTCTCCTGCATTAAGACAAGATGCTCTGACCACAATGAGCACCGCAAGCTATGCGTAAATTTTCCTGCTTTCCAAGACTCGCCATTCATGAACGAGTCAACAAACTCTTTGTCTTCTATTACAACGCCAATCTGAAAAAAGAAACATCAACTTCTACAGCTATGAAGTTTTGAAGATTATACACCAAAAAAGAATCCACCAGAACATGATAATATACAGGAATTACCTCTGAGTCTCTTGAGCCAAGCAAACTCCTATCATTAATATTAGATGATCCAATCACAGCAATGCAGTCATCTACTATCATTACTTTGCTATGCACATAAACCTGACTTGTAGCTACAGGACCTCCCTGGAAAAGTCTACCATATGCTCTGAGACCGTAAAATGAAATGTAATCCTGTGTTTTAGAGCCAAGTAATGCATTCAGATTGTACAATATTGAAGTCTTCTCTCTAGAAATGGTTCGATATTGCCAATGCATTATGGCTCTGACTGTTGCTGCCCCACCATCATCTAGACCTCCCTGTCAATGAAATGTCAGAACATAACAGAAAGGATAGCCAGCAGTGTGCTGCCGCACTACACGGCGGCAGCCCAGCCCAGGCTGTACTCAAAATTAACATTAAACTCAAAAGATAAAAAGTAGCACCTGGAACCCTGGCAAGAGTGGTATGACAATGATGACACGAAAATGCTTCTTCTCTTTGTGTGCTTGCAGAATACGCTTGTACAACACATCAAGAACGCGATTCTGTATAATCTCATCTCCATAAATACCTGATATGAAAAATTGATTCTGGAAACAGAAAAGCAATACATTAGCTAAAATTGTCTAACAAAAACACCAAAGATGCTAAAATCAATTTCATATAGTTCAGATACCTCTATGTAGATAAAATGCTGTGCTTTTTCAATGAGAGAACAATAAGCAGTATGAATGCTTTCTTCATGTTCACTGACTCCTGCAGACCATTGATCGACACTTCTGATAACCTACAAGGTGGGCAGAAACAAATCACAGATTGCCACGTGAAACAATCAAAATTGGATACATGATTTCCACTGCAATATATAGAAATGATAACTGATGCTTTCCTATCCTACAAATTAGCTAATGTGATTGAAGTTTTAACTTGCTGTTCCTCGTTACAATGGATGTGAAAGGTGTATCTAACCTGACAATGACAGGCAGTACGTTGCCCTACTTGTCCGCATTCACCAACAGAGACATCATGATCATCTTCGTATGATGTATCTGACCATTCATCAGACATATGTGAATTATTTGAAGATAAAAAAATTGACTTCTTCAGCACAATCCTTCACTGTTGTATCTAGCACTGAGCTTCAACTGCTGATTTCTGAACAGAGAATGAAAAATTTCCACAATATGCAGTTGGTTGATCAGGAAGATTGCCATTTTTGCACTGCTCTGCTAACTTCAGATCCATGCCATGAGGGACTGCTGCATCAGCTTCCTGAGGCAAAAGCAATGGGACATCTTGGAATGGAGAAAGAGACAAGGAATCCTGTCTTTCAATGCCAGTCTGGTTTTCTTCTGCATTCTTGTTTTCAATGTCAACCTCTCTGCTTTTTCCCATATAGCGAGGAAGGACCATGTGGTGATGGGGCATCAGTAGTGGAATAGTTTGCTCATTTCGGGCCTTGCTTCTCTATGATTAAAATGAATTACATCATATGCTAAAGTTTTTAGAAGAAGATTAAAGTTATATATCACAAGAGTAAACCTTAGCATGGTTCCAACGTTGGACAAAGTGCCTAGCAACATCACGGCAAGCTGGTCCCCAAATAGCACAATGGACATCATGCCATGGCATTCGTGGAAATTTTCCTCGGTGCAATTCATCTTTCATAGTGTCCTCCCAAGAATTTGGTTCACATTCTCTAGACAATTGGTTTGAGGCACAGTTGGGTTAGGCTTGCAGTTGTGAAAATACATATCAGTGTTTTCAAGTTACTTCCCAAAGAAAGAAAACCACCTTGGATTGTAGTAATCTTTTCCAGGCCATAACTGAGGAGGACAATCCCCAACCCTGTGTTCAGCAGTATCGTAACGACCAAAGCATAAATCTAATCCCCCAAGAAAGCAAATCTGGTAGTCAACAATTACAAGTTTTTCGTGGTGTGACCTGTATGTATGTAACAGAACTAATCATTGAGCAGCACCAGATGTCAAATAAATTTAAGTGTCAAACGTGAATGCAGCTATAAAACTTCTAATTTGAATTCCTCATATTCAGAATTGACGTTAATTAATCAGCAGGCTGCATACCATAAATAGACTCCAGTAGATAAATGGTTAGGGTAGCGCAGTACCCTCACATTCTCATGAATGTTAAGGAGCCTTTTCTTACTGTACATACTATTAATCTTCAAAGCAATAGAAACCTCTTTATATAGAAGGACATAAATCTGCAGAGTCATACAAAATGAAGGTTAAAAGCTCACATCAGTAGAAAGGAAAAAAAAAAAAGTAAGCAAGATAATGATTTTCACAAGTACCTGAACACCTTGCTTAGCTTTGGCTTCTAGTAAAGAATCAAGCCGCGAGGCAGAATGACTTTGGAAAGGGCGCCTTAGATAAAGTTCAGGGCAAAGCCACCAGCCAGTAATAAACATCTGCACACACAACAAATATGAAATGCATACTCTTTTGTGAAATAAATTTTATTAGCAAAGAAGGGAACCTCTGATTTTGCATTCTCTATTGCAGTAGCAATTGCTTCAAAAGCAGCTTGTCCGTCTATAAACCATTGTGCTTGACTCGCATCTTCAATTAAACCCCTTGGAGGAGCATAAGAATCAAAGCGGTGACGATGGCACCAGCCTTCGAGAGGCCTTAAACCAGCATCATTAATTGCAGCAACCCATTCTTTAATTTTGCCGCTACTTGAAGTTCTTAATCTTATGCTTCGATTTCCAGAAATGACATTTTCACATTTCAAAACTTGTTTGTAAGTAAATCCAACAATAATGAAAAATTCTCGAGAGCTTAAGCCACACATGTACAACCTTAAATGAATAACGCAAAGGATTGCGTTGCTTTATCTGGCTTGCCAAATACACTTGTGATCCTCCATTTCCATTTGAGGTTGGTAGAAGATCAAAACGATAATATCTAATAGTTTGGTGTCAAAAGGATCTTC
The DNA here is from genome assembly GCA_037975025.1 of Excoecaria agallocha. NCBI lineage: Eukaryota > Viridiplantae > Streptophyta > Magnoliopsida > Malpighiales > Euphorbiaceae > Excoecaria > Excoecaria agallocha. Next base: position 70,581,512 of record CM075808.1, read on the forward strand.
CAGCAAAGCCAAGAATCCAGGCTTCAGAACAGCCCATACCTACCCTCAGATGAAGTGATATAACAACATAAATTCAAGTAAGAAAAGCTAAATATAGAATATAAAAGCTGCATGTAGATATGAATTTATTGCTTTATCATAAGATATTGATCTAATATGATCTAAGATCAAGTTTATAGGAAGAAAATACCTTTTGCCAATTGTTATTACAACAATCCAAAAGCTGGCACGGACAGCATCTTGCTGTATCATCAGCCGCACAGATGTTTGATAAATGCTTTGCTAACACCATAAAAACCTTCCTTCAACTTTGAACCATGTTCTTTTGAAAAAGACAACTTAGACACCTCCAAAAATTTACAGACCTACAATTGCAATCCATCACGCCCAAAAGTCTCAAAGGGGATTGTAAAACATGCACAAGCAGAAATGTCTTAGCATGTAACAATGAATATTTCCCGGTCCAAATGCCTTGGCATGGACATCAATGTCTTACCTCTCGAGAATTTACTATATCCAAGTTTCCCAGGAAATGATTCAGATAATTCTGCATTGCTGCCTTTGCTCTCTCTGAAATGGTCTGTTGTCTTCCTAATGCTGGACGCAGGATTTGTAAAGCGGCAATAGAAGGGACATTTCTGCCAAAATAAAATAAAATAAAATAAAATAAAACACTTTCTGAAAACAAAAACTCAAAAGGACTACGGGCCAAATTACATAAGGTTAAAGATAAATAAGCAAAAACCTTTTTCTAACACTTTCTTCTTGATGCGAAGGGACAGCACCATCATCTGGCTCATCAGCATCTTCCATGACTGCTACATGATGATCTACAATTCCTAAACTGTGCAGCCATTCTTTAACCTTTCAATCAAAAATCATAAAGAAAAGAACAAAATCAAATTAGACATTAAAACAAGAAGTGCCATAAAGTCATGAAAGGGATAATTAGTTCATTCTGACAAACCTGTTCTTGTTTCTCGTGAAATTCTGCAACAAGTACACGCCTTTTCAAAGCAAAATGTAAATACAAAACTTGGGAAGCCTTTTTCACCAATCGCCACTTGAACTATTTACCCAAAATTAAATCGCACGTAAATTAATTCCATTACCAATATTAAATCAATCAGGTAAATGGGTATAGCAAGAGAAATAAAAAGAGAGTGCCTGCTTATACTGTAATTCAATAGTGTAAGAGAGAAGCATGGGGCTAATATCTCCGTTATCGGGTCTGGAAACCGAAACAATGGTGGCTCGAGGAAGTTCATCGAAAATCCAACCGAGTTGAGGAAAGTGGCCGAAGGAACAAGATCGATGAAGCAATGTGGCGTCTGAACGCGCGGTGGTTCCCATGAGTGGCTCAGTGGCGGTTGACATCAAAAACTTCCGTCGATACAGCAGCTGGAAAGCTTATTTGGCATGTCCTTTTCTGATCACCGTGAAGAGAGGGTTGGCGCTGGATTTGGTGCCAAGAAAGAAAGTCTTGCAAAGGGAGGGAACCCGAGTTTTCATTTCTTATATATACAGTTTTTCGAATCGGGACTTTCTGTTTTGGTGACGGCTACTGACATGGGATTTTCTTTGGTGAAACCTCGTTTACATGTTGCCAAGTGGAGATTTATGACGTCATCTTGTGGAATAATTCCACGTGGCAGTTTTTGAATAGCATTGGGTGGAGATTTTGTGAAACCCAGGGTTACTGAACTTGGTAGGTGTTAAGGATTGCATGTTAAACATTCGGGGTTTCAAATTCCAATAAGTGTAATGACTAAATTGCCCTAGACTGTGGGCAGCAATTGCTGCTGTTTCAATGAACTTAGAGGGTAATTTAGTAAAAGAATAGACTTGATCCAAAATTGAATACTAGCATACGGCCTCTCTAACGGCAGAATCAGTTTCAGAATATCCTCCTTTTGGTGCTCACAGCTAAGAATATGCTAAAGAAAGTAAACTTATTTATTTATTTATTTATTTATTTTTTGGATATATTTCATAAGAAAACTCAAATCATTGATTAGCTTAAATAATATTCCACTCTAACATTAAAAATTGCAGAAATTTGTCATATACACTTGATTATGAGGAATAATGTATATACACATCATAACAATAAATGATAGTTGAGGCTGCTTATCCTGTTTTCAAAGAGAGATTCCAAAAATAATATTGATTTTAATCCGGTGGGAGATTTTATATTCGAGTCTTCACTTTTTCATTTTTCGATTAAAAAAATATTAATATTTTTGTTAATGGATGAGTAATTAGTATTTTCACCCAATGGGCATTTTCTTTAACTAAACGCTGGCCAACTTATTTGCAATTTTCTTACTAAACAACTAGGAGAATTTATTTTTTAGATTTCTTGAATTTGGGCACAAGGCTTATAATTATATGTAGACAACAGGACAAGGACGTGAAGCCACTTGTTGGTTTTGTTATTATTGAAGATGGATGCATTCATTATATTCAAACTCTCGTCCATAGGGTGGTGGCCGGTGATGATGCAGGTTAGGCTAGAAATGAGAGGTCTCAGAATCGACTTTCGACGCTTTCTATGGGAAGAAACAAGGAACCTTAACTTGCAACGACATCTCGAATCCGAATTTAATCGATCTAGTGAGATTTAGATACCGGATGATTAATAAAAAAAATATTCAAACTCCTAAACCCCCACAAAGGCATCTATAAAGACATGAAAGAATATCCTGAATTTGTCCAAATTATCTTTGGCTGCTTAGTCTGTTGCTCTTAACAGCTTAATTTTCATGAACATGGACATCTTCACAAAATCCATTTTCTTAATTCTCTTTTGAATCACCTGCTCATGGGCCAGATTTTTGGTTCATAATACAAAGGCATCAACTAAAGACATAAAAGAATATTCTCAAGTGCTCCAAAATCAGTTTACATTTCAAAGCTTAATTTCAAAATAAACAATGTATAAAGACATAATAGTTATGTCACTGCATTCAGTACTTACAATCTCACTTATCTCAGCTTAATGGTTTATTAACATAGTGAAGAACTTCCAGAATTGAAGGATTATAACTCAGTAAATGTTCCAGCTTCGACATTGGCAGTGTACCTTGGCAAGAGCAGCCATATAATCATCAGACCTGGAATGAGCAGAGCATGTTACCTATGTTTTTAGTGCTGTCTCAGAGTGAAGTGTAAACAGATGTACACAAAATTCTGAATTCATACCCTTGTCCATATGGAGATTTGTGTGCTGCAACTATATGAAATTTCGCTGCATCTTGTTCATTCTGCAATACCAAAACTTAGTCGATATCATGAAACATTGAACTGCCCGAATCCGCTAGAACCCAGAAAACTGTAATTGGTTTGGGTAGAGCTTGAACATCACTAAAAATATAGCACAACCCAAGCCTAACTTTGAATAGTTTTAAGTATTCGTCTGGTATATCTATGCAATGGTGAAAGATGAGCTAAAGTTTGCTAACTAAAGGTAGTTTCCATGGTTCTAGAGAACATCAAATTTCTGCATTAATCACAGCAACACTCCCAAATGCCGATAATGTTAAAGTATATCAGAGAGAAAGAAGAAAAGAAAATAACTTTTAGGGATTGTGGACGAACCCGAGATTCGTAATATAGCCCAGCATATAAAGAAGCATAAAAGTATCGATTTGCTGGCCCATTTGAAAATGCTGTGACAAACTGCACAAAAAAAAATTTACTTGATGAGTTAGATGCAATTGTCTTGACAAGTGAAAGTAGCTGGAGATTGAAGAATAACTAATAAGAAATACATAGTCTGAAGTTCTTGCATCATGAAGAACCTAATATCAGTGAACAGATGATTAATAAAATAACTGTTTTGGTTCCCATACATAGTATGGCTTGTGTTTTTTCATTTTCTAACACTCAGAAGTAATTTAAATGAACTCATAAATGTTCCGTAAAATTGCAAGGGATGCCCAATGGGAAACTATTTCACAACTAGCACAAAAGAAAACAATCTTAAAGTTAGATAACCAGATTAACCTTTTCTGGATCACCACCGTCTTTAAACATGTCATAAGCTTCTCGCATGACTGGTCGTGGATCTCTGCCAACCTGCATTGAGCTAGCGAACAATTGATAGGATCATATCGATCTTATTCACTTGTAAAAGAATGAGAGCAGATGGAAACTTTACAAAGTGAAACATATCTACCATGGAAAGCTTTTATCTAATTGTTGCACTAAAACAGGACTTCTCTTCTTACCAACTTTCCTAATAGTCCATGAGTGATATAGACCAAATACCTCGAGGAATTGCTTCCTAGCTTCATCAACTCTATACAATCGAGCCTCACAAAGAAAGCACCATATCGACTCCTCTGTATCATTTGGATTTTGTGCAACATCTAATCGAAACTGCTCTGCTCCCTCTTCAAATCTATTAGTAAACAACTAACCTCTTCAATCTCTTCCATGTTATACAAAAATTATCAAAGAAATGAAAAATTTATTCCACAGTATTTTCATCGAAGACTGTACATTTTCCTTGGAAGATGAAAGGAACTCAAATAGCCAGTTCGTTGCACTTGGCTTTCCCATAGAGTTAGTCCTCAAATGAATATTTATGCTTTTTGCATTGATTTTTTCATCAAGCAAACATGAATTGCACGAAGGAAAAGTGACAAAGACCAAGAATGCGTACCTATCAAGATAGTAAAGTGATAACCCCCTTTGCCAAAGATCTAAATTCAAGCAACAAAAAAAGTCTGATAATTACACACATGTAAAATAAAATCAACATTCTCAACAACTCACAAAAAGCAAAAACCTACAAGCCTTTTGGCGAGGGTCCAACTCTATTGCCTTATCAAATTCTGCCAAGGATCCTAAAACATCACCCTTAACAACAGCAACACATAGTATTATCAAATTCCTCAAATTTTAAAAAGAAGCTTATTCAATTTCTTTTCTTTTAAACAAAGAATCACTAAATGAATCAACTTTACCTCTCTAAAGAGTGACATTCCACGCGTAATAGCCATAACGGCTTCAGGGGCACTGTTCCCACCCGTAAGGGCATCCCAAATACCAGATACTGCAGGGAGAAACAATCTTCTAGAGAAGATAGGTAATGGATATTGAAGACTGTGAATTTCTGGTGAAATGGTGCTAAAGAAGTGAGATTTGACGTGGCTTTTGAGTGGAAATTGAAGTGGAGAAGTAAAAGAGGGGTAAGCGGAGGAGATAGAGGCCAAAGGGATTGTGGATTTTACGAAATGGGTTAGTGCCATTATTGTTAAAGGAGGGAACTTTGAAGTTTATGGATGTGGAATTGAGAATTGCAGGTTTTGATGTTCCAGGGTTTTGGGTGGAGAGAAGGCGCCAAAAGATAACTGAAGCTGTATTGGTTGGTTAGGACTTAGGAGTATTAAACGGCATGCCGTATACTAACTACCGAATTGTCATGGGCCAGAAATCAAGAAAACGGCGAAAACGGACGAGCATAATTAACTACTTATTACGTTTTTGTATAAAATCCCATGAATTGTTCTATGCCATTAAGCCTGTCGTCTTCTATTTTGTCCTCTCAAAGATATGAAAATAATAGGGCTTTTTCTGTTGTTTATAATCGAATTAGTTTATTATAATCAATTCGATTTTGGTTAATAAATATGCAAATTTAGATTATTGATTTAATTTGATTGTATTAGTTTAAAAACTCAAAAAAAATTGAAATTTTTATAACGTATCATTTTTTATAAAAAAAAATAAAAAATAATTAATCAATTTGATTTTAATTAGTGATAAAATGTATTTCAGTTTTTGATCGATATAACTTTTATTAAATTTTAATTTTAATTATTATAATTACATTGGATTATAATCGAAAATCAAATCTTATGTGCATTAACAATATTTAATCCTATAACTATCGCATCTGTCTTTATCTAATTAATGGGTCGCATTATAAGATGTGAGTTTATGTTTGTACTAACACAAATTGAAACCGCAATCAAAATATCATCAAGATTTCAAAATATATAAAGAAAAAAATATCGATAGGTATTGCCTTCGAATTTTATTTGGTTCAAAAAGGCTCATACCGTTACTAAATTGCTTGTATTTTTCATTATTTATAACGGCAGTAGCAGATATAAATAATTTTATTAATGGTAAATAAGAACAAATATAAGTCAATTTAATAGTAATAAGGGTAAAAATGAACTAGGATATTTTAAAATTAAAATTAATTTCTTAAAATAAATTTATAGTATTTGGCATTGTTCACCGGCAAATTTGACAAAATTTGGCTAAATTTTCCCTACCTTAGATATCATTGCTGCATTGCTGAAATTGAGTTAGCTGGAAAACACCAATTTATGTTTAAAATGCAGCAAAGAAAGACAAAACATTTCATTTTTTTTTCTTGGATAAGTAATTAATTGTACAAGAATTAAAAACAAAACTAGAAAAGAGATAAATTCAAACCTAAAAAAAGCTAAAACGAAAAGAAAATTCAGTTAATTTAACAATTAGATTTAATGGATAAACTCAGTTAATTTTTTTTTTTTAAATTCGACAGAAACTGAATTTTGGATAAACTCAATTAATTTTTTTAGAAATTCGACAGAAACCGAATTTTTAATCACTTTAAATAGATAGCTGGCAAGTATCTATATGGAAAGTAATCTAACATGTGTTTACATCTTCACTTTCATGTCGTCATATTTACTAAGTTACAGAATTGCTATGTCGCCATAATAAGGACATCAATCGAAGAAGAAGAAAAATATATATATACTAACAACTATATATATATATACACACACACATATGTATTTATATACATATAAAAATATATAAGAATAATTTTCAGTGCTTTGCACTGTGTAGTTAAAAGAAAATTGAAGGCCAAACTAAAATAAAAGAAATGAAGTTAGAATTGTTGGCAGAAGATTGTTTTGCACACATTCTATCATTCACATCTCCTACGGATGCATGTTGTTTATCAATGGTCTCCTCGGAGCTCCGGTCATTGGCGGATTCGGACTCGATCTGGGATAAATTTCTGCCCTCTGATTATACCGTTATTATCTCAGAATTAGCATCTTCACTCATTTGCAATACCAAAAAGCACTTGTTCTTCAGGTTATGTAATCCACACTTTATAGATCGAGCAAGAAAGGTAAGAAATTACGTTACATTAGCCAATAATTAGAAACTGATTTCTTAGACTAAAAATTATTATTATTTTTATTTTGATTGTATCAAGATTTATTTTTTGTCGGGCATAAAAAGAGATAACTGTAGTTTATACACGATATAATAGATCGATATATCCAATGAAATTAATTTAGATAATTCACCTATAGTTAAAATTTTACAATATAATTTTGAAATGAAAAAAAAAATAAAGATCTTTATATAAAAATGTAGCAACTTTGGGTGAGAAGCATTTGCAACTCTGCAAGCATGGTAGACAAACACTGTTATGTATCTACTATCTATACATACATATGTTGTTTGATTTGCCAGAACTTATGCTTGATTTGCCTCAAAACGTTGCTACATTAATTTAATCAAAATTCTAACATATGATGCTTCGATTTTTTTAAGTAAAATTAGAATGCAAACTTAAACCTAGCTAGAGGCACTTTCTTTAAAACGTGCTCTTGGATGTACAGGCGGTGGATCAAATATGAATTTCTGACTGTAAAATTCATGTTTGATCCATCAACTGTATATGCTTTAGTGGTTTTAATTTTAACTGCCACCAGGAAAATATTAATCCGATAAAGTACCATATTCTTTCTTTTTTATTCGCTGTGATTGGCAGATAATCCCCCTTGAGAAATCCACAGGCAAGAAAATTTACCTTTTAAGTTCAAGGGATCTTTCAATCTTCTGTGCTACCAATCCTCGCTACTGGTCCTGGAAACCTCATCTCCACTCCAGGGTAAATTTTGCAATCTTGCGGATTAATTTCATTTATAATTATCGTATTTATATTCTATCATAAAAAGAATTATAAAAATATTTCAATTTTTATAATAATATCATTAAAATTATTTTAAACATTAAAGTACTAGCATAACAAATCACTTTAATTTTAATATTCATATGCCACGGTATAAAAAATTTCATGTGCTATTTTTATAAAATTTTAAACTGATTTATCTTGTCAGTTCAACGATCATGTTCTAAATTTTTAATTTGACTATTTTTTGTTTTTTTAATTAACACTGATAAAATTTCAAAATATTTTTGTAAATCAAATTTTATTATAGATAAAATTAACCCTAGCTTCCTTTACAAATCGATTGAAGCATGAAAATTGGAATCTTGATTTTGTTTAATTTGTTGGTGAGATCAGATTGTCAGAAGTTGCAGAACTTAGAACCATATGTTGGGTCCAAATAAATGCGAAAATCAATACCCAGAAGCTATCTCCAAGAACAGAATACGGAGCTTTATCTGCTAGTGAAATTTGCCGATCGTGCTTATGGATTAGACACATTACCATCAGAAGTATTTGTTAAAGTTGAGAACTTGAAATAACAAGGCAAAGTGCACTTACGCCGCCAACAGAAGAAGATAGAAAGTAACCGTGGTTTGAAGAAGAAAGAATCATCAAGATCGAGGTTCCATGGAAGCAATAGCAATGTTTGTGAGAGGGAAGATGAGTGGATAGAGATCGAAATTGGGTGTTTTTATAACGATGGAGAAGAAGATATGGAGATGGAAATGGGTTTAAAAGAGGTGACCGGTGAGCATTTGAAAGGTGGACTTATTGTGGAAGGTGACCGGTGAGCGAGTGAGATGAGGTTCGGCTTACAGAGGCATAGCCACAATTAGGTTCTTTATAAAACTGACTCAACAGACATCTATTGTCGTCTTCTCGCAGATTCATCGTCTTCCAGCTTTCTTTAGCTGTCCCTTATCTGTATGGTTTTGTATTTTTATTGAATTGGTGTTACTTTTTTTTAAACAATAATTGGTGTTATTTAAATTGATAAATCTGGGAACTTTTTTAATAATAATGTATTTTGGAAAATTAATTGAAATTTTGAATTGTTTAGAAAACTATTTGAAAATTTGGAGGTTTTTTCACACTACAGTATTGCAAAATTGGACATCAAATGCCTCAGTTCTTTCACGTGGAATCTAATTGGGATCCCCTCTCCCTTCGCTCACTCACCCTCTCACTCTTTTCATATTTTTCAAATTTATTATCATATTTTCACATCTATATATATATAATTTTATAATTAATTACCTACACAATCCTAAAAATAAATTAAAAAATATGTTTAAAAATAATGTGAGGTAAAAATAAAAGGATTCCAAAATCCTACAGATAAATTAAAAAATAAAAAATATTTTTAAGAATAATGTGAGATAAAAATAAAAGAACTACAAGTGAAAATTGCTTTAAAGATAAAATTTAAAGTGAACTCATAGTTAAAAAAATTACAGTAAAAATAAGAATATAATAGTTACGGATGAGCATGGATCGGTTAACCGGTCCATTAATAATTTTCTTAAATCACTTCATTACTATCGATTAATCGCTATATCGGTTTTGATTTTTAACTCGATTTTTTGGATCTGTTTATCGGTTAACCACTAAAAAATTTTACTATATAAATTTAATAAATTATTCAATTTATAATATTATTTTTAATAGTTAAAAATGCTTTAAAATACTAATTAAATACAATATTCATTAAAATAATCAAAATAAAAATAAAAATTTCATAGTTAATTATAAAAATTAAAAATATTCAATATAAAACTAATAACAACACTAATTATGCACATAATTTAATGTTTATTACTAAAAATATATATTTTACAAAATTATATCTCATAATATTTATAAATTACATAAAAATTAAAAAATATAAGTATAAAACTTAAAATATAATTCATAAAATATATATTCGGTTTCGATTTCGGATCGGTTAACTATCGGTTTTTAAAATAAAAATCATAAATCTAAAATTCTGATTTGATTAACTTAAAAATCGATTTGATTTCGAATCGATTTTTCGGTTAATCAAAATTTCGATTAACCGTGCTCACCCCTAATAATAGTTGGTGGATATTATCAAATAGATATTCAAACCTAACAATAAGTTAAAATATCATAAAAATGACTTTATTTAATGAATTTTCTTCATATAATTTTTATTTTATAACTAAGATAGCTATAATATAGGTATGAACTTATAAATTTAATTAGTTAATTTATATATCTCACACTTCAATGTCTCCATTTTATTTTAAACCAAAATCATATAATATTTAATTGATAAATCACTTAATTTTTCTACTTGTTTTCTTGATTTAGTAAAAACAAGATTACCATGAAGTGATTTAGAATTTTTGGTAGGATAGTGTAGGTAATTAATTATGAAATTTCATATATATGTGCAAGTATGATAATAATTTTGGTAGGATTATCCCAGCTCATTATGAGACCTTTATCAAGGTCAGAGAATTTACTCTTTCCAATATTTATCTGAGCTTTTTTTTTCTTTTAATTATTTATGATATTTTATAAAATTATTTCTTCAGATTTTAGAAATTGAATTATGATTATGAAAACTGAAATAGCTTTTTCCTTCCCCCAAATTTTCTCTTTTGTCAATAATACCCTTCCTCTAAAAAGAAGAACGGAGATAATTTGGAAGTAAGTGCTGTAATTTAGTAGATTCATTACGTGGCGCTCAATTTAACAACAAAACTGTAGTGCAGTAGTCAAAATATTTGATATTAGAGAAGAATACACAATATTTAATAATAATTATTATTTTATAATTAAATAATTTTATTATTTTTATATTAAATGCGCATTATAATTAATGTAGATTAAAAATTATTTTTATAAAAACAGTTTAAATAAGAATATATTTGATAAAAATTAATTAATATATTTTAATTATATTAAAATATTATGTATTATGAAATAAATTTTTTCTTAAATGATATATATTTTAAAACAGTTAGAGTACCAAATTACTATTAAGTATTCCCTCCAAATTGATTGTTTATTTCGTCTAAATCTGTTACTTTTTTGGGCCTTGATTCTGTATTTGGAAGAACTAAATTCGTCTTGATCAGGTTAATCGAAAGCCATAGTAACAAAGGGCAAGAAATGCATATAATATTTAATGAGGAGATCACATGCAGCCAGATAAGAAAAAGATCCATCGCGGAAAAAGCATGCGTGTCCACATCATGCTGCGGGCCTTGTTTGCAGATTCATTACCTAATCCTGCCCCATTACCTCATTGTGGCATTCGGTGTTGCCCTTTTCCGGTTGGCGTGCCCATGGCTCGTGTCTCTTTACGTTGACACGTTTCTTGGATCTTTTCCACTTTTTATATTACTTAAATTTAATAATTTCAAGTTACGTAGATATAATTTTATAAATAAAATGACTGCAAATTTAATACTACAAATTATCATTCTAAATCTTTTATCTATATATATAGTTTGATAGTCTTTATCAAATCTAAAACTGGGCTAATCTATACACAGTTTGGATGTGGCATCTATTTTTTGATTTACGTGGGTGGTTCAGATAATGAGGGCATCTAATTGAATGCATGATGCAAGTAATAATTACACAACAAGCATGGTATATGAAGATGTGGATATCATATAATATAATTGGATCAAAATAAAAAAAAAAAATTGGATACATTGCTAAATTAGATTAAACATGTATTAAAGCCTCAAAGTTTGCAACTAATGTTTTAATTAAACAGTTTACATGCGGAATATCAAACTTATTTTATGAATTCAAGTTGTGCTAAACCGTGAATTAGGATAAAATGTAATGATTAAAGCCAACGAATTATCCAAACCCTTCTAACCAAAAACCCGACAGATCCACCTGAAGGCTCCAAATACAACTCGCCACGTGGGTTAACATCTCACCTTAACTACGATTTCTACTCTCGTATAAATATATTCTCTTACTACTCAGACACAGATATGTGCCCATCATTAAATCCACCATGTTAATTGACTAGACAACCTACGATCTGTCAGCGGCTCGCCACCCCCCCGATTTATCCGACAATAAAATGTCGGCGACTGCTAGAACTCTCAGCGAAATATCGGAGGTGGATACGGTGCGTTTAAGTTTGGATCTTGTGTCAGCTGCTAGACGAAATAGCCGGTTCTTGAGAGCAGTGAATGAGTCTCAGTGGCTTCATGAAAAAGCATGTGTTGTTGAAGCTGTTAGAAGGTTAGCTTCCGTAAGAGAAAAGAAGTGTTTGTTTTGGTGAATTTCATAATAAAGTTTGGGTCTTTTTTTTTTTTTTAAATTTTTTTGCAGGTATGATAAGCTTTGGATGCCGATGATTTCTGATTTGATGGTGGGGTCAACGACTCCAATGGTTCTTCCTCCTTTTGATATAGAGTGGGTTTGGTTCTGTCACACCTTGAATCCGGTAACACTTGATATTTCTTGGTGGAAGTTCCTGTTTGGTTAGTAGGAAAGTGTGGGAAAAATAATTCAACCCAAAGAAACAAGTTTTCTTTTTGCATTTCCTTGTAATTATTTATTTTTTCTGGGTTATTCTTTGCTATCACAACAGTTAACTCATTTTCTTTTTCTCTCGATCAAAAGTTCCTGTTTGGTTAGTGGGAAAGTGTGGGATTTTTCCTTTTCCGGCAATTTAGGAAATTTGCGAGATTCTGTTGTTGCAGGTCAGTTACAGGCAATATTGCGAGAAAAGATTCTCAAAATTGATAGGGAAGGCAGCGATTTTCGATGAGGAAAATGAAGAGTATGCATTAATGAGATGCCAAGAGCAATGGATAAAAAGATACCCAACTGAATCTTTCGAAAATGAAGTTGATTCGAGTTTGGAATCAGACCCAGTTGTTGAAAATGAAGATCTATTAAGTGAAGTTGAGAAGCAAAAAAATCTCTACAATAACAAGTTCTCATGGCCATACATGATTGAGCTGGTTTACTTAATAACAGCCAGACAAAGGTACAAGGGATTCTTGTATCTTCTACAGAGATTCTCAGATGGGTTAAGTTCTTCTCGTCTAGTTCCTTGTTTGGATATTTCACTAATGTGGATAACACATCAAGTAAGTCTAATTTCTTGATCACCGTTAATTCTTAGGATTTGTTATTTTTCTGTCTCTGTCCCTTGTTTTTGTTCTTTTCTGTTGGCTAATGTCTGCCTTGCTTTTCTATCCCATCTTCACTGTATGGCACTATATGTTAATTATCCAATAGGATTTTTACTAATTAAAAACAAAAATGGCAGAGTTACCCAAGAGTATATGCAGAGGATATGAAGGAGATGGAAGAAGAAATAATGGGGAAAGTGGTGGGGATATGTGAGACTGTGAAAGAAAAGGAAGTAGAAGAAACAAAGAAAGTGTGGGAAGGAGTATTTGATCAACCTTATGAAAAAGCTGGTGGAGCTATAAAATTTCACGGGGTTGCCCCAGCTTGTTGGCAAGTCTCTGATACAGATGTCAACACCAAATACAAGTCCTTGCTACCTAGGTTCCTGCTCGAAGTAATCTTAACAATATTGCTCCAAATCCCTACTTTAATAACAATTAAACAGAATTGATTTGATGCATTTCTCATAATTGCTAACGTTCAATTGGTCAGGTATGTGTTTCAGTCAGGCTCAGTACCAGAACAAAGGAGCTTAAAGATGTTGATGATGATGTAAGAAATAAATTTGTGCGTCTTCGACTAGGTAGATGCCACAGGGAGCTGAAGATCGATAAACCCATTTCAGGTTTCTCCATGGATACTTGGAAAAAACATTCTAAACTCTACTGTGAGTTTGGTACTAAAGGACTAATTCTGGAGCTTCGTAAGCATGGTGGTGGGTGTTTTAAAACAAGCAAATTAGAAACCAGTACTTCGTTTCTTTGGAATGAGTTGTTAAGAGCACATTCATTAACTATGGAGAAAGAAATTGATAAGAAATTAAGGATAGTTGCTTCAATAACCCCGCCGGTTCAAGCGCCATACTTGTTGAAATGTGTTCCTGACAGAGTTACAGATGATTCAGGCGCTATGATTTCTGATGTGATTCTGAGAACGAACCGTTACAGGCCTCAAGAAGGTAGGTGGTTGTCTCGCACTGTTCTTGATCATGCTGGAAGAGAGTGTTTCGTGGTTCGAATAAGGTAATCTCCTTTAACTATCAGGAGTTAGCCCAGTGGTCAGCAGTACTTGATTAAGAGTGTAAGAGATGTCAAGTTTGATTTCCGCTAATGATATTTATACGGATGATGCAGAGTGGGAGCGGGGTTTTGGAGGAGAGGAGGCGAAACGCCATCAGCTGTGAAATGGGAAGATAGGATTATAGAAGTGAGGCAAGGATCTTGGTCGTATGTGGGTGGTTCAATTGGTAGAGCACCTGGTATGTTTGTTTGATTTTATTCAAAAGACCTTGTAACTTTGAATTTCTTAACATATTTAGTGTTGTAAATTTTTGCTATCTAGTGCAGAGAAAGTAGTAGCAACAGCAACCCCAAAGGATCCTCCAGAAAATTGGCAAGCTTCTTGGGGCTTTTCTACAGGAGAAGAATTGCTCATAACTTGGCAATCATCATTATCTGGCCTCAGGTTTTGTTTAACAAACCAAACATCTCCAGATTCTAAAGTAAGCTGCACATTAATTAATTAATTTCTCTTTCATTTTCATAACTATTAGAAGGTTAATTCATTAAAAATAATTCAGGTGGAGCTGTTAAGAGGCAGAAAAATGCAATATAAAGTAAGAAAAACAAGTTCAGAAGAGGAAACAGAAGAAGAAGAAGAAGAAGAAGGATTTGTGACAATTGTTCGGAAAACAGAAGACAACCCAAAAGGAAAAGCAGCAGCTCTGCTAAACTGGAAGCTATTAATAGCAGAAATATTACCAGAAGAAGACGTAGTTTTGGGAATTCTGATATGCATTTCAATCCTGAGAAGTGTGTCAGAATTGAGAAAAGAAGATGTGGGAAGCTTGCTGATACGAAGAAGACTTAGAGAAGCAAAAATGGGAGCAAGAGATTGGGGCTCTGTAATTCTTCCTAATTCATCATCGCCTCAACTTCAGCCATGGCATTGGAATGCCAGCGCTGTTATTGCATCTGATAGAAGGCAGAATTTTACAAGCCAACCTGTTGCTACTCATTATTCACCTGTCGAAGGAAGTGATAAATTGTACAAGAAAGGAATTATCACATGATTCCCATAATTTCTTTACCTAAATATGAGTGAAATTACAGTTTTCGCAACGCCAATAGCATGCCATATATCTAAAATCAATCTGTTTATTTGTTTTTAGTTGATTTAGGCCGTTGAATTAAGCTAGCGTAGGATCTCTTTAAGTTTAAACAGTTAAGTCTTCACGGTCGGCCAGTTATTATTGAAAATGTTATATTATCTCCCCTTGTCAGTTCACAAAAATAGTAACAAAGGATAATTTAACATTTTAAATAAATTTTAAGTGAATAAATTAATATTTTTAATAATTTATGATATATTTTTTATATTTTAAATAAATTCGAATGGTTAATATAATATTTTTAATTAATTTAAGGAATAATATAATATATAATTAGTTTAAAGAGAAAATTTAATAAATGATAATAATTTAGAAAAAATTTTATGTATTATTGCTTTTTGTTATTGTTTCTGGACTTGGCATATAACTCCAATCTTGTATTGGATTTTTAAATTTTTATTCATCCATATTATATCATTAAATAATTATTTAAGTTATTTTTTAATTCTAATAACATAAATATGCTAGATGCTTTAAACGAGCTAACATGCGTGATTATTTAATTCTAATAACATAAATATTTCGCTGTTAAAGATCTATTAATTATTTGAAATAATTTAAAGGAGATATATGAATACAAAAAAATGGTGATTCTCCCTAAAACTCAATATGATTGGATATACTTATATTTGCAAGATTTTAAAACTGTAATTGAATATAATTTAGCCATATTTAAAATTAGATCTCAATTGAAATTATGTGGAGAGAAAGTTACTGATTAGGATATGTTAGAAAAAATATATTCAACTTTTCATGCCTCAAATGTATTTCTGTAGCAGCAATATCGAGAGCGTAAGTTTTAAAAAATATTATGAATTAATTTTTTATTTGTTGGTGGCTGAGCAAAATAATAAGATTTTATTGAAAAACCACAAATCTCGCCCAACTGGTTCATCTCCATTCCCTGAAGTGAATGGGGCATTTTCTCAAGATCATGGGAGAAGAGATTGTGGTCGGAAAAATTTTCCAATAGGTTTCAATCATCCACCATGTTCTGAAAACAAAGATACGAAAAACAAATAGGTCAAAAGTGAGAAAAATTCTGAAAAGAAGATACAAAATCATGACAATATGTATAGATGTGTAAAAAAATGGCATTGGTCTCGTATATGTCACACTCCAAAATATCTTATTGATCTTTACAAGGCATCATTAAAGGCTAAAGGCAAAAATGTTGAAGTTAATTTTTCTGAATCAATTGATGCTGCTTATGATAATGAACCTTTAGATATTAATTTTGATATCTTTGATTTTTTTTAGGATGACAAAATTGACCACTTGATTGGAGATGGAAATGTCCATTAAAATTAAATTGATTTTTGGAACAATTTCATGTTTATTTGGTTAGGTTTATTATTTTCAAACTCAATGTTTTTTTATTTCATTAGTAATAAGAGTTCAAGTTTATTTTGTTATGCATTATGTTGTTTATCATTCTTAATTTTTTTTGTGTGTCAATAAATAATACAGAATAAACTTGATGTTATAGAGGCAGATATATGTTTAGTAGACAGTGGTACAACTCACAATTTTTCGTGATAAGAAATACTTTATGCAATTAACATTAGATGAAATTAATGATAATACGCTTTCTGATTTTGCAAATGTAATTGAATGCTCTGGAAGAATCCAAATTATACTTCCACATAGAATAAAATTATATATCAATGATGAGTTGTATTCAAGTAGATCCCGAAAAAAATCTATTAAATTTTAACGATATACGTTGTACTGAATATCATATTGAAACTAAAAATGATGAACATGTTGAATATCTATTTATTACATCCTCAAAATTGAAACAAAAGTTCATATTAGAGAAACTTTCAAGTTTCTTCACCGAATTATATTTCACAAAAATAAAAATGGTTGAATCAAACTATATGCACCAGAAGTGCTCAGGTCCTAAAATGTTCATACTTTGGCATGATCACCTTGGTCATTTCGGTTCAACCATGATGCAACATATTATTGAGAATACAAATTGACATGGACTAAAAGATCAAAATATACTTTTATTAAATTATTACTTTTGTAGTTCTTGCGCTCAAGGTAAATTGATTGTGAAACCCTCACTATCTAAATTACCTTTGAAGTCTCATATATTTTTAAAAAGGATACAAGGAGATATTTATGGCTTAATTCATCCATCTTGTGGACCATTTCAATATTTTATGATTTTGATTGATGTTTCAACTAGATGGTCACATATATGTTTACTATCAACTCGTAATGTTGCTTTTGCTAAATTTCTAGCTCAAATTATAAAGCTTAAGTCAAGTTTTTCTAATCATCCTATTAAAATAGTCCGTTTAGATAATGTAGGTGAATTTATTTCAAAAGCATTTTATGATTTTTGTATGCCAATAGGAATTGATGTTCAACATTATATTGTAAATATTCACACTCAAAATGGTTTAGCTTAATCTTTTATTAAACGTTTACAATTTATTGCTAGACCTATACTCATGAAATCAAAACTTTCTGCATCTACTTGGGGATATATTATAACTCATACTACATCTTTAATTCGTATTCGCCATTTGCATACAACAAGCTTTTACCTTTATAACTTATTTTTTATCAACAACCTATCTCATATTGAAACTTTTGGTTGTGTTGTATATGTTTTTATTGCTCTTTCTCAACGAATAAAATAGGACCTCAATGACGTTTAGGTATTTATGTAGGTTTTGATTTCGTTTCTATTATCAGATATCTTAAACCTTTAACTGATAATTTTTTTCGAGCAAGATTTTTAGATTGTCAATTTGATAAATTAATTTTCCCACCATTAGGGGAAGATAAAAAAAAAGAGGTCAAAAGCTCAAAAAATTAGTTGGAACACACCAACTTTGTCCAAATTTGATACATGCATAAATCAATGTGAACTTGAAATTCAAAGAATAATTTATTTACAGAATACTGCAAATTAGCTGTCTGATATCTTTACAGATACCCAAAAGGTCACCAAACCATACATTTTAGCTGCAAATGTCCATGCACGATTAAATGTCCCCATAGGATATCTTGTTGTTATAACAGTAAATGGGTATAGTTTATGCCAAAAGCATGATAGACCTATTGGAGTAAAAGATATCATTCTTTGAAAGAAGAGAGAAATAAAAAAAAATTATCCAATTAATCCTCCTGAAGAGGCCAGAAGCAACTCAAATACACAACTACATATTTCTTCTAGAGAAGCGACCCCAAAAGTATTTTCGGCACCAGTATATTATGAGATCTCACTGAAAACTGAAAATATATTAAAAAGAGATAAAATCATTATTGATAATATATTTGCATATGTAATTACTTTTGAAATAGCAAGTGATGTTGAGCCTGAGCCTAAAACTGTAGAAAAATATCAACAAAGAAGTGATTGGCCAAAATGGAAAGAGGCAATTTAGGCTGAGCTAGATTTTTTAGCTAAATACAAAGTATTTGGACCAATAGTTCTGACACCAGAAGATATCAAATCAGTTGGATATAAATGGATCTTTATGCATAAGAAAAATGAGCTAAATGAAGTTGTAAGATACAAGGCTAGACTTGTGGCTTAAAATTTCTCACAAATACCCGACATAGATTATGAAGAGACGTACTCTCCAATTATGGATGCAATTACGTTTAGATTTGTTATTAGCTTAGTAGTCTCTGAAGAACTTGACATACATTTAATGGACGTAGTTACAACTTACTTATATGGGTCATTAGATAATGATATTTAAATAAAAATCCTTGAAGGATTCAAGATGCCTGAAGCATATAATCCAAAGTCTCGATAAATATATTATATTAAACTTCAAAGATCTTTATATGGCTTAAAATAATCTGAACGAATGTAGTACAATCGTCTAAGAGAATACTTAGTGAAGAATGGATATGAAAATAATTATATTTGTCCATGTGTTTTCATTAAGAAAATAAATTCTGGATTTGCTATAGTTGCAGTTTATGTTGATGATTTGAACATAGTAGGGACTAGTGAAGAAATCTCTGATATTGCAAATTACTTGAAAAATAATTTGAAATGAAAGATCTTGGAAGGAGAAAATTTTATCTTGGATCTCAAGTTGAATATCTATCAAATGAGATTCTTTTACATCAATCATCTTATATAGAAAAAATTTTCAAACAATTTTATATGGATAAATCTTATCCATCGAGTACTTCAATTATTGTTCGTACTCTAGATGTAAAAAATGATAATTTTCGACCACGAGAAGATGATGAAAAAATTCTTGATCCTGAAGTATCATATCTAAGTGCAATAGGAACGCTTTTATATCTTGCAAATAATACTAGATCAGATATAGCCTTTGCTGTTAATCTGTTGGCAAGATTTAGCTCTGATCTCACTTAAAGGCATTGGAATAGGGTGAAACATATCCTACGTTATTTTTGTGGCACTTCTGACATGGGTTCATTTTTTTCAAAGGAATCAAAGTAAGGAATAATAGGATATGCTGATGTTGGATATCTCTCTGATCTTCATAAAACTTGATCACAAACCGATTATGTCTTCATATGTGGTGATATGCTATTTCATGGAGATTTATAAAACAGACTATCACTGCTACTTCATCAAATCATTCAGAAATTTTAGGGATTTATGAAGCAAGCCTTGAATGTGTATGGTTAAGGACCATTGTAATGACTATACTAGATGATCCTAATTACTGTTACTAATTACATTTATTAATTCTATCAATGTTATGACTTATTTGTTAATGATGCATATATAAACATACATACATACATTCTATGCCCATCATGCATGATCATGTACTTATACTTTCACTTGCTGTAGAGTATTCTTAACATAACTTTATAATTACATGCCTTTATACATATACAAATGCCTTAGATGTAAACAAAAGAGATACAAAAAATCAATCTCAAACATTTATGCTACTTCTAATCTTGTGTTGACTTGTGAGATTGTTGGCTTTGTCCCTGAACACACGATCTACCTTGCAAACCTACACGGATAAACACCCGTGCTAAGCTATAAAGCTTAGTGGGGAACAACTAATAACATGCAGATAACTACTTACAGTAGCTATTTCCAATCATTCAATAATGATAGAAATAGAAAGCCTTACAAGATTAATCAAGATATAACAGTATCATATAATCAGAACAATAACATACTTTATAATGTATTTTCACAAATGGCCTGCTTACAATTACCTATGGGTGTGGATAACGGGTGCAATGGATACCCGAAGGTATCAAAACAGAAGGATACCTGTAGGTATCTAAACAGAAGGATACACGTAGGTATCCGAATAGAAGTCTCATGTAGAGACAAACAGAAGACTCATAAGAGTCAAACAGAAGCAGCTGCGATAAACCTATAGGCATGCCTATCTATCCACAACCAAGTCTCTATGTGCAGGCATAACATATCACATATTGCAATTTATTGAAATACATTTCTGTATGTTTCTATTTGAGAAATAGAAACTTACCTTGTTATTCCTTAAGCAAACTTGCATCGCTATATACATATAGAGAACACATTTGCCATATATCTATAATTTAGGATGATTTATAAGCTTAGAAGGGTTTAGGAAAATTTTAAATCCTAATTGAAGTCGAAAGAAAAACAAACATAAAGGCATATTGTCGCGCTCGCGACGAATGTCGCGGCCGCGGCGACAATCGCGCTCGCGACAGAGAACAATGGCCTGGCACCACTCTTTAATGTCGCGCTCGCGACAAAAGGCAATGGCCTAAATAAGCATTTCTTCATGTCGCGCTCGCGGCATAAGTCGCGCTCGCGACACAAGGCTTCCGTTTGATGTCGCGCTCGCGACATATGTCGCGCTCGCGACATAAAACGACGGGACAACCGCCTTAAAGTGATTGTTGTTCAAAAATCCTGTAAATTAATGTAAAAACTCAGATTGCATCTTAATTTCGACATACCAAATGGATTTTTCAGAAAACACTATCTTCTACAAAGTTTTAGGTTTACAATTCTAGTTTTCAAAACACTAAAAATCTCCTCAATAGGACCTGTAAAACTCCAGTTATTCAATAAAAACCACAGACTGTTCACAAAGGCAGAAATCACAACCACAATCAGATTTCAATACCGATTTTCACTATCATGCAGTGAAAATCAAATTTCAGTTTCTTCTAACAAAATCAAGACATGCAAGTCTAATTTCTATAGCAACTGGAATTTCATCATTTGAGCAACTATATCTCAAGATATGAGCAAAAGTGTACAGACTAGTCAAATGATCTTTTAAAAACAGATTTTCATGCTTCCAACCAAAACTCACATACTTCCAACTTTAAACCCTTTCTAAGCTTTAAATCATCCATAACACACATGAGAGAGGCACTCAAAATCTCTCTCATGACAAATCAAGATACATATAAATACACATACAAAATTCTAAGTTCCCATACCTTGTTATAACTCTTCCTTTCTCTTCAACCTTGAAGAGTCTCCTTCCCCTTTCTTTTACTTGTTTCTCCTTCTAAAATACATAAAACACTTCTATGAAAATCTAACAAGCTATACAAAGAATCACTTACATTAAAGGAGAAGCAAGTTACCTTAACCCCCAAAAACCAAATAAACCTTTACTTCTTTCTCAAAAATTCCAAGAAATCTAGAGAGAGAGAGAGAGAGGATGAGAGAGAGTTTAGGGTTTAGGAGATAGAGAAGATGAAGATGGAGAGTGAAGACCATGAGTTGGCCGGCCCTCCTTCATCACAAATATCTACCTCACTTTAATTTCCAATTGGTCCAAATGTCAAGTTTAAGTCAAAGTTATCTCAACTTTCCTTTATTTCTAATAATGCCCCAAAACTTACTCTTTTGCTTTTCAATTAAGTCCTTCAATACATATATACACACAATTAAACATGGACACTAATAATTAATTAGTGTTAATTCTTCTAGGGTACACTGAGGGGCATTACAACCATGATTCAACATAGTAAAGGAGCATGTGGATTAATAATGGATGATAAATTAATAATATTTTACGAGGATAATACAACGTGTATTGCACAAATCAAACATGACTATATAAAAGGTGATGAAACAAAATATATTTCACCAAAATTTTTTTATGCTCATGAACTCATAAAGAATGATAAAATTGATATTTGCAAAATTCGCTCAAGTGACAATTCAACGGATCTTTTCATCAAAGCTTTACTGATTTTGATTTTTAAAAAGTACGTACACAATATCGAAATGCATAAGTTTAAGGAATGTTAGAGGAAGTGAATTGCCTATGAATATTTTACTCTTTTTCTTTTGTTAATTTTTTATCCTACTAAATTTTTTTTCGCAAGATTTTAACGAAATATATTTATAGTGCATAATTATCCAAAGAAAAGTACTGTGATAATTATCAATTATTTAGTTGACTATCAAACTTATCATTTTCTCAGTTCTAGTAGAATTTTACTTTTCTATTTTATACTTATAAATAACCAATTATTATTAAGTAGAGACCATCAATAAAAAAAATTATCTATTCATACTATATTTATTTTTTTTATTTAATTAGTTTTACAATATAATTTTATTTTTAAAATTTTTTTATCAATTTTTGCCTGAATGATTCATAAATATATTTTAATAAGTTTGAAGATAAAAATAAATCTCTTTATTACCAATAGTTTAATAATAAAAATTGTTAAAAGAATATAAATGCAAAATAGTTTGATTCGGAATACTTAGTGCCATTAAAAAAAAAATCTAATTAAGAAAATAAAAAAAAATTGCAATTCTGCGTTAGGTGGACCAAGTAAATAGGAAAGTAGAAAAGTACAAGGGGCAGCTAAAGCACAATTTATTAGTCATTAGATGCTTAATGAACACCGAGATACTCTTGTGGGCTCCACTTTTCATCAGCACTGTACATTGCCACGTCACCATTGAACGGAGATAGGTACGGTCCTTGCACTTCACTCATCTGGGTCCCACAAATACCCACCGTACAGGATTTTTACACCCCACGGCCCACACTTCCGTTCTTTTCACATCACACACTTATCGTCTCTATGCTTACCACGTGTTCTTTCCTGTCAAATCACTACGATCTCGACGCATCCTACGGTAGTGGATAAGTTCTGTATGATTGTTCATTACTTTATGGCCCTCAGTTCCCAAAATACCCTTCCGTGATTTATGTCAACAGATTTCTCCAAGGATATTATGGTCATTCAGCTAACTCGCAGAACAGTATTTTGGATTTTTCCTTGGCATGAACCGGTAATCGGTTGTCAACAACTCTAACTCTGTCAAATGAGTTGGCTAGTTACATGTTGCCACGTAATAACAAAAATTTCTTATAGTGGATATACATGTAGTATATAACTTCTCTTTGTTCCTTCGTCCTCCTCTTCTCAGCTTCCTTCACTTAAGACACAGTCCATCTGTGCAACTGTGTTATCTAACGAGTTCAGAATTCTCTATCCGGTAAATCGGTATCCGAAAACAATGTACCGGATCCATAAACCTGATACCGCTTTGTATCGGATTCTCGCGAAACGCATCCACCACCCGCTCCTTCACCTCCGCCTCTTGTTCTTGTTTGTCCCTACCTGAACCTTCATTACTTTCTCTACTTCAAATCAAACTAACAACGGCAGACTTAGTGTTTCGGAATCATTAGATGTCTTCTCAATCTGTAATCTCCGTCTTAACGGAGGATTTAGTTGTTCGAGTTATTGAAAAACTTGACGACGAGTTGGATCGCAAAACATGGCGAATCGTTTGCAAAGAATTCCTCCGAGTCGAATCACTAACCCGTAAAACTCTGCGTGTTTTCCGCGTCGAGTTCTTGCTGGCTCTTCTCCGGAAGTACAACAACATCGATACTCTTGACCTCTCTGTTTGTTCGCGTATTGACGACGGGACAGTGCCACTGCTGCTGAGCGGTGACTCGTTGGGATGGACGCAGAGGTTGGTATCTCTGAATCTGCGTAGGACTACGGGGCTGAGATTCTCTGGACTGGAGATTTTGATAAAGGCGTGTCCTTTACTTGAGCGGATCGACGTGTCATATTGTTGTGGGTTTGGGGATAGAGAGGCGGCAGCGATATCGTTTGCTAGCGGGTTGAGGGAGCTGACTTTGGACAAGTGCTTAGGAGTTAGTGATGTTGGGTTGGCGAGGATTGCTGTTGGGTGTTCGAGATTGGAAAAGCTAAGCCTGAAGTGGTGTATGGAGATTTCTGATTTGGGAATTGATCTTTTATGCAAGAAATGCCTTGGCTTGAAGCATCTTGATTTGTCTTATCTCAAGGTTTGTGATTTAAATTTTCTTTCTTTACTTCATAAATGATGCTATGATTTGTTTGGTGTTTTCTTGTGAAATTTGTTTGAAAGAGAAGAAAATTCCGTGTGCAGTTTTCTTATTCTTTGGGGAAATGAAGGAAAAAAAAAAGAAGAAGAAGAAGAAGAAGAAAGAAACTGCAAATTTTCGATAACCAATTATGGAGGTGTTTGTAAAAATTGGAACCAATAGAGTGAAAGTAATAACTTTATGTTATCCATATTTTGGGAAGCAAAACAGCTTGAAAGCTATGGTTGAGTGGATTAGGAAAAGTTTTCTTTCCATGAATTTCTTTTGGCTGTCTGATGGATCCTATATATGTAGATGCTTGAATTAAAATTTGATACGTGTTGGGATGGCTTTAGGTGACCAGTGAATCATTACGTTCCATTGCTTCTTTGTCTAAGCTGGAGGTTCTGGCTATGGTGGGGTGCCCATTAGTTGATGACGTTGGATTCCAATTTCTTGAAAATGCATGTCCTTTACTACAGGTACGATTACCAGGTGAAATTATGAGCTTCGGGGTCTCTTCAAGTTTTAAACTTGAGGTTAAGGCTAATAGTTTATGCACTGCAGGCAATTGATGTATCAAGGTGTGATTGCTTGGGCTCCACTGGCTTCATTTCCTTAATCAGAGGACATAGTAAACTTAGGCAGATAACGGCTTCTTACTGCTTTTCAGTAAGTAAATCTTAGCTATTGGTGGATTTTGGATACAACTATCTTTTTATGTTTGTTGAACTAAGTATTAATATTGGTCTGTCCTGAAGGAACTTTCACCTATGCTTCTTCACTACATAAAGGACTTGAAGAATCTGAGCAGACTTGTAATTAATGGGGCTCGAGTTTCCGATGCCAATTTCCATACCATAAGTACCTATTGCATGTCTTTAGCTGAAATCGGGTTAAGCAAATGCGTAGGCTTGACCAATATGGGCATTGCAAAGCTTGTCTCTGGCTGTGTCAATTTGAAGAACTTGGATTTAACATGCTGCCATCCCATTACTGATGCTGCAATTTCTGCTATTGCACACTCTTGCAGGGCCCTTGTGTGCCTTAAGTTAGAGTCATGTAATATGATCACTGAAAAGGGTCTTGAGCAACTTGGATCCCACTGCTTGTTGCTTGAGGAGCTTGATCTTACTGATTGTTGCTGCATAAATGATAAAGGTCAGTTTTTAATGCATGGAGAATCATACGTGGCCATTCTGATATGAATGTAGTCTTTCTCGTTGTAGTTTAATTCACAAAATGGAGTTGCTTTGTAGTCATTGCAGACAAGTATTTCATTGTATCTAGTTCAATTTGGTTTGAATGCTATGTTCTTCTCTTCCAGGGCTTGACTGCCTCTCTAGATGTTCGAGACTTCTATCCTTGAAATTAGGACTCTGCACAAACATATTGGACAAGGGTTTGTCATATATTGCCTCATATTTTCCAAAGCTGCACGAACTGGATCTTTACCGGCAAGTATAAAGCCGATTAGTCAATTTGATACTATTTTCAGAAGTAATTGCTGGTGAACTTGAGTTAATTCTTTCTTTCCTGAATTCAGCTGTACCAGCATTGGAGATGATGGTGTAGTTGCTTTATCCAGTGGTTGCAAGAATTTGAGAAAGCTCAACTTGTCATACTGCAATCTTATTACTGATAGTGGGATGCAGGCTCTTGGTGACCTTGAGAGGCTTTCTGATTTGGAAATGCGAGGTCTTGACAAAGTAACAGGTGTAGGTTTGACAGCATTTGCAGCCAAGTGCAAGACACTGGTGGATTTGGACTTGAAACATTGTGTAAAAGTTGATGATTCAGGATTCTGGGCACTTGCTTATCACTCGAGGAATTTGCGTCAGGTATTAGATCTGTTTAAATTAGTGATCTTCATGGTTAAACCGTATCATGAACTGAAGCATTTTGCCACTAGAAACTGTAAAACTGAGACATATATTCTGAATCCAAAGAACTGTGTGCTATTTGTCCCATATTTTATCAAATTGAGTGCTCATACTATCGTATTTGAGATGGAAGGTTGAAAAATCAATGTCTTCTATCTGAACCAGAAGTATGATGATAAATTATTGATTTAGTGTCAACGCTTCTACAGGTAGAATTGAATCTGGCTATGAGTTATTCATGGTTTCTCACCAAGAGATATTTAGTAGGTTCTAGTTAAAACTGAATAACTACTATCTTGGTTCAAATTTAAATTGTCTGAGAAAGGGAGCTTAGCAAACAATGGCGACCCTGAAAAATGCTATAAGAATTGTCTCATTTTCTATGCTTTTTATCCTCCTTTGTTTCATTTCTATAACCGTTAAGAATTGCTTTATTCTGGTTATGGGGTAATAAGCAAATTCAAGCATAAACACTGAATTGTCTGATGTTGGCAGATAAATTTGAGCCATTGTGCTATATCGGACGTGGCATTATGCATGGTGATGGGGAATTTGACACGCTTGCAAGAGGCAAAACTTGTCAATCTCAATAATGTTTCCGTGGAAGGGTTTGAGCTTGCACTAAGGGCTAGCTGTATCCGAATTAAGAAGGTGAAGTTAGCTGCTGCTCTCAGGTTCTTTCTTTCCTCGGAATTACTCGAGATTTTGCATGCCAAGGGTTGCACTATTAGATGGGATTAGACAAGAGCTAATTGCCTAATAGACAAGAAGGGTTTAACTTAAAAATTTTCGCCAGACTCTGTAATAAGTTGAAGTTTGTTTGATCACTGAGGGATATACAAATAGATGACGCTTTTATGCGTTTTTCTTTTCACCGAAGTCTCATTCTTGTGAAAGTTGTGATGTGCTATTATCTATCAAGGTTTTAGTTAATATTCAGGCTGAAATTAATCTCATTTTAATACTGGTTAATTGCAAATTACTTGACCATGTTTCCAAATTGCAAATATTTCCTTAAACATGAACTGTTTGTAATTGTCTTATGGACCGGGTTTGTGCTACATATTATACATGGGAACGCTTTGTTCTCTGTAGGGGTGAGCAAAAACCGAACAAAACCGAACCGAACCAACCGATTTTTTTAATTTGGTTCGGTTTTTCGTTTTTTCGGTTCGGTTTTTGGTTTTTAATTTTGAGAAAATTTCGGTTTGGTTCGGTTTTTAAAGGAAAAAACCGCATAGAAACCGAACCGAACCAAAATTTATATAATTATATATTTTTTTTTGATTTTTTATTAAATAATTATTTTATACATATAAATTATTTTATTTTTAGTTGTAAATTATATGAGTACATTTATCAATTATTAATATCTATTTTTTAGGTGATAATTTAAAATTTTGACGATTAAATTAAAAATCGATTAAATAAAAAAAAAATTTTAATGGTTTTGTTATATTATTTATTATATATTTTGAGATTATTTCTTTAATTTGAACTTTTATTTGTACAATTTAGATGTTTTTACTTTAGTATATTATAATTTATAATTTTTTATAATTTTTAAACACAATATTTTTTATTTTTTAAAAAATAATTTTAAATTTTGGTTTTTCGGTTAACCGAATCAAACCGATCGAAAATTTCGGTTCGGTTCGATTGATAAAAATAAGAGAATTTCGATTTTCGGTTATTTCGGTTCGGTTCGGTTATTGAACCGAACCGACCGTTGCTCACCCCTAGTTCTCTGCCTGGTGCTTGCAAACTCCTGAAAGTTAGAGGCAATCATGGGCTTGGCTGTCCTCTTGGCCTGTTGAATATTCAGATTGGGACATTCATTAAAAAACCAATTATTAGCAACTAATCCAGCTTAATCACTGTAGATTATGAATGCTAATCACAGATATGGAATCATAATAAATCAGCAAGTAAGCTTCAATGAAACAGTGTGAAACAGAGTGGGGAATCAATTTGCTCATAACTTTGTAAAAAGAAGTGGAGAATATTAGACGCCTTGCTCACAGAAGAAAGCATAAACTTTGTGAAAGTAAACAATTTTCTGACTCAAAAGACCTAGACATTTCTTTGTAAACAATCAATTCTTGCATTCCCTTTCTTATAAAAAATTTTACACTCTTCCCTTGCTTGTAAAATTTTTTTAAAAAATCTTAAATTCTGATCCTTTCTATTTCCCATCATTGCCAAAATGCCTTTTCCCAATTTCCTGTTTATTCTAATCCTCCTGCCTGCCCTGCAAGCCTTTTCCAATGTCATTCCATCTAACCAACAATCTTTAAACACAGAGTCTCTAATAATCCAAACTTGCACTGGTTTAGAAAACCAGGATTCATGCCTATTCAATATGCAAGCTGAGCTCGAAAGGTCGAGTTCTCCTCATAAATCATCGGTTCTTAGTGCTGCTTTGAAGACTACCCTTAATGAAGCCAGGTCAACAATTGATATAATCACAAGGTTCAATGCTTTGTCTATCAGCTACCGCGAACAGGTAGCCATAGAAGATTGCAAAGAACTCCTTGATTTCTCAGTCTCGGAGCTTGCTTGGTCGTTGGCAGAGATGGAGAAAATCCGAGCAGGGGATAACAATGTAGGGTATGAGGGGAATCTGAAAGCTTGGCTTAGTGCTGCATTAAGTAACCAAGATACATGTCTTGAAGGATTTGAAGGTACCGACAGGCGGCTTGAGAACTTTATTAGAGGAAGCCTGAAACAAGTTACACAGTTAATTGGCAATGTACTTGCTCTCTACACCCAACTCCATAGCATGCCCTTTAAGCCGTCGGTAAATAACACAGCCCATAAGTTTCCAGAATGGATGACAGAAGGTGATCAAGAGCCGCTTAAGGGTAGCTCTCATGGTGTTCATGTAGATGCGATTGTGGCCTTGGATGGGAGTGGTCACTATAGTACAATTACACAGGCAATTAACGAAGCTCCAAGTTATAGTAACAGAAGGTATATCATATATGTGAAGAAAGGAATTTACAAGGAGAACATTGATTTGAAGAAGAAGAAAACCAATATCATGTTGGTTGGGGATGGAATTGGGAAGACTGTGGTGACTAATAATCGCAATTTTATGCAAGGATGGACCACTTTTAGAACTGCTACTGTGGGTAAGTACTTATATATTATTCTTAATTTCATTTTAAATTTGGCAAATTGCATTTTCCAAGTCTTTGGGATACATGAGGCTTAACATAACACAATAAATGTAAAATGACTCAACTAAAAAATTTTGATATAATTTTAAGTAGGGTTATGAAAATGGTCGATTCGATTCAGAATTGAACAAAACTTTTGCTAGAGAACCGAACCAATTGATTTGTTTCGGTTCAGTTTCATTCGATTCAATTAGTTTGATCTATTTATATCAATTGAAAAATTTGGTAAGTTCTTTTTTTCTTTTCATTTTTGACCTATAAGAATATAAATAATTGAATTGAAATTTTATTCCATGAACTGAATTGATTGGACCGAAAATTAAAAAAACTAAATTGCTTACGGCTGGTTTGATTTTTGGTTCTGGTTAAGGTTTACACACCCTTAATTTAAGTACCTAAAACTAAATTTTTTCCTTAATATAAAGTATCATGCAAAAAAATTGACATTTTTAATGTACTTGTAGCGGTGTCCGGGAGAGGGTTCGTAGCAAGAGATATGACATTCCGTAACACTGCTGGACCTGAGAACCATCAGGCGGTGGCGCTTCGTGTTGACTCGGACCAATCCGCCTTCTATCGGTGCAGCATGGAAGGATATCAGGACACCTTATATGCTCACTCTTTGCGCCAATTTTACCGTGAATGTGAGATATATGGAACCATAGATTACATATTTGGAAATGGTGCAGCAGTGTTTCAAAAATGCAAAATCTACACTCGAGTCCCATTGCCTCTACAAAAGGTCACAATCACAGCTCAGGGCAGAAAAAATCCACATCAAAGCACTGGCTTTTCGATTCAAGATAGCTACATTTTGGCTTCACAGCCAACTTATTTAGGCAGGCCTTGGAAGCAATTTTCTAGGACTGTTTTTATCAACACTTACATGGCGGCTTTGGTCCAGCCCAGAGGCTGGCTTGAGTGGTACGGTGACTTTGCCCTGTCCACTTTATGGTATGGTGAGTATAGGAGTTATGGGCCTGGGGCTTCTCTCAGAAGCCGGGTCAAATGGCCCGGCTACCATATCATCCGGGACGCTTCCGTGGCCAAGTTCTTCACCGCCAGCCAGTTCATCGATGGCATGGCATGGCTGCCGTCCACTGGTGTGAGGTTTACTGCAGGTTTAAGCACTTAAGTCAATAGTCATTATTGTAAGGATCATATATGGTTAATGTTCGAACCGTCTTGTAGATTTATTTGCATTATTAGCTATACAATCAACAATGTAGTTTATTATTATTGTATATTATAGTTATCACTAATCTGTTACTTATAGAATCATTACTTATATAATCTGTTGTTGTATGATAAATCTATATTTAATATTAATAAAACAAGATGAGGTTTCAGAAATATAAGTTACTTATAGAAGATAAAGTTTTCGTAGCATTAAAGGGTTTTAATGAAATTCTTGATGGATTGATACGAAATAAGATTTTTTTTTTTTGTATATTGTAATATATAATTTTCTCCTTAGTCCTTAGCAACATTATAAAATAAAATAAAATTAATTACCACAAAAACTACGCACCAAACAAAGTAAATTATCGACGATACATACTAAAAAAATTCACATTAAACCTCCAACGTAAGGCACTCCTGTATTGGGCAACCAGAAATCTCTCTTGCGTGAATTTAGAAACAGTGAAATTAGAAGCATCAGCGGCATTAATCACATGATAACCAGGCCATGTAACTCTATTACTAGTGTGTGATCCTGGTCCTCTATTATCAAATTCTGCATAATAAAGTATAGAAAGTGCAAAATCTCCAGACCACTCTTTCCAACCAGCAGGATCAAGAAGGTTATCTATAAAAGATTGCATCAGAACAGTTCTTGAATACTCCTTCCATGGCCTCCCCAGGTACGATTTTCTATTGCTTGTTGCCAAGTCCTCAGTTGCTAATATGCTGCAATTCTGTATCGAAATTCCTGTGTTTTGATTAGGGTCAGTTCTACCTTGTGCTGTTACTGTGTTGTATTGGTTAGGCATAGGTAATCTTGAATAAATGTTGCAGTTCTGCAGAACAACTGCAGCGTTGCCAAATATGTAGTCTATTGTTCTGTAAATTTCGCAGTCTCTATAGAATTGTCTCATAGAATGTGTATATAAAGTATCTTGATACCCTTCGAATTTGCAGTTGTACAATGCAGATAAATCAGCTCCACTTCTCAGTGCTACAAATCCTTCACCAACTACAGCTGCACCCCAAAATCATTCATTAATTACATGATATCCTTCATGAACCGAGCTAATTAATAACTTGCTATCATGTCAACATGTATTATATAGTAAAGTAAATGCAGGAGTTAGCCTGATCAACATTAAATTAAAAATCCTAGTTTTTAAATTTGATTCCTCCCAGTGACGTTTCTAATTGTAGTCTTACCGAATGTTGCAGAATTAAAAGTAGTCCACCCATCAACTACGCTTCGGTTGCCAGTAATCACAGTCTGATCAATTCCATCTCCGATCATCATCAAATATTTCTTGCACTTAGGAATCGAAACGTACTCATTATAGACCCCGGCAGTGACATAAATTACATAATATCCATCGGCGCTGACAGTGTTATAGGAGCAGCATTAACAGCATCAGTAATGGTAGTAAAATTCCCAGTTCCATCTGCTTCACTACCACCATTTCCCTCACAGTTACATTCCGTAAAAACGGCAACGTGTCCTCAAGAAATCTACCTCTACAAGTTGCCTCAGGAGCCCAACCATGTCTAAAGAGCAAGTGATGTAGCATAAAAATGAGTTCCGTTAGAAAGAGGGCCTACCAGCTCATTCAGAATACCTGAAGCTGAGACCGTAGACTGAAGCCCTTCACGGCAAGTTTCATGGTTAGTCAATGTAGCACTTAAAAAGGTTAACAAATCGTTTTGCAAAGATATAGGAAGGTTTTTATTTTGCGCTGGATCTATGGTACTGAATACATAGGATAATGAGTCTACGTTGAGTTCAGCCAAGAATTTACAATCTTCAAGTGCAAGAATGGTGGATTGGTCGGATGTAGAAGCGAGATTTAAATAGTGTTGAACAATTGTGAGGAAGTTTTTTGCATTTGATAAAGATTGGGAAATGGAAATCTTGGCATAATCTTGAATGGTTCCTGGTTTATTACGTGGTAAAGAAGAATTGCAAAAACTTGGATAAGGTGTAGTGCTGCAAGGAATTTCTGGGGTTCTAAAGATTGGTAATGAGTCAGCTAAGGAAAAGAAGAGAAGTACGAAAAGAAAAGAAATGATGCTTAAGGAATATATTTTGGAAGCCATCGTCATGATCTTGATTAAGAAAGAATTGGATCAAGATATTGGATATAATGTGGCGTTTGTGTTTAAACTATATTATATATAGTGCCTGTATATTTTTAACTTTATTTTTTTTACATTCCGTTGAGCGATCTTCTTTATGCAAAATAAGTTAAGTTTCAAGTTTCATCGTTACAAAATACGTGTTTTCAAAAAGATATATTATCTTTTTATCAATATCATTATTACGAAGCAGATTTTATCTCACAACCTTATCAAGAACATTATTGGAAGACAAATGTTATCTTCGGTAGCCGACTTTATCTTCACGCAATTATCGCAAGAATTGAGCATCAACTTTTTTCAAGTATATAAGAAGGAATTTTTCATCAGTTGAAGCACGAGTGGCTTTAGATGGTGGTTTTTAGACGAGCAAAATTCAAGAGAGCAAAAATATTCACAATTAGAGAGAAGAATAAAAAATCTCTTATAAGAGAAATATATTTAAGTCTTGAAAATTATACTTTAATGTTATATTATAATCAACAAATATATAATAGAAATTATGAGATAAAACGGTTAGAAAATATATTAAAAAGGATACCTTTAGGTTAATAATATGGAAAGTATTAAAAGGAAATTTAAAGATATAGATAGGTTAATAAATGAGTTAAAAGAAGAAATAAAAATTCTTGAACCCAGATTAATAGAATTAGAAGAAAATATAGTAAAAATAGAAAATTTAAATTTACCTCCCTTTTCAGATTGTTATACTATTATAGAAAGTATTACACATTGATCTCAGACACTTGAATTAATTCTCGCTTTAAATGTAATAAGCAAATTAATTCAAAATGAGATTTCTTTTTTTTAGAGAGAACGAAGCAAACTAATTGAAAACCATGCGAGAAGGAGCACCGCCAGCAGAATCACCAGGCAAAGCAATCTGCACCCCAAGGGCAATAGAAACAAGCCAGACGTAGTGGTCTATTAGATATCAAAGAAGTAGCTAAGCAATTTATGTGGATGATTTTGAGCCAATATAAGGATCAAATGGACATGCCACATTAGATAGAATCTAAATACTATCTTTCATGGGGGTATTGAGTTGGATTTGCAAGTCAAATTTTGGCACCTTCAATGCCATCACTTCTTGAGCTGATCTTTTACTTCTTCATCTATTTTCTTTTGAAATAAATGAGATCCGATTGAGATTTGAATTCGATATTTTACAACTTGTCATATAAAAATGACTAGTGCCATTAAATTAAAACTTATATTGACATTTTCATTATTTTTTTGTTTACTCGTTTATTCAATTGTTTATGATATGCAAGAAGAAAAAGAATAGGAATCATACAGCAAACAATTCCGACTTAGAAGATAAAGGAAGAGGGCAGTAAAGGTTTTACTAACTAAGCTGTACATTTTATGTAATGCAAGAAAATGTTTTGAGTAGCTTGGGAAATTAAGAAAAGGATGTTTAAGTAATCAGCATGCGTAACATGATCAATATTATTTATTTATTATATAGTACCCAAATTCTCATAGCAAATTGCAATTACAGTTCTCCTAATTGCTCAGTTCCAACCTTCACCACATGTTTTCATAACTTCACATGCACTCTGCAGTAGTCTCCTGAGCTGTCGCGGTGCCCACTCTCAGTGTGACTTTGTCTTTGTCACATCTTTTACATATATATATATATATATATATATATATATATACACATACACACACACACACACACAAACACACACACTCAAAATAGCAAATTCTTGCCCTCCTTGGACTACACAAATTCTTGTTGCAAATGGACAATATTTAGGACAAGGAAACATGAAATTATAATTTAGGTTTTAGCGAAGGTTAAGGTCTTTACAATTAAACTCTTCACTTGGAAGTAGAAAGCCAATACTGAATTACATTACTTCAATTCACGATTCAATTAAAATTCAGAACATTACAAAAAAAAAAAAAAGGTCAGAGTTTCAATTCATGAGATCATATAATTAAGAAGTGGGATTTCCTTTGACCCTCGATGTTACAGTCAAAAATCAATATTATAATTATTCTAAGATGAGATCTAAATTTTTTCAGAAGGATGTAATTTTGACCGTTAGGCTGATGGAAGATAATATTACAATTGCTTTTGTGTTTAAACTCCTAAACAAGATTACTTTTTCATAAGAGAAATTTTATTAAAAGCAAAAGTATGCAATGCTGTTCAAAACAAAAAAGTACAACTCCCAAAAATTGAATTGACTTCTTCAAAGCTTGTTCCGACGATGATAAATATAATCAAATTTACCTTATATGCAACGAAATAATTATTATCTATTTTCTTTTTAAAAAATAAACACTTTTGAGGACTGAATAGAACAAAAATAATTAATTTTTAAAGAAATTTTAGTACAAATATAGTAATTTTAAGACTCAAACTAGTAAACATGACTTGGAAATTTAAGTTCAAGTGTTATAAATAACAAAAAGCAATTCTGAAACAGTTTTGTCTTTACAATAGATCAACCCGACTTGAACTTGATCTTTTATATATATAAAAGAAGTAACACTAGCTTGATACAAGTAAGAGATTAGATTTAAGTATAGTATATTCCCATTTGGGAAGTACTTACAAGAATTTTGACAATACTTAATTGAGCAGCAAATTTCGTCTCTGTGTAATTATATTATATTAAGTGTTCACCCACTTTTCCTCCATTATTTCACGTGCTTGTGCTTCTGCATTAACATATCTATCAACGCGGTTTTGAACAATAATACAAACTTGAATAATGCACACACACTTCATATATATATATGCAGTAGTTCATGTGCCAAAATTCACCAATCGAATCCATAATCATGAATTCTACTCTTTTATGCATAATTTCTTTCTTTTTGATGCTTTACATCTCTCCGTCTTTAGCTACTACTCTTTCTCCTACTCTCTCAGGCAAGCTAGATAAGCTCTGCAACTCCACGCCTTACCCTTATTTCTGCCAATCTTACATACCCAATACTAAATCTCCTAACATTCATGACTATGGCAGGATCTCCATTGCCAAAACTTTGCGTCAATCTAAGAAATTTCTCTCTTTAATCAATTATTTGCTTACTCTTCCTTCATCTACTTTCCCATTCACTACTCTCGGTGCTCTTCGAGACTGCCAATTACTAGCTCAACTCAATGTAGAGTCACTCACTTACACTTTGAACTCTATTAATTATACTGATACTCTTCAGAGCTTGAAAGCTATTGATTTACAGACTCTGCTCAGTGCTACTTTAACCAATTTACAGACTTGTTTCGATGGAATTCGAGCTTCGAAACCCGATTCTGATGTTATTGAAACCTTGCTTGCTCCAATTAAGAATGGAACCAAGCAATGTAGCATCTCTCTCGCATTCTTCACTCGCGGTTGGGTTCCTAAAAAGAGAGGCAGGAGTCTGATTTCGGAGCGGAAGTTTATATTTTCGGAGTTGAAAAATGGAGTGAAAGATGGTCTGCCATTGAAGATGAAGAGATTTACGAGAGAGTGAGCAAAAGGCAGCTTCTGGAGTCGAATGGGAGTGTTGTGGTTAATCAAATGGTGGTTGTGGATAAGAAAGGGAGTGGGAATTTTAGCAGCATTAATGATGCGATTGCTGCTGCACCTAATGGTACTGTTAATGGATACTTTTTGATATACGTGAAGAAAGGAATGTATCAAGAATATGTTTCCATTGATAAAAGCAAGACGAATATAATGATGATTGGAGATGGCATTGGCCGGACTGTCATTACCGGCAACCGGAGCGTTGTTGATGGCTGGACCACATTTAATTCTGCAACTTTTGGTAAAGTCTTATAGTAAACCTTTTACTTGGTCAATATCCTCTTTTTTTTTAACCCAACCACTAATATGATTAAAGGGATTCGATTCGATAAAATCGCTATCTTTTAAATATTTAAAAATACTTTATATATATAATTTCAATATTAAATATGTGTAAAATAAAACTTTAAAAATTTAGGTTTAGACGTATCAATAATTTTTTCTTTTATCCTATGGGTTCAATATGATTATCAAAAGCTTAAAATCCACAAAAGCAAATCGACCTATCTTTGAAAAGTTACGCTTATGTATATTACTATATTTACATTTTCATTTTAATATATATAAATATAAATTATATAAATTGAATAAAAACGAATCGAGCAGACAAATGCAGATTGTTCTTACATCCTATCTCATCTCTTCTTGTTGAGGTTACTTGATTAAAATCCTTTTCCAAAGAAGTAGCTAGTGTGTTAACTATAGCTATGTCCACTAATCATACTATACATCTTGATTGACAGAGAAATGAATAATATGTTTTATGCAGCTGTTGTTGGGCAAGGATTTGTAGCAGTGAACATGTCATTCCGCAACACAGCCGGGGCGATCAAGCATCAAGCAGTAGCAGTTAGAAATGGAGCAGATATGTCTGCATTTTATCTCTGCAGTTTCGAGGGCTATCAAGACACTTTATATACTCACTCTTTAAGGCAATTCTACAGAGATTGTGAAATCTACGGAACAGTTGATTACATATTTGGAAACGCAGCAGTTGTTTTTCAAAACTGCAAAATCGCTTCCAGACTTCCTATGACCGGCCAATTCAACACCATCACTGCACAGGGCCGAACAGACCCCAATCAAAACACAGGAATTTCAATACAGAATTGCAGTCTGAAAGAGGCCAAGGACTTGGCGGAGAGCAACTCAAGTGTTAGAACTTATTTAGGTCGGCCATGGAAGGAGTATTCGAGAACTGTGATTATGCAGTCTTACATTGCTAGCTTAGTTGATCCAGCCGGTTGGTTTCCATGGAATGGAAGTTTTGCTCTCGAGACTCTTTACTATGCAGAATTTAATAATAGTGGGATTGGATCAAGAACTGGGAACCGGGTTACTTGGCCTGGTTATCGGGTGATTAATGCTACTGAAGCAGCCAATTTCACTGTCACTAATTTTATACAGGGAGACTTTTGGTTGAAGACAGCTGGAGTTCCTTTTACTGCTGGTTTCATCTGAACACTGCCTTGTTTATTTTTTATTTTTTAATTAGCTTATATTATTTTTCAATTATTGAAATTTTGCTATAATCAAATGTTGTTTTGGAATGTATGAATTTTGCGTTCATTGGATGCTCTGAGCAATAGCATTTGTTGGTGCAATTTACAGAACTAAACAAATATAAATTTTAAAAGAAACTGTTTTATTATGCGGAATTTGATTGTAAAAGAATCAAAACAGGCAAATTATATAATTGATATTGGCAATTTGACATGTTCTGCTAAGTGAACAGCCAATTGCCAACAGCTATATATATATATATATATATATATATATATATATATATATATATATATATATATATATATATATATATATAATCTAAGGAAGAATAAGGTTGGTTCTGTGCAGTGGAGCATCGTACACGTTCAGTTTGATTGTCGGGATTTGGAAATGTTGAAAAGGCAATGATTGAGTAAAAGAAAAATATAAATAGCTTCAATTGCAGCATATTCCACGGTTTCCAAGTCTTTAAATCACCAAAGCAACTCAACAATATGGTTTTGCTCCAAACCCATGAAAGGGCCGTTTAGTTTGCAACCACAACAACCTCATCATATGCTGGACTTTTCTTTTCTTTAAAAAAAAAAAAAAGATTTACACATTCATCACTAATAATAGCTTGAAGATTTGGACTGTTAGTTAGAATTTGTCTGATTTTTGAGATATCTTGAGAAAGATAAAATTCGGTAAATATTTCAAAAATTAACTCTCCGATATTAAAAACTTTCAAAAAACAGAAATGATTATAGGAAAAAAAAGTATACTCGACTTGAGTACTGTTAAGCTATATCTATACAATTTAAATTACTTAAATGCTTATATAACTGTTATTATCATTGATTATGTAATGTTTTCAACTGTTGTGAAACTGTAACAGTGGAGTCAATTTCATCTACGGTCACTGAACTTACGACTTATCATCCAAAAGTAATTGATTTTTTTCGTAACTTAAAATTCATTAAATTTATCATATTTTTGCATAAAAATCATGTTCACCGATTTCAAGCGAGGATCCTTATCCGATTGATAACATGGCACGCCACGTCATATGTCTGGACATACGTAGCACGTCTCATGTTTGAGTCAATTTCATCAACGATCACTGGACTTACGACTTATCATTCAAAAATAACTGACTTATTTTTTTGTGACTTAAATGTCATTAAACTTATCATATTTTTACAGAAAAGTCATCCTGATCAGACATAAATAGAGATGAATTTATTGACACGTCTCAGCTATGACACATTAATTATGAACGTAATCAGCTATGGATATACATGGATTGCTAATGTATCAAATATGACACATTTGCTGATGACTGTAATTTGGCTGTTGACGTGTCAAATATGACACATTAGCTGATGATACGGCAATAAATTTATCTCCATGTGTATTCGGTTAAGATCACTTTTCTGCAAAAAGATGATAAGTTCAGTGACATTTAATTTACGAAAAATAAATTAGTTACTTTTAGGTGATAAGTCGTAAGTCCAGCGACCGTAAATGAAATTAATCCAAACATGAGACATACCATTTGTGTTCAGGTATATGAAGTGACATACTATGTCACCAACTGGTAAGGGTCTTCGCCAGAAACCAGTGAACGTAACTTTTATGCAAAAATATGATAAGTTCGGCAATTTTTAAGTTATGAAAAAAGTCAATTATTTTCAGATAATAAATCGTAAATTCGGTGACTATAGATGAAATTGACCTATAATAGTTGTAATATCCCAATAACGATTTCAAACGGTATGAAAATTAATCTAACTATAGCTCATAAGCAGTTTCATTATCAATTACGATTCACAAAAATTTTTATAGGTCAGGTACATATACGAAATGGCACATGAGATGAAATTACTAATCAAAAGGAATTAATACAATATATATTATAGTTAAAAAAAAGTAGTAAGGTACATAAGTGGCATTTTATGGTTGAATTGATGCATCAATTATTTCAAAAAAGAAATTTTTTTTCTATATAAAGTCAAACGATAGACTTCAACTCGGTACAAGTCAACGGTTTTCTTTTTTTTTGCTACTATAGAGGCAAATTTTATAGCATGTGTTATCAATTATCATTGAAAGGTAAAAACTTGCCCCCTTAATGCGTGTCACGTTTATCTATAAATAATATTATTTTATTATTATTATTTTTTATTTTCCTATCATTTCTATTGTAATGGATGAATACTATATAATAATAATAATTTTATACTTATTTCTTTCATACCAAAAAAAATAAGAGAAAACTTGTATATGTATGTCTATATATATATATACATCAGATTTATTACAGCTCATCATTAACGAATATCTCTGTTTAGGATATCACCAACATTAGATTAGATAATAGATATATTTAAAAACAATACCAATAATGAAAACCACAAAGTTATTTTGTTGGATGCATGAAAAGGACAAAGTTGTTAGTTAGATTGGCATTAGATTATTATTTTATTGTACAAGATATACATTAACAACATTCTCAAAAAGGAAAAAAAAATACATTAAGAACAAATAAAATCTTTATTATTACTCCTAATCACCTTATAATGTATTAATTAATACTTTATTATAATATTAACGATGTTCTTGAAATTGGACCCATTTATGATTGTCGAATTGGAAAAATTGAGAACACGCCTTTGATTTGATGAAATATTGAAAAAAATAGTAAAACATTGAGTTGAACATATTAAAAATCCGCTTTAAATATATATATATATATATATATATATTATTTTAATATACATTGTGTAAAAATAATATTTTTTGATAATTGTTTAATAATATTTAATTACTTGTAAAAAAAAAATAAAATTCCATTGAGCTAGAGGTTGGACAACTAAAGTCATCGATCAAACTAGATGTGAAATTGATTTTGACAATATTAATTAATAAACAAAAATTCTGTATTCAACTATTCAGTATTTATATTCGTGACGTTATGAATACCAAATGAAAAAGGCAAATCTTAGCGGTGGAGGTGTAGACTAAGACCCTGCACATACCCTCTATCTATATATATATATGTATATGAACCTGCATAACCCATATTTTCCATTAACTTTCTTAATCAAGGTCATGACCATGGCTTCCAAATTATGTTCCTTGAGCACCATTTCCTTTCTTGTCATACTTTGCTTCTTCTCCTTAGCAGACTCGTTACCAATCTTTAATACCCCAGAAATCCCTTGCAGCTTTACACCTTATCCGAGTTTTTGCATTTCTTCTTTACCATCTACAAAACCGGGAACCATGCAAAACTGTGCCAAGATTGCCATTCTTCAATCTTTATCAAATGCAAGAAACTTACTCTCACTTGTTCAACACTATTTAAATCTTCCTTCTACATCCTACCAGTCCACCATTCTTGCACTTGAAGATTGTAAATTCTTGGCTGAACTCAACGGAGACTCATTATCCTATGCATTCAACACCATAGATTCAGCCCAAAATAACAATCTTCCAAGATCATTGCAAAATGATTTGTTAACCTTGTTAAGTGCTACCTTGACTAACCATGAAACTTGTCTTGAAGGGCTTCGGTCTACGGTCTCAGCTTCAGGTGTTCTGAATGAGCTAGTAGGCCCTCTTTCTGATGGAAGCCATTTTTATGGTACATCTCTTGCTCTTTTCAGACATGGTTGGGCTCCTGAGGCAACTTCTAGAGGTAGATTTCTCAAGGTAACGTTGCCGTTTTTACAGAATGTAAATGTGAGGAAAAAGGTGGTAGTGAAAGTAGATGGAACTGGGGATTTTATTACCATTACTGATGCTGTTAATGCCGCTTCTAATAATACTGTTAGCACCGATGGATATTATGTAATTTATGTCACTGCTGGGATCTATAATGAGTACGTTTCAATTCCCAAGTACAAAAAATATTTGATGATGATCGGAGATGGGATTGATCAGACTGTGATTACAGGCAACCGAAGCGTAGTCGATGGGTGGACTACTTTTAATTCTGCAACATTCGGTAAGACTACATTACAAAAGTCAATCAAATTTAAAACCTCCTGCACTTTTAATTGAATGTCATCACCAGGCTAAGGCCTTAGAATCGATCTTTACTTTAGTATATAATACATTTTGACATGACAGCAAGTTATTAATCAGCTAGCTTTTTCATGAAGGATATTATGTAAATAATGAATGATTTTGGGGTGCAGCTGTAGTTGGTGAAGGGTTTGTAGCAGTGAACTTAACAATTCAGAACACAGCAGGAGCAATAAAGCACCAAGCAGTGGCACTGAGAAGTGGAGCTGATTTATCTGCATTCTACAACTGCAAATTCGAAGGGTATCAAGATACTTTATATACACATTCTATGAGACAATTCTATAGAGATTGCGAAATTTACGGAACAATAGACTACATATTCGGCAACGCTGCAGTTGTTCTGCAGAACTGCAACATTTATTCGAGATTACCTATGCCTAACCAATACAATACGGTAACAGCACAAGGTAGAACCGACCCTAATCAAAACACAGGAATTTCGATACAGAATTGCAGCATATTAGCAACTGAGGACTCGGCAACAAGCGATATAAAATCGTACCTGGGGAGGCCATGGAAGGAGTATTCAAGAACTGTTGTGATGCAATCTTTTATAGATAATCTTATTGATCCTGCCGGTTGGATAGAGTGGTCCGGAGATTTTGCACTTTCTACACTTTATTATGCAGAATTTGATAATAGAGGACCAGGATCAGTTACTAGTAACAGAATTACATGGCCCGGTTATCATGTGATTAATGCCACTGATGCTTCTAATTTCACTGTTTCTAACTTCACACAGGGTGATATCTGGTTGCCCAATACTAAAGTGCCTTATGTTGGTGGTTTAATGTGAATTTTTTAATACGTATGATCAATAATTTACTTTGCTGGTGTGTATTTTTTGTGGTAATTAATCTTATTTATATATGTTGCTGGTGTAAATCAGAAGATTTCTATGTTGTTTAAGAAAAATAATGTGATTTGTTTAGATTAATAATGAGCTGAGATTGACATGCTCCTTATTATTAATAATTGATATATTTTGAAGTTTATGTATATGCATCCACGTTCAAAGTTCAAACCATATGATTTCTGTGAAAGAAAATTAAAATTGTGTGCATATCGTGGAGGTAACATCCGCCTCATTCTGTACGTATATGTCGTGAAGACACATAATCTTTTCGTAGGGAGTACTATAAGGTCCGTCTAACAAGAAGAACTTTTATTACTTTCTATATTAGGTATAAGAGCTAAGACCATCTCAGCAAGAGAGGATCGCTCAACTCTCCAATGCAGCCATATCTACAGCACAAGCGCCATGTAACTAGAGATCAAAAAAAAAAAAAAAACTTGTCACTCTAATACTTGTTTTTCTTTTGAATTTTACATGAGAATAAAATTAATTAAATAAATATTAATTAATATTTAGATTGATTTAAATCCTTTTTTATGTTGAATAAAAAGAAGTTGGAGACTCATTTGGAGCATTTAGAGATGTCAATTTATGTGAAAATTTGTTAAATGCATGTGGATTATGTTGATAGAGATGGCCTAAAAATTCTACGGATCATAATTATTTTATATTTAAATTTTAGTGGTCATTCAATTAATTTAAATTTATATTGAATAATAAATCTAGAAAAGAAGCGAAAACGCACTTTTAAAATAAAATTGTTTTATAATCCTTACTCAAATTCAAAACATAGTTAAAAGTATGAATGAGTATGGACCGGTTCATGAATAAAAAAATTAACCAATCCATTAAAATTGATTTTTTAAAATTACTAACCATTAACCGGTCCGCTATATTCGGTTAATCTATCTACCAATTTTGGTTTGGTTAACCAATATCTTTTGGTTAACCATTAAAATTTATAACATAAAATTATAAAAAAATTAGATAAATTTTAATTTAATTTCAAATATGCAAAGTAATTCAAAATAAAAATTCACAAAATAAACATAATTTACTAGCTAAAATTTATATTCTATAAATTATTAGATAATATTAGAGGTGAGCATGGACCGGTTAACCTGTCAATGAATAAAAAATTTAACCAGTACATTAAAATCAAATTTTTAAAATCATTAACCATTAATCAGTCCGCTACATTCGGTTAATCAGTTCACCGATTTCAATTTTTTAGTTTGATTAATCAATATTTTTTGGTTAACCATTAAAATTTATAATATAAAATTATAAAAAAATTAGATAAATTTAAATTCAATTTCAAATGTGCAAAGTAATTCAAAATAAAAAAAATCACAAAATAACCATAATTTACTAGCTAAAATTCATGTTCTATAAATTACTAGCTAATATTATAAAATAGATTTGATATTTATTGAAAATCAATATACATGATTCTAATTCAAATAAAATTTTAAATAATATTAAATAATATAACATAAACTCTAAAATATAGGAAAATGTAATTGAATGTTATTAAGTAAAATATGAACATCAATATATGATAAAAATAATATATATAAAAGTTAATCGGATACTACATATAAATATTACTATATAATTAAATAAAATGACATAATCAATATAAATTTAGTTTAAAATATTATAAGAAATATAAAAATTAAGGTATAAAAATACAAATTTAATTAAAATATATTTTAAAATATTATTTTATGTATATTTTAGAGAGAAATAGGAAAAAAATTTACTATTTAAGATATAAAAAAATATTATATATATGAACTAATGGTTAACCGGTATTT
This sequence comes from Excoecaria agallocha, assembly GCA_037975025.1. NCBI lineage: Eukaryota > Viridiplantae > Streptophyta > Magnoliopsida > Malpighiales > Euphorbiaceae > Excoecaria > Excoecaria agallocha. The sequence goes on from CM075808.1 coordinate 70,626,315, forward strand.
AAAAATTTAAACCGTAACTAAAAATAAAAAATATAAAAATTAAAAATAGTAATCGAGTCCATCAGATCGATTAATGATAAAAATTGATTGAAGTTCGGATCGATTTTGCGATTAACTATATATCCGATCTTTGTTGTTTCACCACTTGTTAAAAGGAGAACGAACGCTCGCTTTTCTATTCACCCGTCGAGGATAAATAACAAATTATATCCTTAAATAGGGATCAACTATTATAAAGAAAAAATACAATATTGCGACATATTTGAACTATTCAATTTTTTTGTGGGATATTTGTATTAAACTTTTTATGCCTTGAACTTTGAGTTTAAGTTTTTCTAAATTTCAGTTTTTTTCTCAAATTTTTAAAATTTTTAATTTTACCCCAATTTATTTTATTTTTCAGAACTTTTTATTTAAATACCTATACTAAAAATTTTAACTCATATAAAATGAAATTATGGAGGTACTCAAAGATTTTTAAAAATTATTTTGAAATTTAAATTCTAAAATTTTTGGCTTCATTCATTTTTTTCATATTAATTTAAATGCTGAAAACTTACAACGGTCATCTATTTTTAAGAAAATAATTATCAAACTCACTCTATTTTAAAACAATTTTTCTAAATGCTTTCAAGAATTTTTTACAAATATTTTGAATTTTTCAAAAGTTTTATTTAGAAAATTTTTAATATGATCTGCAATAATATTCAACAATACTATCACTGAAAATTTGTCTACTATGTGATCTACATGAAAACAATTAAGCAATCAACAATTATTGGACATTAAATTAAACATTATCTTGCATTAATAGTTCATCTAAAAAATTAATAATAACATTAAACAAAGTTAAAGTGCTTATAGACTTTCCGTAAAGACAATAGAGCAAACTCGTTTTGATTGGTATTACAGGTTTGGGTAGAAAATTTTAAAGTAAATTTATAGATTTTTGACGTATTTTAAAAAATATAAAAATGAGAAAAAATATAAAGCTACTTTGTAAAAAAAAAATTATTAAAAATTAAACAAATATTGAAATAAATAAATAAATAAAGGTAGGCTGGAGAAAATAAGGAAATGTGATGTAATGCCACCGATTTTAATGATACAAACGTGTGCGCAACAAGCACGTCCGCACTGGATTACAAGCATTTGCTCTTTAAATTTCCCTAAATCTAAGATCGAAAGATTCAAAAGCCTCGTCTGCTTCGTCTCAATCTGATGGCGGTCTCTTCGTCTTCCATCTCCTCTTACACCTCCGATTCGTCATCGTCATCGGACTCTTCCTCTTCTCGTCATCGGCGCCGACACCGCAGACGTCGAGACCAAAACAGAGATGCTCTTAAGATCCGCAAGAAGAGTAATAAATCCCGCTCCAAAAGAAGCCGTAGACCCCGTCACCACTCCTCAGATTCTTACAGCTTATCTTCTGATTCTTACTCCAGGTTTCTTCCTAGCAAACTTAAACAGTTAGATTTCCATGTTCTTCTTTTTATCAATTTGAATTATTCAATTTCTGGATTTTGTAATACCCCAAATTTTTCTTATAATTTTGTGTTCTGTATAATCTGCTTAATTTTCATACCTTTGTTTAGTAAAAAAATTTACATAACGTATGGAAGTCTTAGAGCTGTTGTTATTTATGTATATGATGTTTCCATAGGAAAAGAAATAATCAAATCAATGTACTTGCTTGAGTTTGCTACTTTTTATTTAGCCTTGTGTCTAATTGTTCATTGTATGATATTTTTCTCATTTTCACATGAAATGTGGATAGCTACTTTTTAGATTGAGTTATTGAAGTGCAAAAATTGTTATATACTCATTGGTAGTTAGAGATTATTGATGATTTTCTTCATGACATTTTGTTTTCATTTCTGAATTGTTTGTAATAGTGATAGTGCATCTGAAAGTGAGCATGAAGCATCTACTCATTCAAAGAGGCCCAAGAGAAGTGACAAACCGAAGAAGGTGATTGCTTAATGCTAGTTCATTTACTTCTCATTTCAAATTTTCTTCTCTTCTATTTGTCTCATATAATTGTTAATTTATTTTGTAGAGCAAGGACAAGGACAGGAGCAAGAGTCATCGCCACAAACGTCGGAAGCTCAAAGTTAAGGAGGTAGGCTGCAATTCTCCACATAGCCTTGACTTAAGCATGACAGTTTAATATATATTTATTTACTTCATAAGTTGCATGCTTTTGAAAGTTTTGAAATTAACTGCATAGACAAATTATCAATGCCTGAGATACTTATAAATCATTCTGCCTATCTATGGTTGGCTCTTTGAAAATTGGAGCTGGGGTCTGTAACATGATGTCTGGGTGGCTTGCCTGGATTTTCATTTGTCTTGGGATTTTCCTGGCAATGGGAGCTGTATATAGAAGCAGCAGGAGGAGAGAAGCAGTAGCCCTGTTCAGCTTTCTAAGGTATAATTTCATGATCTGAGCTCACTAGCATTGTAATTTATGCCTTTGATGACCTCTTATGTATATTATATATTTTTTTCGTTTTCAGTTTTTAGGACGTGACAAGGAGGAGGGTGTGCGTCGCAGCGCAGTTTCTGGGAAAAAGGTGAGATTTGTTGATTTCTCTGCCATAGAACTTCTTGAAAGATATTATACATTTTGTGGAATAACAGTTATTCGCTCTCAATTGTCTGATTCTGATTTGTAGATTTTACTGAAATTTGAGAAGTCAAAAGAGGATAAGGAGGCAGAAAATAAACGGAATGAGTTGCTGAAATTTTTGAATGCTAGCTTTGATTGATTTGTGGCAGCTATTAACAGGCGCTTTTCAGCTGAAAGTTTCAAGCATTTGCTGCCAGATACATGTTTATCTAGCATATCCAGGTTCTCATGAAAGTGTAAAATTGAAACTGCTAAGTTTTACTTTTCAATTAGCGAGACTCATTGTATGAATTGGAAGTTTTCAAGCATTATTTATGTAAAGTAACAGTCAGTATTCACAATTCAGGCTTGACAATCTGCGAAGATTTGTTTCTGATCTCACCAAGATATAAAATTTCAAGAATTTCATTTACAAAATTAAAGTGTCTTCTATTAGTTTTTTAAGAGCTTCAATACTTTTAAAGCTCCTCTTATCTCATGGTTTTCTTTTATTTTGTTTTTGAGGCTATTCGACTTCATTTGAGCAAAATTATTGTTGGGGTTTTGTGAAACATGTATCTTGATTGCAATATCAATTACTAGGAGGGAGGATCCGCCTTATATCCCTAGATTGAATACATTTTACGTTTGTGGATTTAAAATTCAGGAACTCAAACTAAAAGGGTCTATTGGCAATTTCATAATATCTAGTTTTGTTTTATAAATCTGGTGAAAAAGCTTGTCTATTTGTTATTGAATTGATGTGGTGCCTGTTAATATTGAACTCCACATTTATCAAAATTTGACAGGCTTGTTACAAGTTAAAAAGCCAGTCATAAATTCAGTAGTCTATTTATTTACATCAAATCTTTGGCATTAGTATACAACAAAATCGCAAAAATAAGAAAGATTAAACACAATACAAACTTGTGTTCGAGGTCATTTATGATGCACAGAGTATGTTTAAGGCTAATTAAGCATTGGATATTGCCAAAATAATGCTGCAATGCTGAGAAAATTTAGTGTTAAAATAAGAATTAGCGACTGTTTCCTTGAAACCAGTCACACAATTCAGCCTATGATTTCGTAGTTGGAATGCATAGTAATCCTCTTTAAGATATTATAAAAATTAAAACCACTCAAATGAACCAAATCAAATCAATAATGAAGTGTCACTTATGCATGGTAAGCATCATCTTATTTGTTTTTTTCAACCAACTCATTTTATGTGTCTATTTTCTATTAAATTGGTTCATAAAGTTTTCATTAATCAGGACTATACAAGATAAAAATAAATTTGTGCTCGTATGATAGATTAGCCTATAATTTTTCTTATCAAATTCTTAATTCTAAACACGAAATATTCCTATAATAGATATAGCAATAATTTTTGTTCAATGCCATTAAAATGAATTGATTTTGAATCCAATATCTTGTTCGGTTTTAGTTAAATGCTTAGTGCTGGCAAAGTCAGGCCAACCCGACAACCGTTTGTATGATAAACATTCTGAAAATCTTATTCTCGGAGTTGGTTATTTCGTTGGTTGAAGTGTGGCGAGGCTATTTTTGCGTAGATCCTTAATCAAGCGCCACAAATGCATTCCTCAAATTATGGAAGCAAACGATATATATACTGAAGCTAATTAACCCAACCCCAAAAATCCAAAACACTGAATATGTCGACTTTGGCAATTTTTTTATGCGTTGTACTGGCCATTCCATCTGAATTGCAAGCTCAAGATATAGTAACAAAAGCCTGTGATAGAGCTTTATACAAAGATGTATGCAGATCATCATTAGCATCAGCTCCTAATAAGGCAGACAAGAAAAGCGTATGCGAATTTGCATTAAATTTGACAAAAACAATTGGAAATCATATTAAAACGCAAATCGGATCCTCACCGGATCCAGCAGCCAAAAAACCCGAAGCAGACTGTTCTACTAACTATAGTAACGCAATGGATTGCATTAAAGAAGCACAGACAGCTGCTGCCGCCGAACAATACAATGATGTTAATACACAGGTGAGTGCTGCAATGACTGCTGCCGATACTTGTGAAACTGGATTCAGCGAAACTTCTGCTAAATCTCCATTAACTGAACTTAATACTATGTTTACTCAGCTTTGCAGTACTGTTCTAGCAATTACTAATGCTTAATTTTCCTCCTTTTTGTATAATTTTCACCAAATTCTTGATGTACTGGTCACTGTATTCTTCCATGAAGTTATTTCTTTTTGTCGAGATAATCAATTAACTAACACACAATCATATAAAAGAAGGTGCAAAATGCTTACGTACTTGATCCTGGTGATTACACGTTGCTTCATTTAATTGTTCTTCAGTGATTTAACACTTGAAACGAAATTAAGAGTAGAAAACTCGAAGCCTAAATGCGGTAATCAGAATTGAAATATGAAACATTTTAGTCCCAAATGCTGATGTACGAAATATTAAGTAAGTTGCACTAATTAATAATACCGTAAAATCTGATCAATTTATATTTTGAAAGGGCCATCAACCAATAATTTCACATTTAAATTACAAGATTTTCATCAATATCAAATAATTTAAACCGGCGTTGTAAATATATGTTTAAATGGTTGAAAATTTGCCTACTTCTTTCGAATTCCACTCTTTGATTTCAGCACCAAATATGTAACTATCCCAAGAAGACGTGTGTGTGATGAAAAGTGGATAATTAAGCGTTAGAAATTGCCAAAACAGTGCTACAAAGGTGGGAAAATTTAGTGGTAAGAGCAGCAACAGGAGACACAGCAGTTGTTTCCTTGAAAGAAGTATCGCAAGTAGTTGCAGCAGTCATGGCAGCACTAACCTTAATATTAACTTCTGGGAATTGTCCAGATGCAGCAACTGTTTGTGCTGCTTTAATTGAATCCATTGCACTGTTGTAGCTACTTGTGCAGTCCGTTACGGCTCGTATAGTTTCTGGGTTTGTGCAAAGTCCCAGTTTTTTTGTGATTTCACTGCCGGTTGACGATACTAAACTTAGTGCAAATTCGCATAAGGCTTTCTTATCCGCCTTGTTAGGAGCTGTTGCTAGAGCTGATGTGCAGGCTTCCTTGTTTAAAGCTTTTCCGCATGCTTTTTTTGCGATATCTTTAGCTTGCAATTCTGCTGGAATTGCAAGTAAGATAAAGAAAAGAATTGCCAAATATGACATCTTTAATTTTGTTGGTCAGATTGAATAATGGAATAAATAACAGTCTTTGATGGGTATTTATACACTCTGTTTGATAATTAAAGGTATGGATCTGAGAAGAAATAGTTAAACCATCCAATTCAAAGTACAGTGATGATGCTCAGATACTTATTAAGTATTTCTCCAAGGAATTTCTGATTAGTCGGATGATATTTCGGATTACTTTGCTATGTTAAGCTTTGATTTATTGCATTTGCTAATTTTAAGTTGGTTTTATTTGCAAAATTTTTCTTTTTCAGGTTTAAAATTTATCCGCTAAATCATTAGAAATTTTTAATTTAATTTTTTCTAATGACATTTATAGTTCTAATTAAGTTGACATTAATATTATCTTTCTTAAAAAATTTTATCCACCGAAGCATTTTGTTACAAGCTAACTTTTCCCATTTCTATGTAATTTTATGAATCATAATAAGAAAAATAACAACTTAATGATAAACTTTTCAAATTCGTCTCTGTTGACAACACCTGAACATCTTAATTTTTATGATTACTTTCTATATATATTTGTATCTGTCAATAATTTGATTTTACAAATCACCATATACAATAGTCATTCATGGGGTGGTGGCTTGGTGGTGATGCGGATTAGGTTAGAAATGAGATATTTCAGGATCGATTCCTGCTACCTTCTACGGAAAGAGACAAAGAACCTTAACCTGCAACGACGTTTCGAATTCGAATTTAATCGGTCCAATGAAATTTGAATACCAAATGGTTAATAAAACAAAATCATATATAATAGTCTATAAGTCCGCTTTTATAGTTGGCCGTGTTTGTATATAAACCAAACTAATAATAAATTACCACATAAAAAATAATTGTTTTTGCAACATCTCATTTAATTGACGTACGTACACCAAATAGTCAAGAAATTTCTGTTCATCAATAAAAATAATAACAAAAAAAAGCTCCATATTTAAGCTGGAAAAGATGTTGATCGTAATTTTGCCTCACAAACTTGTTATTAAATTAATTTTTTTATTATTTTAATAAAACTTTGGCTTTTTTTTCAGTATTTACTTATTAATTTGTTAATTTCGGATGTTAAATTATATTGGTGTTTTACATATATATCAAGAATTTTTCTCTCTAAAAAGCAAATTCTACATGATGATCCAAGAAATTGTTTTTCAATTATAATTTACAATAATTCAAAATAATATGCATATAATACAATGGCTTTAATTGATGATACCCGAAATTAGTATGACCTACATTTGTACCAAAATGTTGATAATTAATACAATAAATACAAGTTTAATTAGGCAATGTAATTAAATTAGAGACTAAGGTTTAGACGCCAAATCGGTCAAATTTAATATAAGATTGCAAAGCTTGATAAACTGTTGGTTGATAGCAGAGAGGATAGGATCAGGCTTAGTTTTTCCATTAAAAGCAGCGTTACACGACGTCGCATCATCTATAGCGACGGTGACCCTTTTTTTGACGTCATTGAAATTCTTGGCATCCAAAGAAATGATTGAATTCTCAAGCTGATCAATGGCATCATTGTATTTAGCACAACAATCACTTAAACATTGTTTCTTGATTAGATCAGTATAAGTTGAATTGAATTGTAGTTTGAGTCGTCTGTCGATTTCAGCTGCAGTCAATGAGACCATTTTTATTACAAATGTTGTTAGCTTGGCTAGATCAGTTGCATCTGTCTGTGGAGCTTCTTCCAGTACAAATTTGCATAAATCTTTGTCAGATGTTGCATTGCATGATGTGTCTATTAAATTCGGAGGCGGATTCTGCTGGCGAGAAGGAATTATAGCTACCAGTAACAACAGGAAAAGCACTTTCATATGCATAATTATTCGTATAAAATAACTAAGATGGGATTTGTTTGGGATCTTGAATAATATTTAAGGAATTCAAGAATGATTTTTAATAGAAAAACAAATTCTTGCACACCTCTTACCTGCGAGAGAAGCGCTTGTCCACTCAACTTAGCTGCTTTTTCTTGCATTGGCTAATTTTTAGCCTAACTGAAAGGTCTTACTTTATTTGTGAATTATGATTTTTGAAGCAGTGATTCTCCATTTAATTAACCTACCCCTCATGTCAAATATTTTCTATTTAATAATCTTGTAATTTTTTTCACAAACTCCATTTATATGCTAGCGAAAAACGTTAATTCTTTAAATTCAAACTGACCATAAATTTCTATCTAAACATTACTAGCATTAAAAACTCCGCACGATACTTGCCGCTACCAACTATTCGTTTCGTTCTTTTTTATTAGTCACTTTTGTTGTTTTTATTAGAATTAAAAAATAATAAATAGACTTAAATTTAGTATTAAATTACGTGATTAAAATTAAATTATTAAATCTGATTGATTTTAATTTTATTGAAAAAATAAATAAATTGAAAAAATAAATTAAATTACATTAAAAATCTAAAAATAATAAATAAATAAAATTTAAATTTTACTCAAAATTAACAGATAAAAAAGAACGGAATGAGTACTATAAAAATATCTTCAATGCTGTATAAATTCTCAGCAAGTCATTTCTCTATCCATACAATAATTTGACTAGAATTTTCAATTCTGTCGTGTAGTTCTCTATAAGTCATTTCTATCTCTAATTCTCTGTATAATAACTTGACGATCGGAATTTTTCTTGCTAAAAATTCAAAGCATTTTTCTTATTTTAGGGGATAGTAGCTAAAAATAATAACAATAATGAAAACAATATGCATCATGTAAAATATGGAGAAACATGGTTCGGATATGTGGGGCATATGCATTTAAATTGGGTGGTCAAAATCCTGCAAAATCAAACTGTCATTCTCGGAAAATTAATCATACCGTTTCCCAAAGCATCATTAAAGTACTGATTACTCTCATTTACTGCTCCTCCTTTTTTCACTTGTATGTCAATGGATCAAACACTAACATATCTCAAAATCTTACCAGAAAAAACCAACAAAAAATGGAGAGGATAACACACAGAACAATGGAGGTGAATGGGATAAAGTTGCACATAGCAGAGAAAGGAGAAGGGCCAATGATACTATTCCTCCATGGATTTCCAGAGATGTGGTACACGTGGCGGCATCAGATAGTTGGATTGAGCAGTGTTGGGTACCATGCAGTGGCTCCAGATCTAAGAGGGTATGGAGAAAGTGAAGGTGGTTCAGGTTCAATAAGTAGCTATACATGCCTAAACATTGTTAGTGATGTTATAGGTGTGATTGATGGTTTTGGAGAAGAGAAAGTGTTTGTTGTTGGTCATGATTGGGGTGCCATTATTGGTTGGTATTTGTGCTTGTTTAGACCAGATAGAGTTAAGGCTTTTTTTTGCCTTAGTGTTCCTTTCAACCCCAGAAATCCTAACATCAACCCTCTCCAGAACTTTCGTCTTCTCTTCGGTGATGACTTCTACATTTGCAGATTTCAGGTATTTCTTTCCCTTTATTAATCTATCTGACTAATTTGACGTCCTGGGTATCTTTTCCTTTTCAATTTTATTCGAAAGCATACGAGCGCCGACTAATTCAGTTTAACTTGGTAGGTATTGTTTAATACCACCTCACCGTGCGGCTAAATCTTTCCCAGCATCAGTAACATCATATTTTAGTTGACTACAGTTTTTCTTTTACAACACTACAAGGAAAAATCTCTCCTTTTCTTATCAATTTTTACTGTTACTGTTTAAGCAGAAAAAGGAAATTCTGTTAGACAAGTGCATTTGTTTCGAGGACTCGTACATTGGGTGCACATGCAATAAATGTTTGGTACTCTTCAAATCTAAGGTAACCATAGAAGATTGAATAATTAATTTGAAATGGCAGGAACCGGGAGAAATTGAAGCAGAAATAGAACGTGTTGGAACCGCTCAAGTCCTGAAGAAGATATTCACAGACCGAAAGCCAGGTCCCTCTTGCTTCCCCAAAGAAAATCCATTTGGAATTTCTCAAGATGATCCAATCAAGTTGCCTTCTTGGCTCACAGAAGCAGACTTTACTTACTATGTGAAAAAATTCAACCATACTGGCTTCACCGGACCCCTCAACTACTATAGAGCAATGGATTTGTATGGTTACCTTTTCTTCTATTTTTATTTTCAGAGTTATGTTAAGTAGAAAAATATAGTATATTTTACAATGACTTACCTTGCGAGCTACATGCAGGAATTGGGAGGCGACAGCCCCATGGACAGGGGCAGAGGTGAAAGTGCCAGTGAAGTTTGTGGTTGGGGATTTAGATATGGTATATACTACTCCTGGTATAAAAGAATATGTGCACGGCAAACGATTTAGGGACTGCGTGCCTCTACTGGAAGATATTGTTGTGATGGAAGGAGTTGGTCACTTCATCAATCAAGAAAAACCTGATGAGATCAACACTCTTATTTATGACTTCTTTAGGAGCTTCTGATCTTATGCTTATCATCGTCGCCATCCCCACGTTTTTGTTCCAAATTTTGTAATGTCTCGTCAATCATGATCGTTACTTATTTCCAACTTTACCATAAATTAAGTATTTTATGTCAGCTAAACATACTTGGCCAGATAATAGCTACAATCCCTAGTTTTAATCCTATTTAATCGCTATGGGCTAAGGCGGGATACTGAGCCAATTAACTTGACATTGCCGTGGGCCTGATCGGCAACGATTTGAAACTAAAGGCCATCGGCCGAATTCACTAGCTATAATAAGCTTTGGGGTAATGGGGGCAATGGGAAACTAAAACAGGCCACTCGAGGTACTTATTTAGGAGAAATCATTCCAAGAAAACCTGCAGCCACATGTTTTTAATAAACTGTGTTCACCATGAGTGAATCTAAACTTAAATCAATCAGAAGCATTTCTTGAGTTGAATATAACCGCCCACATTCAATACCTGAAAATAAAATATCCTTGAAGAACCAAACTGTATGCGGAAGATAAGTATAATTGCAATTCGTACTGGATTGATAACAAAAAAGCAAAATAACATGACAAAAGTTCCATAGGAACCTAATGTCTAACAAAATTTTTGGGACACAAAAAGTCAGAAAAAAAAAGAAAATAATTGCCTCAAAGTTTAGAGCTAAAACAAACTTAAACCCTAAAACCCCTGCTGTTTCTCCTTCCACGAGCTCTCTCAAACTTTCTTCCCTTTGATCGCACATATGGTTTGGTATGGCTGTGGGGAACACCAGGTGCTGGACCAAAATGCTTCACAGCTTCACGAGCATTCTTTGGACCTCTAAGGAGAACCTGCAAACCATTCAAGAAAGTCAGTGCTGGCGAACAAAAGTATGCTGCAGCTAATATACAAAAACGGAAGCAACAACATGCTGCAGCTTATTTGTAGCAAAGGAACAAATTAAAGGACATGAAAAAAGCACAACTTTCATTTCATTTCATTCTGACGTGGAAAGCAAGGAGATGAGTATCGCTCTTCAAATACATATATACAATTGAAGGATAAGCAATCATCTAATAATAATCAAATAATGCACAACAACCTAAATTGCAACAGTAACAACCTTTTGAGCATTTATCTTCAGCGAAACTGATTCATCATAAATCACATAGAAATGATAGAAAACAAAACACATGGATTTTGAGGAACTGGCAAGCGAATATAAATGAAATCCTAAAAACAGCTTTTTAAACAACATAATCACCCTAATAACAAACAGAACAAAATCCAATCATACTCACAGATGAGGAAAGACATGAATCCATAGTCTGATAGTCATAATACCAGAGCAGTTGAACGGGAGAAAACAATTGGGAGTACTATTGAAGAACTCAGTCCCTTAGATGTTCTTAAAGAGATGCGATCATCACCGCAAATCATTACAGGTCTGTAATGTAGACTCATCACTGCTCCTCAACAGTCTCCCATTCCTAATTACTAAAAATTACAAAACAATACAGGGACTTTCCAAAGCAATAACCAAAATATTAATAAATTAAGATGACATTGGAAGATCTAACAACCAAAACAAAATAATTTGAAGAATCAAAATCATCAAAACATAAAAGTTCACAAAAGAAAGAAGAAAGAATATAATACCGTGTTCTGTCCCAATGGAGCTCTCAAAGCAAGCTGGTCAAAAGTGAGGCACTCTCCTCCAGCCTTCTCAATCCTGGCTCTGGCAGTTTCTGTAAACCTCAAAGCAGTGACCTTCAGTGCTGGAACCTCATAAACCCTAATATCATCTGTCACAGTTCCCACAACCACTGCAATCTTATTTTCCTACATAACATCAAAGAAGCGCAAACAAAATGAGCTCCCATACCTAAACACAGATCGGATCTAAATCCAAATATTAAAACGAAATATTACATTAAACCGAAAAACTAACCTTTTCTTTCATGTAGCGGATGAGCCTAGAAAGAGAAAGAGGAGTCTTGTTCACCTTGCTCATGAACAACCTCTTCAATATGACTGCATTGAATTTACTCCCTGTTCTCCTTACCAGAAATCGGTACAGCTTAACAACAATCACAAAATGCGATCAATCAATGAACTAATCTCTTATCAAGAAAAATCTGAAAAAAAAAGTCGTTACAAACTTGATATGCAAAGAGTCAAAGTGTACCTTGACAAGAAGCTTGAGGTAGATATCATCGGATTTAGGTGCTGTGCGCTTGGTCTTCTTGCTCTTACCTCCTGCTTTCAGATCGATCCCCTGAGAAATGAAAGCAGAAAATCAAGTTTAATCATGAAGCAGAAAAGGGAAAAGTTATCAATACATAGAAACGGAGAAGAAGAAAGATACCATGGCTGCTGAGCCGGCGTGTTGCGTGTGCTGCTGCTGCTTTGGGGAGTTGGAGAGCGGAACAACACAAGCTAGGGTTTTGAGATGCATATATAGGTGGGTTTGTGCTTGTGGTGAGTAGTCTATCGCCTCTGACCCTGAATTTTATTTAAGCTTGGGCCTGATTGGGAACCACTGCAGGCTTCAAGCCCAATGTATTAGCTATGAATTTGGGCCCGAGTGGGAATCAAGGCAGCCCATCGACCCAAGTAACTAATTAAAAGCTTGGACCTGATTGGGAATTAAGGTAGCCCATTGGCCCATTTTATCAGCCACGAGCCGCTATGCCTCTTCTTTTTTTCCTTTTTCTAATTAAACATATTTTTACTTATTCAATCAATTTCTTTATTTTATGCTTTGTTTGTTTTAATGGAATTGGGTGGAAGAGCAAAGACTTGAAATAAAATTTCTCTTCTTTTCTATTTTTTGGCCATAAAAATTAATTCATTAATTTATTTCCAAAACCCGTTCAAGAAAAGAACAAATAAATAAAGCAGACGATACTCAAAACCCATGATATCTGTCCTAAGCATTATATGCAAGAAAATTATCACTCAAAAGTCTAATTTCTGATGTCAACCCAAGGCTGACTACACTGATTTCCGTGTGATTGCCTCCTTAATATTAACACCATCAAGTTGATAGTTCTTATCAGCACTTGAAAGATGTTAACTTGTGTGATTCAGTCGAGTAAGAAAAAAAAAAAAAAAAGATGAAAGACAATCATAAAACCAAAGTTAATTTGATAGTTCTGCAATTTCAGCCTCAATTTCTGAGAAACGCCCTCTAAAATCTGTTCGCTGAGTTAAAAGAAAGACACATGATAAACTATTTTCAGGTTTAATCTATAAGGTAAAAGCAATATTTTGTAATGTGTACATGGCCAAAAATAAGATAACAACAACCAGAGCAAAATTTACATAATTTTTATCGAAACATCTGCAAAAAGACGGGATACTCGCAGGGCAAGATTAGGCAAATAGAACTGTTTCCTTGCCTTGCGTGTAGATAATGCTGCAGTTGCTCTCGGTCATTCCTCATTCTAGACGCTCCATCTGCCAGATACAATATATTATTAGAAAATAATACTTATTGTTATTTATTACATCACATTAAAGTAAAACAATTTATAAACAAAAGATTGTTTGAACATGAGAAAATAGCATATACATTGAGAAAAAAGCAAGATCAAACTTATTAGAATTAGTCTTACTTTAACAAAAATATATGTGGCGTGAACAAATTAGAACATATCATCACAAGCAGATAAATTGCCAAGAGATTAAGTTGTTTCTCACCACATGTTGTCATTTAATACAAACTCAAAAGGATCAAGCTATGGAGGATTGCCAGAGATATTTTGCACCATTGAATTCAATAATATATCATTACACGTGTAGAAAAGGATTTGAAGATTGCACAATGACCTACCTTCCAGAGACCATCATTGAGGTAATGCATGTTGTCCACTCCAATGCCTTTGTTGATTGCTCTTCTGTAAACCCAGAAAAGGATTCTACTTAATTTGCCATAAAGAAAATACAAAAAGATGAATAATTGTCCGACTATTTCTTCTAGGGTTTTATTCTGCAACCATTTGCAACAAAAACATTAATCACATGTGGCTCTCTCTATACCTAAAGACCATGTTCAAAACAAAGTCTTTCATATAAATACTAAGCCAATGATGCAATCATGACCATTTGTCTTGCAATTGTTCGTACGGCTGCCATTTGAAGTCTATAAAGGAAAACTCATATTCAATGCTTATATAGTCAAATGCCTGAGGGGCATGAGGTAAATTACAGCAACCAATTTTGGCAAGCTTTACAGAAAAATTTTGTTGTGCAGTTGCAAGTATAAAGGGCAAGCACAAGAAAATGTTATAAAATGATGCAAAAAGATATTTTATACAACACTATCCAAGACTGAATGGCAAAATAGAGTACCTATGACAGTTTGTTTCGTATAGTTAGGATTTTCATGTATGCAGAGGTCATGCATCACACTCACTCGAAAAGATGGAAGAGAGAAGGGGAGGGGAAGGGAGGAAGTCCATCCACAATTTTTATCCAACTAAATTGTTAATACTGATTTTCAATAAGAAGAAAACAACTCACATGTCTTTTGCTGACATTTTTGTGAAGCCAATAGCAAGAGCATGTTGCTTTCCTTCTGCCATTATGGCCTGATATCATTCAAATGTTGAAATCACAAAAATATTTAAAAAACTAACAGCTAAGAAGAAGATAAAACAAAAGAACTTTTCAATTCTTTGGCAGGATATGGGAAATGGAAAACTCAATTCACCATAATAAAACAATCCAAGCATGAGAGAAGACTCAATTCATACCACAGGGGTCTCTGCTTCCACCTCATCATCCAAAGCACCACCTGGAGATGTAAGTCCAGGGCACATTATATTTGCACCAGCAAGAACAAATCTAATTGCACCCCTATCTACCTGTAATTTTTTCATTATGTCTGGATCTGCAAAACCAACAAATTATAATAATTAGTGCCATGGGGCTTATATGTTTTACAAGAGTAGAATTTTCAATAGAGCCACAATTAATAGCATATTGCATTAATTAATAGTATACTGAAAACCATGAAACAATAAATCTATAGAAAATTGCCACCCAAGAGAAAAGGACTTGCCTCCAAGAATGGCACACAGCCATCACTCCACATAATAGTACAATAAAAATAACACATCAAGAAAACAAATTCCATGCTAAAATTGACTGATATCAAACTTGAGTTGAAAGATGCAAAATAAAGAATTAACAAGACAAAGCTTATGAAATATTTTTTCTCACCGAACACAAGATGTTAAAGGGACATTATACATTAGAGAAAAATGTAAGAATATTACACAAAATTGTTGTTTAAACACATAATAAAAGGTTTAGCACTCCGACAAAGTAATCAGCTCAACCAAAAATTTGCACCACCGTGAATTGTAAAAGGCTAACATTATCATCTTGCAGAATAGAGCTGTAAGAATAAAAAATAACAGTCGGACAAAGAAGCACTTTACATTGATGGAGAAGTCTCAGAGTAGGCATATATGCCCCATCACGAATGTTGAAAAACAGGGGTACATTGTTCACCAATACCAGATTCAGATGATTCTGACTACAGAATTTAAGGGAAAAAAATGAATAAAACAGCAATTGAATAACAAATGAACAAACAAAAAAAGGAGCAAAAGAGAAAATAAATAAATAAATAACCGACCATTTAGCAACAATTAGCGGTGCCTTCTTGGGAAGCAAATCATCCAAAACAGGTTCAAGGCCTGGATACTGCACTAAACAGTTCACCGCTTAAAACTATATAAACTATAATAAAGAAATGAGAGTAGGGAGATAATCCAAACCTCTTCTGCAATACTCTGTCTAATTTTTCGCTGAACGGATGCCTTCACTTGATTTTGAGAGGATACATCTTCATACGAAAACCTAGTACCACCAATAGTAAAAAAACATTGCCCTCATAATATACAATTTCTTAGGCGCAAAACCATATAAACTTACTTTTTGAACATTTTGGACTGGGAATGAAGGGATAGCGACCGATGGATCTCTCGATAGCAATGAATATTAGGGCTTTGGCGGTTTTCAATCGATCTGAAAAGTAAAATTTCAATTCTGGCTTTGAAGTTGAGTTCGTTCTGGCTTTCTGCAGGAGTTAAAAAATCGGAAAGCAACAGTTAACCCAGTGGCGCATGCTAGCCCCCGAGTTCGCATTAAGCCACTCTCTTCTTCGGCTAATGTGCCTATGCGAAGGCCCAAAACTGTCTCATAAACATGGGCTTTGGCTCAATATCAGTATTTAGATGCTACACATACGCCTAGTTTAAGCAAGGGAAGGTAAGTCCGAGCCTACTCATTGTCATTTTCTTTTTATTCAAAACTCGAATTTAATTAAAACTTTTTTTATTTCAAGAACTTGATATAAATAACTTCAGTAATTGATAGTTTATCAGCTACCGTCATAAACTTTAGAAAAAAAATACCATGACTTAATGAACATCTATAAATTAATTTAGCATGGAATTAGCCTATTTTTATTTAAATTTTTTAAAAGATGTTTAGAGAAAAAAAAAAGCTAAATGTTAAAAATGAATGACAGAACAGTAAATTAGTATATTGAAAAAGAGGTATAACAAAAAAAATAATAAATTATAAGAGTTTAAAGCATTTACGTAATGAAATTAAGAGATTTTTTATAGTATGATCGTGTTATATTAAATAAATTGAGCATATCTAAATTCTATTTTGTATTCAAAGAAATTCCCATAATGAATACTTGAGGTGCGTTTACTTATAAAAAATAATTTTCTATTTTTTTAGAAAATTAGAGTATTTATTTTTTATAAAAAATTTATAAAATGCGTTCATTTATCAACAAATGAAAAATTAGAGTATTTATTTTCTCTCTCTATATATGTATGTTTATGTGTGTATATGTATGTGTATGTGTATATATATACATACATACATACATACATACACTTATATAATGTATGTGTATGTATGTACGTACATATAATGTATGTATGTAGGTGTGTGTGTGTGTATGTTTGTGTGTGTGTGCGTGTGTATGTGTATGTGTATATATATACATACATACATACACTTATATAATCTATGTGTATCTATGTACATACATACATATATGTATGTATGTGTATGCGCGCGTGTATATATATCTACACGCGCATACATACATACATATGTATATGTATATGTATATGTATATGTATATGTATATGTATATGTATATGTATATGTATATGTATATGTATATGTATATGTATATGTATATGTATATGTATATGTATATTTATATGTATATGTATATGTATATGTATATGTATATGTATATGTATATGTATATGTATATGAATATATGCACATACATACACAAGTATGTATACATACATATGTATGTATGTATGTATGTATGTATATATATATGTAATGCCCTTCTCGGAACAGTCCTTAACGAAACGAGACTTAGTTGACGACGGTAAATTTTTTTTTTTTTGCGCAATTCAACTACTTGAGAATATTTTTACAAAAATTCCAAAATCAAATAACAGTCTTATAAACAAACATTAATCATCAAATCAAAACTTATACTAATCCATACATCCAAGACAAATAAACATATAACCAAAATACCATTCAAACTTTTACCTTAATAGTCTAAATATATACATGCCAAAAGCTTACACCAACTAACACAAAAATCTTCTCTTCCGATCTGGACCTTCAATGTACTATGCTCCCGCAACACTACAGAACCTGCACGCAGTAAGCAATACGTGCTGAGCATTAAATATGCCCAGTGGTGACTACTAATCCAAGAATTTCCCAAGAATAAGCATAATTACATAATTTATGCTACTATTATTCTTATTTTATTTAACACTTTCTTTTTTTTTTATTAACATTAGTCATGTTATTAACTCGTATTTTGGTAATCATTGTTCTTTGTTTCTAAACTTTCAACTTTACCTTACAGTATCTTCTTAGTTAGATCAACATCAGATTTACCTTTTATCTTTACGTTAATCTTTACTATAACTTTTACTTTTTATCAGTACTTTCATTTTATCCTTTAGCCATAGCAATTTAATTATCATTTTATTTAGCTATGTGTATTGGTACTCGTATCTTTACTAATACCAAAATAACTACTTTTAATACTTGCTTTACTAGTCAATTATTCAATCTATATTCTGACTTCACTTTTTACTATTTATTCTATTACTTTACTTTAACTTTAATCTAATAATTACATTACTGTTTAAAGGCTTATAAGCTTCATCACAAAGCGATATAGCTATTATGGAGTACTTTGCAATCAAAACTTTCTTTTCTTCTTTTATACATTATCCATATTTAATTATCTAATTAAAACTTATATCTTTTACTTTTCCTTCCTTGCATAATTCTATGCCTTTATATCATTTTACTTTTCAGGTAACTTATCTTTCAGAAAAAACATTACCTAAGCATTAAGTTCACTTTTTGTCACTATCATCACTTTTTAACGTTAAGCAAGAAAATTAATATTATTTTTCAGACTTATCATTATCTTTACAGTGGTAAATGGTACAAGAATTACTAAGCAATTAAAATTATCTTTTTCACGTAAAACAAGATATATTTGAATTTCTTATAAAAACTTAACTAAACATTGATTTAATACTTTTTTCTTATAAAACCTTTCTTTTTCTTTTTAAGTACACTTGTCAGAAACCTTACGGATTTATTTCAACTTTGCATTCTCTTTCAAACGAATCGTTTTTCGATATAACTTTTATATCTTTATATTCAGTTCAATTAAACAGTATTAATTTATTCATTTCGATGTGCCCCTAGTGCAATATAACAGGTTTCCCATAAAAGATACTCGGGACTGGACCCGAAGGTCCCACATAACAGATAGAGAAATGATCTCGAAAGATCAAGTCTCACAGAGCAAAAACGGATAAACATTACCTAAGCATTAAGTTCACTTTTTGTCACTATCATCACTTTTTAACGTTAAGCAGGAAAATTAATATTATTTTTCAGACTTATCATTATCTTTACAGTGGTAAATGGTACAAGAATTACTAAGCAATTAAAATTATCTTTTTCACGTAAAACAAGATATATTTGAATTTCTTATAAAAACTTAACTAAACATTGATTTAATACTTTTTTCTTATAAAACCTTTCTTTTTCTTTTTAAGTACACTTGTCAGAAACCTTACGGATTTATTTCAACTTTGCATTCTCTTTCAAACGAATCGTTTTTCGATATAACTTTTATATCTTTATATTCAGTTCAATTAAACAGTATTAATTTATTCATTTCGATGTGCCCCTAGTGCAATATAACAGGTTTTCCATAAAAGATACTCGGGACTGGACCCGAAGGTCCCACATAACAGATAGAGAAATGATCTCGAAAGATCAAGTCTCACAGAGCAAAAACGGATACATTTTCACTTTTACAGAAGTTATAGAGATCAAAGATCCTGCCCATAGTTAAGCAAGTTGCTATGACTTGCACTGCGGTACAGATGTGTCCCTATGGCTAGCCAATTATATTCAAAATAAGAATCATAATACCTGCCTATCGCTAAGGGCAAACATAATCAGTCACATTTGTAAACATTTTTGGACATTTAAAATCTTTAAGTTCTTTCTTTTATTTGTTACTATAATTTATTCTGATCAAATGCACTCTTTTGTGCCTTTGACTATTCAATAGCTTTTTATCCTTTTATTCACTTTCTCTTTTCCAGTCACTTTTGTGAATTATTCTTCGATAATTCACTCAAATACTTAAACTTTTCAATACTTTTAAGCTTGACGGATTACACTTTGTTTTTCTTTTTTTTTATCCAAAACGGTTAATTATTCGCTTAACTGACTTTTATATCGTCAGCGATATATTTTATACTTTTATACTCTTTTACTGCTTTTTATTGACTAATTTATTTCGATAAATTAGTCACACCTTTATTTACTACATTTCGCACAATTAGAAATTTCATTAATATAATTTATTATTTTATGCCGCAAAAATACATAATTTGACTTTTCTATTGGATTATTCATTTCAAATACATAATTATAATTTTGCCATTATAATCATTTATTTCTATTTTTATTATATCATTTCTTCCATTATTCATCGTTTATTATTTCTTTTACCATTTTCGGGTAAAATTATATTTTAGTCCCCATACCATTGAAACTTTATCTTTTAATATAGTTAAATCTCCGAAATTACCATTTTACCCTTGATAAGTATTTCTTACTTATTTTTACGCGTTAATTACCTATTTTGGCAAAATTATCATTTTGCCCCAAAACTTTTATTTCTTTTCATTAAATTTCTTTTTTTATTCAAAACTCATTTTATCTTTCCTTTACTTACATATTAATTTATTTCCATTATTTTCATTTATTTATGAATTATTTGTCAATAATTCATTTTTCTATTATTGCGAAAAATCCGTCGGTTGACTTTTTATTTCTCATCATTGACATTAATTTATTTCTTCTATTTATTCATCACTTTAGTCATTTTTATACATTTATACATTACTATTTCAATTATTTTCATTGTACATATAAACATAAAAATTCCAATAAAATCTCAATAATTTCAATAAATTCCAACAAAATTTATTTATGCATTATTTATTGGTTATTGTCATTTTTCATCAAATTAATTATTTAATTCACAATAAATAACAATTTTCATTCAATACACACACTATATAAAATCTTAAAAATTCTCAAATAAATTTCAAATATTCTCTAAAAATTAATAGACATCAATTATTAAGTCTACAATTATTTTAAGCCAATATACATCATTTACATGCAAATTTCTTACCATTTTTCCTTATTATCATTTTCGGCCATAATAATTTTCTTCCTAAATATTTTTATTTCTTTCATTTTCACCTTTCATTTATTTTCTCTCTAGTCCAATTACAATTACCCTATCACAATTTCATCAAATAACAATTTCACATATATTTACCTTATTTACATAATTAAGAAAAATTCATATTAATAGGAAAACTAAAGGATTTTGTAGTCACTTACCTTTTTCCATGCTTAACCTTCCTTAAACTTCATTTTCCTTCACCTAAAACCAAGCAAAACTTCATTCTTCATTGCCATCACCCTTTGGCCGAATTATTCATCAAAGGAAACATCAAGATTTCAACCTTTTTAGCTCAATTTAACCACAAAAATGGATTCTAGACACCTAAAACTATTTAGAGGTACCTTTAAATAAATTTAAAACCTTGAAATTCTCTTACCTCCTTTTGATCCCTAAGCCTTTCCCCCTTGATTTCTCTTGCTTCCTTCCATCCAATCAAAGGCTTGAAGCTTGATTAATCATCTATAGGGGTCAAATTAGGATTAGGGTGCTTGAATTTTCAAGAAAAATTGAGTGATTAATGAAGAAATTTGAGAGAGTAAAAAGAGGAGAGTGTCTCGGCCAAAAGAGGAGCTGAAGAAGAAAGTGAAATTTGCTGGAATTCCACAGATATTTCTTCCTTATATAGTACTCCTAATGGACCAAAATTGGGCCAATTCTAATGGCCATAACTATTTTAATTTAAGACCCAATTTCCATTTTTCAAAAACCCAACCAGAAATCTCTCACTTTCTCACTCCAAATCACTTCAATTTTGATTTCATAATTCTTAAAACATCAAAAATAGGTAGGACGTAAATTTTTGGCTCAATCGGAGTCCGTTATCAGTCCGATTCAAACTTATTGATCCTATTCGACAACTGTCGGTGTCACCGAAAAATTCAATTCTCATCACCAAAATATTCTACATAAAAATTCATGTAGGCACGCAAAATCTGGCAATATTCAAAATTCGTTTACTATTTTTAATTATTTAAGCAAAATCAAGTCCACTTCCTTATCAGGGAAATTGACTCGCTACCTTTTTCGTATTTTTGACTTTTGGAGACCCATTTGACCTCAAATTCACTTCAAATTTCAACCATAGGCTCACCATGACTATTCCTTTCAAATGGTCCAATAAAATATTTTCAACTTTCGGGTGTCCTTTCGGGCTTGGAAAATACTATTCACTGCCGGAAGGTACTATTCACGACTGACCCGGTATTGAGGCCATTACAATTCTCCTCTACTAAAAAAAATTTCGTCCTCGAAATTTACTTATATCACAGAGTAGAGGATACCATTCTATCATTTTATCGAATTTTCATTTACATACAATAGTTCCAAACATATCTTCGTCAATAAGACCCACATGTTTGAAGCTAACCAATCTTTATCAATTTCTCTTTTTCTAAACATATCATCTTGAATGTAGATTCCTTTCATATCTTGAATCAAATCAAGCCTTGCTGACCCGTTTGCACTCTATTAAGTTCAGCATAAAAATTCAACCTTTTCTTTCTGACATTGTCTCTATAAGAATCAGATCTTACAATAGATACCCATTTTTCACAGTCCCGTGTACTTTGCCATATTCCTTCTTTCAATAGCGAAATTAACCCCTTAGACTGATCATTAATCAAAGGTAAATCACTATGCTAATACCGAAATTATTACCACTCTTTCTCTTTTGACACTTAACAAATCCGTTGATAGATTCTTTAATCACGTTATTCCATTTTTAAATAAATATCATTGCAAGCTAGAGCAATTCTCAAATAAGTCTAATGTTCTGCGTCCATATATCGACACATTTAACATTTACTTACATCTGTCACATTTCACTTCCAATTTGGCTTCCAGAATTAAGCTTTTAATCCTGACACACCTGATGATGTCAGGCATTACTATCTCGATGAGCTTCAGTAAAAATCCTTCAATTACTCACAATAACTGTTACATAAACATTATCTTTTAGAATTATTGTCCTTACCTGCTGTACAAAATCAGTTTCACTTATTTTTCAGCTAGACACGTCCCAACTGGAGTCAAACTTCACTGGCTCTCACAACTTGAAAACCAAGAACATTATCATTAACCATTTATACTTATCATTTCCATCAATTCATCCATAGGATTAATATGCTAACAAATTTATTGACATGACCAATATCTCACAATGGCCACATCAAAATTGGAAAACAATCTTAAGCACACTATTTCTTATCTCATTCTTAGGTTGTCCTTGTACTCATCATATCTTCTGTCAGTTTCATCCTATCAAGTGGGGCCTAAACACATGGTATAATGCATATCAGATGCTGTCAAACAATATGGAATGCTATGCAATGAATGTATGATTTCATGTATGCAGATAGAATACTGTCAAGTATCCTCATATAATGCAGAGATCATAGCCCATCCCAGAGCTATGAGAAATACAATCAAATCCCCACTCCTATAAGGAAATCACTGACAGATATATATATATAGAGCATCCTAAACAACCTTAACTTATAATAATTTGCTCGCTAGCATTCTTAAACCAAGACAATCCGATCAAGATATCTCATTATCCTGTACAATTTATCTGTACTCAAAATAGAATTAATTTTTATTTCTATCACACTCTTCATTTTGTACTTTTTTTAACTGTTTCTCATCCATATAGATACTTAATCTCTCACATTTTCACTTAATGTCAGTCAACTTTTCTTTTCCCTGCTTTGACTCTCATGAAATCTCAAGCAGCAATACTTTCATTTTCATTCACTACCATTTCTACCGTTCAAAATCAATCATTTCATACTTAACAATCTCAGTTAATTGTCAACTCTTTCACTTTAACACAGATAGGGGAGCAAGTACCCTTCAGATTAATTAACACTTATCCACTAATAATTGGCATGTATATACAGACAAACCTATCACTTAATCTTATCTCACTCCGATCTTAGAACCGCCTAAACCTTTGCTCTGATACCACTAAATGTAACACCCTTCTCGGAACAGTCCTTAACGAAACGAGACTTAGCTGACGACGGTAAGTTTTTTTTTTTTGCGCAATTCAACTACTTGAGAATATTTTTACAAAAATTTCAGAATCAAATAACAGTCTTATAAACAAACATTAATCATCAAATCAAAACTTATACTAATCCATACATCCAAGACAAATAAACATATAACTAAAATACCATTCAAACTTTTACCTTAATAGTCTAAATATATACATGCCAAAAGCTTACACCAACTAACACAAAAATCTTCTCTTCCGATCTGGACCTTCAATGTACTGTGCTCCTGCAACACTCCAGAACCTGCACGCAGTAAGCACTACGTGTTGAGCATTAAATATGTCCAGTGGTGACTACTAATCCAAGAATTTCCCAAGAATAAGTATAATTACATAATTTATGCTACTATTATTCTTATTTTATTTAACACTTTCTCTTTTTTTATTAACATTAGTTATGTTATTAACTCGTATTTTGGTAATCATTGTTCTTTGTTTCTAAACTTTCAACTTTACCTTACAGTATCTTCTTAGGTAGATCAACATCAGATTTACCTTTTATCTTTACGTTAATTTTTACTATAACTTTTACTTTTTATCAGTACGTTCATTTTATCCTTTAGCCATAGCAATTTAATTATCATTTTATTTAGCGATGTGTATTGGTATTCGTATCTTTACTAATACCAAAATAACTACTTTTAATACTTGCTTTACTGGTCAATTATTCAATCTATATTCTGACTTCACTTTTTACTATTTATTCTATTACTTTACTTTAACTTTAATCTAATAATTACATTACTGTTTAAAGGCTTATAAGCTTTATCGCAAAGCGATATAGCTATTTTGGAGTACTTTGTAATCAAAACTTTCTTTTCTTCTTTTATACATTATCCATATTTAATTATCTAATTAAAACTTATATCTTTTACTTTTCCTTCCTTGCATAATTCTATGCCTTTATATCATTTTACTTTTCAGGTAACTTATCTTTCAGAAAAGCGTTACCTAAGCATTAAGTTTACTTTTTATCACTATCATCACTTTTTAACTTTAAGCAGAAAAATTAATATTATTTTTCAGACTTGTCATTATCTTTACAGTGGTAAATGGTACAAGAATTACTAAGAAATTAAAATTATCTTTTTCACGTAAAACAAGATATATTTGAATTTCTTATAAAAGGTTAACTAAACATTGATTTAATACTTTATTCTTATAAAACTTTTCTTTTTCTTTTTAAGTACACTTGTCAGAAACTTTACGGATTTATTTCAATTTTGCATTCTCTTTCAAACGAATCGTTTTTCGATATAACTTTTATATATTTATATTCAGTTCAATTAAACAGTACTAATTTATTCATTTCGATGTGCCCCTAGTGCAATATAACAGGTTTTCCACAAAGGATACTCGGGACTGAACCCGAAGGTCCCACATAACAGATAGAGAAATGATCTCGAAAGATCAAGTCTCACAGAGCAGAAACGAATACATTTTTACTTTTACAGAAACTATGGAGATCAAAGATCCTGTCCATAGCTAAGCAAGTCGCCATGACTTGCATCGCGATACAGATGTGTCCCTATGGCAAGCCAATTATATTCAAAACAAGAATCATAATACCTGTCTATCGCTAAGGACAAACATAATCAGTCACATTTTTAAACATTTTTGGACATTTAAAATCTTTAAGTTCTTTCTTTTATTTGTTACTATAATTTATTCTGATCAAATGCACTCTTTTGTGCCTTTAACTATTCAATAGCTTTTTATCATTTTATTCACTTTCTCTTTTCCAGTCACTTTTGTGAATTATTCTTCGATAATTCACTCAAATACTTAAATTTTTCAATACTTTTAAGCTTGACGGGTTACACTTTGTTTTTCTTATGCTTATTTTACTTCTTTTTACGCGTTAATTACTTATTTTGATAAAATTACCATTTTGTCCCAAAACTTTTATTTCTTTTCATTAAATTCCTTTTTTTATTTAAAACTCATTTTATCTTTCCTTTACTTACATATTAATTTATTTCCATCATTTTCATTTATTTATGAATTATTTGCCAATAATTCATTTTTCTATTATTGCGAAAAATCCGTCGGTTGACTTTTTATTTCTCGTCATTGACATTAATTTATTTTTCCTATTTATTCATCACTTTAGTCATTTTTATACATTTGTACATTACTATTTCAATTATTTCCATTGTACATATAAACATAAAAATTCCAATAAAATCTCAATAATTTCAATAAATTCCAACAAAATTTATTTATGCATTATTTATTGGTTATTGTTATTTTTTATCAAATTAATCATTTAATTCACAATAAATCACAATTTTCATTCAATATATACACTATACAAAATTTAAAAATTTTCAAATAAATTTCAAATATTTTCTAAAAATTAATAGACATTAATTATCAAATCTACAATTATTTTAAGCCGATATACACCATTTATATGCAAATTTCTCATCATTTTTCCTTATTATCATTTTCGGCCATAATAATTTTCTTCCTAAATATTTTTATTTCTTTCATTTTCACCTTTCATTTATTTCTTCTCTAGTCCAATTACAATTACCCTATCACAATTTCATCAAATAACAATTTCACATATATTTACCTTATTTACATAATTAAGAAAAATTCATATTAATAGAGAAACTAAAGGATTTTGCAGTCACTTACCTTTTTCCATGCTTAACCTTCCTTAAACTTCATTTTTCTTCACCTAAAACCAAGCAAAACTTCATTCTTCATTGCCATCACCCTTTGGCCGAATTCTTCATCAAAGGAAACATCAAGATTTCAACCTTTTTAGCTCAATTTAACCACAAAAATGGATTTTAAGTACCTAAAACTACTTATAGGTACCTTTAAATAAATTTAAAACCTTGAAATTCTCTTACCTCCTTTTGATCCCTAAGCCTTTCCCCCTTGATTTCTCTTGCTTCCTTCCATCCAATCAAAGGCTTGAAGCTTGATTAATCATCTAGAGGGGTGGAATTAGGGTTAGGGTGCTTGAATTTCTAAGAAAAATTGAGTGATTAATGAAAAAATTTAAGAGAGTAAAAAGAGGAGAGTGTCTCGGCCAAAAGAGGAGCTAAACAAGAAAGTGGAATTTGTTGAAATTCCACAGATATTTCTGCCTTATATAGTACTCCTAATGGGTCAAAATTGGGCCAATTCTAATGAGCCTAACTATTTTAATTTAAGGCCCAATTTCCATTTTTCAAAAGCCCAACCAGAAATCTCTCACTTCCTCACTCCAAATCACTTCAATTTTGATTCCATAATTCTTAAAATATCAAAAATAGGTAGGACGTAAATTTTTGGCTCAATCAGAGTCCGTTATCGGTCCGATTCAAACTTATCGATCCGATTCGACAACTGCCGATGTCACCGAAAAATTCAATTCTCATCACCAAAATATTGTACATAAAAATTCATGTAGTCACGCAAAATATGGCAATATTCGGAGTTCGTTTACTATTTTTAATTATTTAAGCAAAATTAAGTCTCCTTCCTTATTAGTAAAATTGACTCGCTATTTTTTTTGTATTTTTGACTTTTGGAGACCCATTTGACCTCAAATTCACTTCAAATTTCAACCATAGGCTCACCATGACTATTTTTTTCAAATGGTCCAATAAAATATTTTCAACTTCCAGGTGTCCTTTCGAGCCCGAAAAATACTATTCACTGCCGGAAGGTACTATTCACGATTGACCCGGTGTTGAGGCCATTACAATATATATATGTATGTATGTATGTATGCACATACATATACATATATGTGTATATGTATGTGTATGTATGTGCATATGTATATATGTATATGCATAAATACATATGTGTGTGTATATATGTATATGTATATGTATATGTATATGCATACAAATATAAATCAACCTATTTGATCCATTTTTTAATAAAATTAACCCTTAATATAATGTAATATTAAAATTATTACAGTAAAAAAAATATAATAGTCCAAACGGATTATTTTTAAATTGATTTAATGGGCATCATAGCTAGATCCATTGGACATTTTATAAGAGACCTATTGGACATCATGAGCCGACCCAAATGGATCGTATATTTAGTGGATCATTTTTTGGTTGGTTCAATGGGTATTTTTTGGATTGAGTTGAATTCGGATGATTTTTTTTTGACAAATTTGAACAAAATTTTGAGTTTGGACCAATTTTAACAGGCCTATTATAAACCAAACATAATATGAAATAAATTTTAAAATAAAAAAAATATAATACCAAACAAGTTTCAAAATAAAAATAAATACAAAACAATCTTTTAATAAAATCGGTCTATAAAAATCAATTTTATTTTGAATTGATTTTACAATTAATCATAAAATCATTATTTTTGCACCCTGATAAATTAATAATTTTTTTATTCTTTTTTTTACTAAGACTTTGTATGTAAAATTATATTTAAAAACAAAACAAAGATAAGATAACCCTGATTTTCTATTTTTTGTACTGTCCATTGTGGCTCAACCACCAAATGATATCACAAACACCACCATCGATTTCGTATACCCAGCAGATAATTAAAGTCACTCTTCACATTTATATCTGGGATTTGATTATAGGAAAATTAGTTATTATATAGGTGGGTGAGATGAGTTCGAATTTAATTAAAAGCAAATGATTAATTTCCGATTAGCTTGAGTCTTTTGCATCTACTGGAACCTTAATTGGATATTACACTAATCATATAAATATATATGAATCAAAGTTTCTCTCAAACCACTCTAGTTGGCTTGTCAGATTCCTCCATTAATGGCTAGCTCAGCCTTCACGGCGGTGAGTATTATTGGTTTGTTTTCTTTTGTTTGATGATTTGCACTGAAGAGCATGCATGTGTTAAGCTAAAGCAAGATATAAGAAATTAACGTGATGATGATCACCAAATCAAAGGATTAGATAATTTAAATTAGATTATTCATGGGATTGCCAATACGTCCGAAACGATAACCCTCATGTCGGCAAGTGGATTTAACTCCAAATCCAATTAATAATATTAATAAATTCTATTAATTTTTATTTTTTGGCTTTTTACCATCTGTCAATGTCTAATTGATCTTTACTTTTTTTTAGTTTAATTATCCAAGTGAACAAATTGACAAAACTTACTGTAGCAGCAGACAGTAAGCAGCAGACAATTATTAACTGTTAAATCCACTATCACAAGCTTATAATTCACACATTCAACACAATCACAATCGATGTGGGATTCCGAAGAACCAGCCCACCTTCGGCCCATCAATTTTTATATTAATTTTATTTAATATAAAATTCCTACCCTAATTATTTAATGTTTGACAACACTACTGCAACATATATATTAGTAGAAAAAATATAAAATTGTCAATAATTAAGGCCAACTTTTAAGTAACTGGGAAATTAGGTATGACCTCCCAAGAATAATAATAGACCAGACCAGACCCTACCTAAACTAGCTATCGACATCGAAGACAAAAATTCAAGATGACACAAAATTGCTCCACTAATGCTCAAAGTTTAAAAACATTATCAGCATCACATTGAAATGAGAACGTGGCAATAGATTGGTGATGAAATAGATATTATTTTCATGTAAAGTTAATTAAGATAACATTGTGTTTTGTTACGTCTCCTCTTTCTATTTCGCATGTATTTATGATTTATTTGTATCTCTCTTCACTCAATGCCATTAACCACTTCTCATAGCTAAGCTCCATCCATGGCGAACCTTAGCTTCATGGTCGGAATTCTTGGTTAGTATTCATTTTTTTACTATATGTAAAATTATATTTAAAAACAAAACAAAGATAAGATAACCCTGATTTTCTATTTTTTGTACTGTCCATTGCTGCTCAACCACCAAATGATATCACAAACACCACCATCGATTTCGTATACCCAGCAGATAATTAAAGTCACTCTTCACATTTATATCTGGGATTTGATTATAGGAAAATTAGTTATTATATAGGTGGGTGAGATGAGTTCGAATTTAATTAAAAGCAAATGATTAATTTCCGATTAGCTTGAGTCTTTTGCATCTACTGGAACCTTAATTGGATATTACACTAATCATATAAATATATATGAATCAAAGTTTCTCTCAAACCACTCTAGTTGGCTTGTCAGATTCCTCCATTAATGGCTAGCTCAGCCTTCACGGCGGTGAGTATTATTGGTTTGTTTTCTTTTGTTTGATGATTTGCACTGAAGAGCATGCATGTGTTAAGCTAAAGCAAGATATAAGAAATTAACGTGATGATGATCACCAAATCAAAGGATTAGATAATTTAAATTAGATTATTCATGGGATTGCCAATACGTCCGAAACGATAACCCTCATGTCGGCAAGTGGATTTAACTCCAAATCCAATTAATAATATTAATAAATTCTATTAATTTTTATTTTTTGGCTTTTTACCATCTGTCAATGTCTAATTGATCTTTACTTTTTTTTAGTTTAATTATCCAAGTGAACAAATTGACAAAACTTACTGTAGCAGCAGACAGTAAGCAGCAGACAATTATTAACTGTTAAATCCACTATCACAAGCTTATAATTCACACATTCAACACAATCACAATCGATGTGGGATTCCGAAGAACCAGCCCACCTTCGGCCCATCAATTTTTATATTAATTTTATTTAATATAAAATTCCTACCCTAATTATTTAATGTTTGACAACACTACTGCAACATATATATTAGTAGAAAAAATATAAAATTGTCAATAATTAAGGCCAACTTTTAAGTAACTGGGAAATTAGGTATGACCTCCCAAGAATAATAATAGACCAGACCAGACCCTACCTAAACTAGCTATCGACATCGAAGACAAAAATTCAAGATGACACAAAATTGCTCCACTAATGCTCAAAGTTTAAAAACATTATCAGCATCACATTGAAATGAGAACGTGGCAATAGATTGGTGATGAAATAGATATTATTTTCATGTAAAGTTAATTAAGATAACATTGTGTTTTGTTACGTCTCCTCTTTCTATTTCGCATGTATTTATGATTTATTTGTATCTCTCTTCACTCAATGCCATTAACCACTTCTCATAGCTAAGCTCCATCCATGGCGAACCTTAGCTTCATGGTCGGAATTCTTGGTTAGTATTCATTTTTTTACTATATGTAAAATTATATTTAAAAACAAAACAAAGATAAGATAACCCTGATTTTCTATTTTTTGTACTGTCCATTGCTGCTCAACCACCAAATGATATCACAAACACCACCATCGATTTCGTATACCCAGCAGATAATTAAAGTCACTCTTCACATTTATATCTGGGATTTGATTATAGGAAAATTAGTTATTATATAGGTGGGTGAGATGAGTTCGAATTTAATTAAAAGCAAATGATTAATTTCCGATTAGCTTGAGTCTTTTGCATCTACTGGAACCTTAATTGGATATTACACTAATCATATAAATATATATGAATCAAAGTTTCTCTCAAACCACTCTAGTTGGCTTGTCAGATTCCTCCATTAATGGCTAGCTCAGCCTTCACGGCGGTGAGTATTATTGGTTTGTTTTCTTTTGTTTGATGATTTGCACTGAAGAGCATGCATGTGTTAAGCTAAAGCAAGATATAAGAAATTAACGTGATGATGATCACCAAATCAAAGGATTAGATAATTTAAATTAGATTATTCATGGGATTGCCAATACGTCCGAAACGATAACCCTCATGTCGGCAAGTGGATTTAACTCCAAATCCAATTAATAATATTAATAAATTCTATTAATTTTTATTTTTTGGCTTTTTACCATCTGTCAATGTCTAATTGATCTTTACTTTTTTTTAGTTTAATTATCCAAGTGAACAAATTGACAAAACTTACTGTAGCAGCAGACAGTAAGCAGCAGACAATTATTAACTGTTAAATCCACTATCACAAGCTTATAATTCACACATTCAACACAATCACAATCGATGTGGGATTCCGAAGAACCAGCCCACCTTCGGCCCATCAATTTTTATATTAATTTTATTTAATATAAAATTCCTACCCTAATTATTTAATGTTTGACAACACTACTGCAACATATATATTAGTAGAAAAAATATAAAATTGTCAATAATTAAGGCCAACTTTTAAGTAACTGGGAAATTAGGTATGACCTCCCAAGAATAATAATAGACCAGACCAGACCCTACCTAAACTAGCTATCGACATCGAAGACAAAAATTCAAGATGACACAAAATTGCTCCACTAATGCTCAAAGTTTAAAAACATTATCAGCATCACATTGAAATGAGAACGTGGCAATAGATTGGTGATGAAATAGATATTATTTTCATGTAAAGTTAATTAAGATAACATTGTGTTTTGTTACGTCTCCTCTTTCTATTTCGCATGTATTTATGATTTATTTGTATCTCTCTTCACTCAATGCCATTAACCACTTCTCATAGCTAAGCTCCATCCATGGCGAACCTTAGCTTCATGGTCGGAATTCTTGGTTAGTATTCATAATTTCTCTTCACTCGATGAGCTTCTTTTGAAATAAAGATTTCATTGTTAATAGCTAAGTTTTTATATATCTCGCAGGTAATATCATTTCCATACTGGTTTTCGCTTCTCCCATGTAAGTAAAAACATAAATAATTAGGCAATATTTTGAATAACTGAGAATAATATATAGGAGTAGAATAACATAAATGAGAGGGTTTCTAGACTTTGAACGTGCAGAACGACATTTTGGACAGTGGTGAAGAAGAAATCAACGGAAAATTACAAAGGAGAACCATACATAACAACATTATTGAGCACAAGTTTGTGGAGTTTCTATGGACTTCTGAATCCTGATGGCTTGCTTGTTCTTACTGTGAATGGGACTGGTGCTGTCTTCCAATTCATATACGTCACTCTCTTTCTCATCTACCTTCCAAAGAATAAGAAGGTGATCACTTTATTTAATCAGAGGTCTCCAAAGTTTGAGTATAAATATGAATTTGGAAAGGAGGAAATTAGTTTTGGATTGGTACAGATGAAGACAGCAAAGTTAGTGGGGCTATTAAATGTGGGATTTCTCGGGGCAGTGATAGCAGTGACTCTCCTAGCTATTCATGGAGATATGAGGCTTAACGTTGTTGGGATTTTATGTGCTGCGTTACCCATCGGCATGTATGCTGCACCTCTAGGTGCCATGGTAAATTTTAATTTCATTTTGCCAAAGTGAGTGATTATTGTCATTATTTGATCCGAGTCTTATGGGATATATATATATATACATATATATATATATATCCAATGTGTATAAAAATAATAATATTATTACTTAAATCACCATTTAGATCCACCATATACTAATATTACACGTGTCAAATGGATAATATAAATTTGAATTCCACATGACAAATTGAACCCTAAAAAAAATTATATATCAAAATTTTATGAGTCATAACGGATGGGATCAAATCGAATTAAATTATGATCCAAATATATCATTATTAAATGGATAATAAAAGGATTGAGTTATAAATATATCAAGATCGAACATGTTATTTTTTAAAAATATTTTCATTAAAAAATTTATGTATAACTTATAAAATTTTTTATATATTTACAGCATATAAAAAAGTTATAAAATAAAAAATAATATAATTATAGCTCATAAATTTGCGGTTTATAAAGAATCATTGAGAATTTAAATTGAATTTGGTTCACATTTTTCATTTTAAAGGACAAATTGCATAAAAACTTTGCCAAGTGTAACTAAATTAATTGCTAAGAATTCAATAAAGTACAATAAAAATTCGAAAAAAAGAAAAGCATTAGTTCAGCTTGGAGTGTACAAATTCTTGGACCCAAGGATGGGCTAGATTGGGCTCAGAAAAGCCTCTAAATACGGGCTAATATAGACAACCAAGCCCAGAAAAGCAAACCACCGCTTAGCCGATTCAAGCCGGCCATTTCACGCCGTCCAAAATTGTCAAAATATATCAGACGGTCCTTTCGCATCTAATCTTCAACAGTTTAACTAACATTCTTCTTCTTTTTGTTTTTTCTTCGTCTATACATGACACAGAAAAAAAAGGGAAAAAAAAAAGATCCAAGAAAATCGACGCTAACAAATCAATCCATGGAGAAAAGAGCGATTCCATCTCTAATTCACACCAAACACTATACCATTCTTTGTCTAATTCTCATACTTTCACAATCAAGAGCAATTTTGTCTGGAAAAGATGAGAGATCAGCCTATGAAATCCTCGGCGACTACGATTTTCCTGCAGGGATTCTTCCAAAAGGGGTCACCGGGTACGAACTGGACTCAAATACAGGTAAATTTTCTGCATTCATGAATGGGACTTGCAGTTTTTCTCTTGAAGGATCTTATGAATTGAAGTATAAATCAAGCATCAAGGGTTACATATCTAGAGGGAGGCTTTCTAAGTTGGAAGGTGTTAGCGTGAAATTATTTTTCATGTGGATTGATATTATTGAGGTTTCGAGAAATGGTGATGATCTTGATTTCTCTGTTGGGATCGCTGGTGCTGGATTTCCTATTGATAATTTTTACGAGAGTCCTCAATGTGGTTGTGGTTTGAATTGTGATGATAAGAAAAAACTAAGAAAGTTTAGATCAAACTCTTTATTGTCTTCGATTTAGGTAGAATTGGGGATTGTTAACTTATGGGTTTTGTTTTATTGGATTACCGGAGTTTATTAAATTATGCATCTTGTTTTTTCTTGCAAAGTGCTACAATGCTGTCTTGAGAATTTTATTATTGGCTGAAATCAGGATAAATTTATGTTTTGATGGATATGGTGTATGGCTACTTTGAGCATTCCTTTTCTGGTTCATTGAGAGGCTCTTCTTCTATAGAGCATTGGTATGGTTAGTGATGGATCTCTCTTGTGATTCATTTTGTGCTTTTGACAATGATTTCAATGCCTTTCTAGACGGAATGTTCATAGTTTGACAAGGGCATCCCAGAAAAAAGAATGATAAACAATTGCATAAATGCATAACACACTTCAAAGTAGATGAACATGTAAAAAGGGGACTCCTTTGTAATACCACTTAGTCATAACATCAAATACATGTTAGGAAATTAAGGATATACACTTATGTATTACTGTAATTGATGACTCTCTGTTTGTCAAAAGAGTAATGGCCTTGGGCTTAACGAGGATTTGATCGGGTGGGAGAGTTCATAGGAGCTTTTCGAGTGAGAGATCTCTGTACGTGAGATTTCTGTAAATAAAGACCGAATGTTTTTGGATAGATACTTTGTTATTTAAGTTGGATGATAGGAATGCGAGGTTTATTGAAAGTAAAAGGTCTTTAGAGATAAGCTCCAGAAAAGTTGTCACCTTCAGACGGTTTAAACTTTTATATAGGTCACTATTTTGCACTAGCTAAATGAGAGCTGCCGTTGTAGCCTGTTAGAGGTAGGCAGCTTGGCCGTGATGGACAGTAATGGGTAGCGATGGCTGTAAAGAGAGGCGGCCATTGCCATGATAGCCCTGGCATGTGGGTTTCAGGTTCTGATTTTGAGCTTCCCGGACATTGTCTTGCGGGTTTGAGACATGGACCAAATATAAGGTGTTATCAGTGATTTACTAATGTGTTACAAATATTAAATTGTAATTAAACGTATTCTTTGGCTTTATACGTAAACACGTATATGCTGCAAATGTTATACTGAAGTTAAATGCATTTCAAGGCTTAATAGAAATTTTAAATTTTAAAAATGATATATTAATTATCTATATTTATTAATTTTATAAATAATAAAATAAATTTATATTTTCTGTGAAAAATTTAAGTACATAGTACTCAATTACGTTAATGTGATATCATATTACATGAAAATCAACAATAAAAAAAACTAATTTGTTCTAATTTCAATTAATGTAAGTTTTATTGTGCATAATTGCTCAAATATCACATCAATGCATTCTTCAAATGCGGCGTAAATTTATATTTATTATTTATAAAATTAATAAATATATTAAATTATTATTAAAATTTAGTGATTAAATAAATTATTAAATTAAGATGATATTGCTCTATATTAAGGGGTTTTTTTTCAGAATAAATGCATGTAATAGCCTCAATATCGGGTCAGTCGTAAATAGTACTTTTTCGAAAGTAAATAGTGATACTGGGGTGAATAGTATCTCACTGAGTCGAAAAATATTTTATTGGACTATTAGAAATAGCAAGTTAGCTGGAATCCAAAGATATAATTTGGATTGAAAATGAAATCAAATGAACCATTAAAAGTCAAAAATAAGAAAAAAGTCACGGTTCCAATTAAAATGATGCTTGTGTTAAATGAGAGTTTATCTGAAACTTTAAAAATAACAAATAATCTTTAAAAATTACCATATTTTTCAGATCTACATTAAATGTAATGTAGAATCATATGGTAATAAAAAATTAATGTTACGGTAACTTTGAAAATTGAAATATCGGATTGATAAAGATGCATTAGATCGAAAAATAGTCTCTGAATGACTCAAAAATATTCATGAAGTCTATTGAATATATTTTGAGAATTTTAGAAGTATTTTTAAGGATATTTGACCTCTATAAGTAAGAGAAAAATAATGATTTCGGTTTAAATAGTAACCGGTCAACTAGAATTTGATCAAGGCTTTAAAAATAGTAAATGATCATAAAAAATTGCAGAAATTTTCAGTTAAGCCTAAAATTATATGTAGAATATTTTGGTGATGAGAATGAAATTTTTCGGTGACGAGAATGGAATTTTTCGGTGGCACCGATAGTTGTCGAATCGGACCGATAATGGACTCCGATTGAGCCAAAAATTTATATATTACCTAATTTTGAGGTGATAAAGATGATGAAATCATTTTTGAAGTGATTTGAAGTAAGTAAGAGAGAAAATTTGGATTGGGCTTTAAAAAGGCCTAAATGGGCCTTTTAATTAATTTGGACAAAATCCATTCTTTAGGTCCAAATTTAGGCCCATTAAGGAGAGTATAAGAGGCTGAAAAATCTGAGATTTCTCCAGATTTTTCCAGCTCTCTCTTCCCTTTCATTTGGTGGCCGAACCACCATCCCAAGAGATTATCTCTTATTTCTTCAATTTTTCAATTAAAATCTCATGTAATCCTAACATGAGAAGTGAAATTTCATCTCTATAGTTCAAATATATAGCCTCTAATCTTTGATTGAAGCAAAGGAAGCAAGGAAAATCAAGGGTGAAAAGTGAAGAGGAAAGAGTTATCATGGCTAAAAGCAAGGAAAATGAAACTTAGGCACTCATAAGCATGAAAAATTTGTAAGTGACTACAAAATTCTTTGATTTTCCTTTTATTGTGAATTAATTTCATTTATGTAATTAGGTTAAAAATGGGTAAAGTTATTAATTGATGATGAAAATAATATATGTTAGCCTAAATTAAGTGTAGAGATGATATATGGTGCCCATAAAATTTTAGTGAATTATTGAAATTTATTTTAAAATTTTAAAGCCTATGTATTGATTATGTTTATAGCGAAAATAGTGAAATAGTGGGAAATAATTGATTATTTTAGTAAAAAATTATGCTAAATAATGAATAATGCATAAATAAATTTTATTGGAATTTATTAAATTGATTGAGATTTTATTGGAATTTGTATGTGAATATGTACAATGAAAATAATTAAATTTTTAATGCATAATTGTATAAAAATGACAAAAGTGATGAATTAACATGAAATTAAATTAATGTCAATGACAAGAAATAAAAAGTTAACCGATGAATTTTTCGAAATAATTATTAAGTTGTGAAAATAACAAGAATAATGAATTGTCGATAAATAATTCATGAAATGAATGAAAATGATGGAAATAAATCGATAAGTGAATAAAGAAAGATAAAATGAAGTTTTAAATGAAAAAAAGGGACTAAAATAAAAGAAAATAAAAGTTTTGGGATAAAATGGTAATTTTATCAAAGTGGGTGACTAATGAGTAAAAATAAGTAAGATATAGTTAATAAGGGCAAAATGATAATTTCGGAGACCTAACCGTGTCAAAAGATAAAGTTTCCATGATATGAAGACTAAAGTGTAATTTTACCCAAAAATGGTAAAATAAGAATAAAATATGAATAATGGAAGAAATTATATAATAAAAATGAAAATAAATGATTATAATGACAAAATCGTAATTATGTATTTGAAATGAATAATTCGATAGAAAAAGTCAAATTATACATTTTAGAGGCAGAAGATAATAAATGATATTAATAGAGTTTCTAATTGTATAAAAAATAGAAAAATAAAGATGTGACTAATTTATCAAAATAAATTAGTCAATAAAAAGTATTAAAATAGTAAATGATTATAAAAAAATAATTCGCCTATGAAATAAAGCCGGCATGTCGAATAATTGAAAAATTAGATTGAAAAAGGAAAAAAATTGTAAAAACGTCAAGCTTAAAGTATTGAAAATGATTCGTAAAAAATTATACAAAAAGAATAAAAGAGAATTCATAATTTGTATAAAAGATTGAAAAACCCAAGCGTTTGAGTGAATTATTAACGAATAATTCACAATAGTGACTTGAAAAGATAAAGTGAAAGAAAAAATGAAAGTTATTGAAGAGCCAAAAGTACTAAAAGAGTGTATTTGCTCATAATATAATGTACAAATGAATAAAAGAAAGAAATTAAAGATTTTAAATGTTTACAAATGTGACTGATTATGTTTGCACTTTAACGATAGACATGTATTATGATTCTTGTTTTAGATATAATTGGCTAGTCATAGAGACACCTCTGTACCGCGGTGCAAGTCATGACAACTTGCTTAGCTATGGGTGGAATCTTTGATTTTCATAGCTTCAGTGAAAGTGAAAGTATATCTGTTTCTGCTCTGTGAGACTTGATCTTTCGAGATCATTTCTCTATATGTTTAGTGGGACCTTCTGATCCAGTCCCGAGTATCCTTTATAAGAAACCTGTTATATTGTATTAGGGACACATCGAAATGAATAAATAAGTACTGTTTAATTAAATTGAATATAAAAAATTATAACGAAAAATATTTCATTTGAAAGAAAATGTAAAGTTGAAATAAATCTGTAAAGGTTTCTGAAAAATGTAAGTAATAAGAAAATAAAAAGAAATGTTGTATAAGAATAATCTATTAAATCAATGTTTAGTTAAACTTTTATAATGAAAAAGGGATTTAAAATGTATTTTATTTTACATGAGAAAAATGAATTTAATTAATTGGTCTTATACCAAATATCATTGTAAAAAAGTGACAAGCTTGGAAAAAAAATAATATTAATTTTCTATTTAAAGTTAAAAAGGTGATAGTGATGACATTAAGTGAAACTTAATGTTTAAGTAAGATATTTCCAAAAAGTGAAAGATAAATGAAGAGTGAAAGGTATGAGTTTTAAAACAAATATTTGAACATAAGTAAATGTATAAAAGAAGGAAAAAGAATTTGACTGTAAAGTGTCCCGAAATAGCTATATCACTTTGCAATAAAACTTAAAAGCCTTTAAATAGTAATGTATTTATTAATTAAAAGTTAAAATAAAAATAAAATAATAAATAGCGAGAAGTGTAATTAGAATACAGATCAAATAATTGAACAGTAAATCAAGAATTAAAAGTAGTTTATTTTAGTACTAGTAAAGACACAAGTACCAATATACGTCGCTAAATGAAATGATAATTAAATTGTTATGGTTAGAAGATAAAGTGAAAGTACTGATAAAAAGTAAAAAAAAAAAGTTTTAGTAAACATTAATGTAAAGATAAAAGTAAATCTGATATCGATCTACCTAAGAAAATACTACAAAGTAAAGTTGAAAGTTTAAAAACAAAAGAACGATGGTTATCAAAATACGAATTAATAAAATGAATAGTTATAACTGAAATATATGAAAATGCTTAATAAAATAAGAATAACAGTAGCATAAATTACGAAATTATGCTTATTCTTGAAAAATTTTTGGATTAGTAGTCACCACCGGGCATATTTAATGCTCAGCACGTAGTATTTACTGCGTGCAGATTCTGAAGTATTGCGGAAACACAGTACATTGAAGGTCCTGATCAGAAGAGAAAATTTTTGTGTTAGTTGGTGTAAGCCTTTGGCATGTATATACTTAGACTATTAAGGTAAAAGCTTGAATTGTATTTTGAATGTATTTTTTTTAATGATCTTGGATGAATGGAAGGTATAAGTTTTATTATGATGTTTGGTGTTTGTTTCAATTGTTTATAAGACTGTTATTTGATTCTGAAATTAATGTAAAAGTATTTTAAGTATTTTCGATTTGTTCGGTGGAAAAAAAAATTTACCATTTTCGGCTAAATTTCGTATCGAAAAGAACTGTTCCGTGAAGGATGTGACAATGCATGTACTAAAATATAATCTAATTATATTTTTGAAATTTAAAAATCCAATTTTTTTTTTTTGTTGATAGAAAAAAATCCATTATTATCAGGTGAAACGTTCAATGAACAAATTAGATGTCAGCTATTCAAAATGCAAGAAATCATAATACACAATCGTGTTCATGGCAATATTTTCTGCCCTTATTCTTTCTTTTATTAAAAGTGTCGGATTATAAATATTTTCTCTTTTGAAAAAAAGGAAGAAGAATGTATTACAATAATCTTATTCTATTAATTTAAAGGTAAATTAAACATATAACTAGAATTTAATTATATTATTAAAATTATTTTCATATTCAAAATGAATATAATAGGTTGAAAATGCAATTCGTCCTCTGAAATTTGACAAAAAAAAAAAATATTTAACCTCTAATCTTCATTTTGATGTAATGTTCCCTTAAAATTTACAAATTGGAGTAATATCATTCTAAAATTAATGAATCCGTTATTTTGAGTTTTTTTTGTCACTTAACTGCTGACCTGACTTAAGTATAACATATTAATAAGAGTTAAATTATTTCAATTTATAAATTTTAAGGATTAAATTACTATTTTTAGAATACTTTACGAGTTTTTTGTACTTTTAATATCATCACATACTACTTTTTTTTGTATAATTTTAATAACACGTCAATAATTAACTGATAAAAATAATTAAAAAAATAAATTTATTAATTTTAAAATGATATTATCTCAATTCATGAATTTAAAAAAAAAGTATTGTATTAAAATAAATATTAAAAAATTAATTATTTTTTTTATCAAATTTTAGATAAAAATTGTACATTTTGGCGAATATAATATAAACAAACAATAAAATTAATTAAATAATAGAATACACTTATTCCATGGATTCCAAGTTGGGAAATAAAATGTCAGGTTACAATTGGAGAATGGGTATCATGAGGCACTAACAGGAAATAATAATAATAATTATTATGATTATGATTATGATTATAATAATAACAATATAATAGTAGTAGCAATAATAATGATAACAACGACAGGTAAATGACGATAAATCACTTGCAGTACAAGTATTATGAATTAACAGACTTTTCAAAATACGCGGTTTTTGTACTCTCGAAATTGGTCGACCACTTTGCCACTCTCTCTCTCTCTCTCTCTCAGATTTGAAGGTTTCAACCTCTCGCATTGAATCTTCTTGGCAGTTGGTGGCGCATAAAATTAGTTTTTTTTTTTAGCAGAGATAATAGAAATAGAATAAAGTATAGGCGACAGAGAGAGAAAGATTCATCAAGAAAATGATAAGACATATCCATTATTTGCTTCAACTATTTTTCTCTATCTCAAATATATCTTTCGCTTGATCTATATCTCTATTTCTTCCTTTTTTTTTTTTGTCTCTTTGTTTATTTTGCGTCCCAAATCCCAATTTTATTCCCAGCTCAATATTTCTCTATAAAGATTTTTTCTTTTCTTTTCTTTTCTTTTCTTTATTTTTTCTTTTTTTAAGTTGTTCGATCAATTCAGCAAATACCCTTTTCCTATCTCTGTATAAATTGGCTGTTGCATTGCTTAATTTATTCTGGGTTTTTATTGTCTTCGATTCTCTTTTTTAAGGACTATCCCTTTTCTGCTTTGATTTGTCTTTTTGTTTGTGGGTTTGATTTTGCTATTAAGATGATGATGATGACAATGGAGGGGATGATGGATAAAGGAATATTGGATGATATAATTAGCAGATTATTGGAGGGTAAAGGGGCCAGGCAGGTTCAGCTTTCTGAAGCAGAGATCCGTCAATTATGTGTTAATGCTCGCCAAATCTTCCTTTCTCAGCCTAATCTCCTTAAGATTAAAGCTCCTGTTCGCATCTGTGGTCAGCTTCCTCTTTTCTTCTCTTTTATAATGAACAGTTTCATGATATTGCCATACTGGGTAATGTCTATTGTGCAATATTTTGATCTTACGTATGCTTTTATTTTTGGAATTATTGTTTTTCTTGATGAGGTGCAAGGGATCGTTCGTTTTGTGGATTCGATATTGCTTGGGATTATTAGTCATTTTAAGATCATCCCCCAATTACATTTTAATCGAGGAAAGGGGATTGTGAAGAGTTGATTTTAATCATGATAGAGAAGAATGGTGGTGTAATTTGTAAATATTACTTTTGAGTTTCTTGATATCAATCCTTGTTGCCATTGTTCAATCTCTGTTCTTTCCTCGAGATTTTTGGTTTGGTGGAGGGATTGTGCATAACTATTAATAGTTGGTAACAGGAGAAATTTGAGTTTCATTTTTATTGAGAATGATACCAGTCATTAGCTACTATAATCAAATCCAGGGGTCTAAGCACTTGCTGATATTCCCTTTCTGTTATTAGAGTCAGCATTGGCCATAACTGCAGAGATCCAAAATGCTATGAAGAATGCTATTGAATTTTAAATGGTCATTACATAATTCTTATGTAGTTAGGCGAAACAAGGAGGCTGCCTTTCAAGTCCTTATTCGCTTGTCAATGAATTTTTTGTTGAACAGTTTTAAATCTCTCCTTATTGAAATGGAAGCTATTCATCTAATCACCTGCTGATCTTATTTCTAATTTGAAAACAAAATGCAACGAAAGAAAAAAAAAACTGTGTACTTAATCTCCATTTGTGCCTTAGTGTCTGAACTTCTGGCTTGTTACAGGTGATATTCATGGACAGTATCAAGATCTCCTCAGGTTATTCGAGTATGGTGGCTATCCTCCTTCTTGCAACTATCTCTTTCTTGGAGATTATGTTGATCGAGGGAAGCAAAGTTTGGAGACTATCTGTCTGCTTCTAGCCTACAAAATCAGATATCCTGATAAAGTCTATCTATTGAGGGGAAATCACGAGGATGCAAAAATCAACCGGATATATGGGTTTTATGATGAGTGTAAAAGGA
This sequence comes from Excoecaria agallocha, assembly GCA_037975025.1. Taxonomy (NCBI): domain Eukaryota; kingdom Viridiplantae; phylum Streptophyta; class Magnoliopsida; order Malpighiales; family Euphorbiaceae; genus Excoecaria; species Excoecaria agallocha. Next base: position 70,669,743 of record CM075808.1, read on the forward strand.
GATTCAATGTTAGGCTTTGGAAAATATTTACTGACTGCTTTAATTGTTTGCCTGTGGCTGCACTCATTGATGAAAAGATACTCTGTATGCATGGTGGCCTCTCTCCAGAGCTGGAGAATGTGGAAAAAATAAAGGAAATTCAAAGGCCTTGTGAAATTCCTGACAGTGGTCTTCTTTGTGACCTGCTTTGGTCTGATCCAGATCCTAACGTTGAGGGTTGGTCAGATAGTGATCGCGGTGTTTCATGTACATTTGGAGCTGATCGGGTGGCTGAGTTTTTGGATAAGAATGAACTTGATCTCGTTTGCCGAGGACATCAGGTAATTTTTTTTTCCAGCAAGCTAATTGTGAAGTAAATGTTCAACTGCAAGCAATAGAAGCTGCATTTTACTTTTATACACTTTCTATCAAGCTCTTCCTAAAATCCCTTAGATTTGGGTTAAGAAATTGGAATGTGCTAGATCATGATATCTTTCAGATATATCTTATATACAAATTGCAAAAAAAATACATGAAATTTGAGTACATTATCCGGGAAATATTACTATCCATTTCTTCTTTTAGTTCAAGAGGTGGGATCCTACAGCTCAAGTGGATAATCTAAAACCTTAGAAGGGCCCCGGTTTTGACTTTGCTTTCTACTGATTTCCCTTTCTGATCAAGCAGACTTATCTTTCAATCTAATTAAAGCTTTCTTTGTATAAAAAATATTCCAAAGGTTTGCCATACCGCAATGTCTCAATGCCTCAGGACCATCAAAAGATCAGATGTTCCTTCTAGTTGGTAGGTGGTTAATCACACCTGTGGCAATACTTTGTTACAATCAAAGATAACTTTAAGCGACCATGATGGGAGATGTTGCATTATATCTGGAACAAATAAAAATATTTCATCCAGATTTTATTAGATTAAGGTCTTTCTATTGTTTGCAGGTGGTGGAGGACGGATATGAGTTTTTTGCTAAACGAAGATTAGTCACCATATTTTCAGCTCCAAACTATGGGGGTGAGTTTGACAATGCAGGTGCTTTATTGAGTGTTGATGAATCTTTAGTCTGTTCATTTGAGATACTGAAGCCAGCTGCACCAGCAAGCAGTTCTAAGTTGCCCCTTAAGAAGGTTTCCCGGACACATACTCCATAGTCATCACCTTCTATTTTTTTTTCTTTTGGTTTATGGAAATCATCTAACTTTCTTTTTCTCATCTATGTATAAACAGCCTCCTAAAGCTGGAACCTTCTAGCAGCATATTAGGTGATTTGAGACGGATCCTGCTTTGAGTAGGCGACAGAGCAAGCACATTCTGTGCTGCAGATCAAACTGTCTGGTACAGTCTTGCAAGATAAGGAAAATATTCTCTTATCAAATTAGCAGAGAATTCAATTTTATGAAGCTGTCAGAGAAAAACTCGGTAGATCGCTGTACTTGCTATCTTATGGCTGGAAGGTGATTTTTTTGTTTGGTTACTTCTTCTTTTCCAAAGATTAGCATATAGTATCTACCTACTTGAGGAGTAGGGGTTCCTTGACTTTTGTTTTGTACAACAAGTAGCCACTATGTTTTACTCGTAAGTCTTCATGTAGACCTATTACCAATCAAGAATAGTTCATTCCTTGCACACATGGGTCGTATCAGATGTAACTTCTCACTAACTTTGATTTTCCTTTTTTTTTTTTTTAGATTCAGTGTTTTTTTCTCGCTTAACATGTACATAACATGTCCGATGTTAATAATTCAATGCACATAGGTTATGTTTGCTCAGGTAAATGAGTATGATTAGGGCTATCAATTGCTAGTTAGTTGCAGAGATTGCATCATAATTTCACTGTTTGTAAGGTGCAAAAGCTAAATTTATTTGAAGTCCTTGACCACTTGCACAAGCTTTTAATCCCGGGCCCAACTTTTACCATCCAAGATTAGACCTTTAAGCGATCAACATAAAACTAACTTGGCAAAATTACATGTCATGCCATTCAACAGTAAGATTCTTTCATATGAAACACTATCATGTTTAGTTGCTGTCCATAAACATCCTCCTATGAATACACAACCTTTCTTTCTCAATTCCAAGAGACAGAGCTTGATGATAAAACAAATGTTATGCAGTCAAGATTTTCCCAGCTACCCATATCGAAACTGGAGCTGCAAAACATGTAGAATCTTTAAATCAATAACCATTCTGCAGGAAAAACCATGACTGTTAGCAGCAACTGAATGGCAAAATATTTTAGCATAGTTACTTTTCCCATATGATATGCTTCTCGCCTGAAAAGATAACATATTGCATCTCAATAAGTAAAAACTAGTGAAAGATATAATTTATAGATGTTTGGAACTTGTTCTATTTTCAAAATTTCCAAGATTTCAAAACCACAAAATAAATAATAATAATAATAATAATAATGAATAAAATGAAAATACTACAGTAATGCCTTCTAAAAACACTTGATCCAAAAAGGAGGAAAAATAACAAAATGCAGTGGCCTAGAATATCAAGAGTGAACTGCTTGTAATAACAGGAAATTTAGTAAAAACTGTAAATAGAATAAACATTTAACAAACTCCTGAATCCATTTTTTCCTCAATAATGTTTTTCGAAACAGAAACAGAAAGAGAGAGAGAGAGAAGCTTCATGTCATATCATTAACCTAATTTAACAAGCCAGGTCATGTTTCAATGGGCATTCATCTCAATTTCTTTTTCGGTTCCCTCGACTATCAGGAGATCTCGGGTTCATCTTGCCTTCCAGTCTCCTTGCTGTTCGTTGGATTGCTGCAAGCTTCTGGCGCTGAGTGTAACTCTTTCTTTTGCTGCACAGTAATCGTACATTCTCAGCATATCTAAACTTCATTAAGCATCAAACTAACATTACAATATGACAATGAACTGCCACAACTAAAGCTATAACAAATTTGACAACATAAGATAAAAATCTGACCGGTAAGAAAATCAATTAAGGCAGAAATACCTATGTGCTATACATTATTGGCATATTCTACAATTTATTGCCTTCTCCAACTTAATTGCTTCGATAAATAGAATTTTAGCTAAAATATAAACAATATGATCACACCTTTTCTACTAATATTTCTTATTTATAGACATACAGTGCTTAGGGATTTTGGATGCTATATGAATTTTCCTCTTAGAAGCTTTACTTAAAAAATAAAAGGAAATAAGAAAATGTCCTAACCTCAAAAGCAACAATCCGGCAGTAAGTACCATCCCTCCTACCGCCCAAGAAACTTTTTCTCTAAAAGGCATTTCCTGCACCCACTGCAAGAAATCTTGTAAAACCCCCAAATCCTGAGCTTTTTGAAGCAACTCAGAACTTGAAGCCTTCCATGATTCAGCAATAGAATCAAGACTGGTTCTACCACCATAGCATAATGCTGCTTCTGTTCCAATATGTGAATCATCAGAAACAGCAAAACCTGCAGAGCGGCAGAGTTCTGAACCATTGGAAACCCATTCGGCAGCTTTACCACAAACGAAGTCATTTACTCCACATGGTGCTACAACCTGCCAGGTAAAAACTATTCAGGATAATACAAGCGTCAACTATTGAAGAAAAATTTAAGATTCTGTCATTTTCTGAAGCACTTTGTCTATGAAAAAGTACTCTGTTGCTGGTCGTCATTAGCTGAACTTGGGAAATTTAATTCCTTGTTGAAAGGAAGCATTGATTTTTCAATTAAAAGTAAAACTGTTGGCCCTACAAACGCTCAATTTCTTTCAACTGAATGACGAAAAGACAAACCCAATTCGGTAACTCTTAAGAGATTTCTAGACCACATAACCACAAATAATCCTAGAGAAGCATGGTTACACCCTTCTACAAGATACTAGAATGTGAAGGAATTACACATCTACCTGTTTCTTTGCATCCATAGAGAAGTAAGCACTAGCACAAGCTTGATAGACTCTATCACAAAAAGAAGAACATATAAGAGGAGGTCCAGGCTGAACCCCTATGGCAGGATCACAGATGGAACACTCCAATAATTCCCATAATTGCAAGCACTCTTGGCTGGCCTCTCCCGCAGAAGCCAGTCTCCTAACAGACAGCAAAGCAGGATACGTCTGAGCTACATCACAGCAAGTCTTTTTGCGGAACACCCTACAAAGGGTCAAATCTTTGGAACCCTTACTTACCTTTTTTGGTGGTTTCCCCTCAGATGAGAATGGTGGAAACCGACCACCTTTGGAAATACACACTCCATCATGTTTCCCTGCATAGACAGAATGAAGGGACTTCTTATAATGGGTTAAAAAAAAGGGATACTTACAAAGAGACGAGTACATTAGTGCTCAATGAGCAAAAATTAGAATTAATAATGGAAACTATCTTGTGCCACAGCATTCGGCATATAGTGACTTACATTAAAGATAAGAAATATAGGAAAACGAAAAATCACTCATTCAATTACATTTCATTTACTAAAGCCCAACAATCAACTCTATCCAGCAAGTACGATAATACAACCTAAAATTCCTCTAAAGAAGGCTTCAAGGTTAACCACCAAAAAGGATACAGCATAAAGTAAAAACCAACATAGATTAAAAACGGAAGGTTTCAGTTTTCCTATATACTTGCTTGAAATGGGATGCTACGCTATCTCGGCAAAGCAAATGTTAATGCTTAAAAACTGATGATTTCAACTTCCCATTTTACTTGATCGCAATGGGATTTGTATGCCATCTCGGTAAAGCTATCACGAACCCGAAAGATTGCATCTTCATCGCATTTCCTACACTCCCTTCACATGTACAAGAAATTGTCTTCCTTCATAAGCAAAGCGTCAAAATTTCAAAACTTCACGACAAGATGCACTAAAGCAAACATACTTAAAGATCGAACTCTCCAGTACGAAAACCAAAACAAAACAAAAAGCAAAAACCCTCAATTTTCTCAGCTACAAAGCAAAAGGCAAGGTTACTTAAAATACAAGATCAATATAATAAAATATCCAATTCTCAATTCTAGAAAAAAGATATGCCAGAAGATATTGGGGACTTGAATGAATAAAACATAAAGCGTTCTCGAATTTGAACGTAGTCAAGAATCTGCTGAGGCAAAATCGGAAATCATGAGAAATATAGCGCATTAAAGAGAAAAAACCTTTACCAGACGAAAAAGGGGCTCGCAAATTAAACAGAAGAAGCAAAATCAAAAACCCGTAATCCCGTTTCTTCATTTTAATTTTTGCTTCACCTTCTGGATTGATGGAAGGAAAAGAATTGCCTCACCTTCAACCCAAGAAGATCTACGGATATCCGATTGACCACGCATTGGAGCCGACGGGCATGGGCAATGGGCTTGGGCCTATACTCATTAGATTAGACTCTTTTGTCCACTTGTTCGTTTTTCTTTTTATGTCCCAATTGCTTATTTTTCTACAAGCACGAATTAATGTAGATATAGACCGTTAGATTGAAGTTTTTTTTTTTTTTCATCGGCGGAAATTGCAATTCACCTTAAAATTTGATTAAAAAATAATTAACTTGCTAATATTTATTTTAATATAATATCATTTTAAATTTTATAAATTGAAATAATATAATCTAAAAATTTACGGATCCGTTATTTTAATTATTTTTCTTGAATTGGCTGCTGACTTGTCATGAAAGTAATACATCAACGAGAGTTAAATTGCCTCAATTTATAAATTTTAAAGATAAAATGCTATTTTAGAAATATTTTTGGAACTTTTCTGCACCTTCATTATTGTCATGTGATACTTTTTTTTTGTTATAATTTCGATATCACATCGGTAATTAATTAACGAAATAGTTAAAGCAATAGATTCGTCAATTTTTTGCTAATATTATCCCAATTTATAAATTTTAAAAAAAAATATTGCATCAAAATAAATATTAATTGATTAATTTTTTATCAAATTTCTGCGGATGAACTGCATATTTGACATTTTCTATTTAATAGTTTATATTTAATGCAGCAAAATCAATTTCCTTAATAATTTTATTAAAAAAAAAAGAGAGAAAGAAATCCCCTTTCATTGATTGGGATCCGCCATGAAATAGAAGGGAAAGTAAGTTACTATATAAATCAAAAAGAAAAAGAAAAAGAAAGATTATATTTTTTTATAAAAGAGAAGAAAGGGTTTTAAGTGGTTAAATTAGATGCCTTCATTAATAAATCGATATTGATTTCCGAGTAATCATGGAATGAGATAATCTCATAAATAGGTATGTGGTTGTTGAATAATGATATCATATTAGGAAAGCATAGAGTGATGATAATGTTTGCAGAATAATTACGTTGGTCAGCAACTCATTTTAGACATTTTGGAGGAAACAGCCTAAAGTTGAGAGAAGCACAAAAATTGGAGTGAAGCCATACTTGGTGCTTGCAATTACATTGTTGAACCCCAACTTGTAATCAACGAATTTGTGGTTATAGGGTCCATTTATCTGATATATATATAAATATATATATTTTTATATTAAGATAAGAGCAGCGTTTATTTTGGCCCTACACTTCAACTTGCAAACATGAAAATGATTACATCGCATAATTAATTGAGAGGCCGCCACATTGATAGCTCCGCCATACCAAAAACACCTAAATCCATTAATTGGATTAGATTATCCTTCGTTTTGACTTCTTCAAACCAAACACCAACCCAAAAATACAAATAAAAACAACACCAAGTTTGCACACTGCAGAAAGCACTTCAGCTTATATACAGATAGCAGAACTACATTATCACAAGATCCCTGCTTACAAGTTACTTCCCAGCTCACAGATCATCCCCCACTCTAAAGATCTGAAACGTGGACTCTTTTTTTTTTAATGGACAACTACGGACTAACAAACACAAGCAGATGTAATGTAATCTAACATTTCACTCCCTACAAAGCCTACAGCCGGATAAATATTTTACAGTCTCACAGTCTCATATCTCAGACATCGTAAGAAGAAGGATGGCTCCTGCCTCCAACCTCGCTTGCCTTCTCGTATGCATCTGATGTCGACTTTCTTCGAAACCGAAATGACTCTCTGCCTCCTTCAAAGCCAACCCACAAAACAACATAAGCAACTAATTTAATTGCCAAATTTCATATTATCTGCAACTCTACAAATTTTTTCCTTAAGCAAGTAATTACCCTTCCCCTCATATCGATGGATATCCTGTCTAAACTATATACATAGGTTCCTAGACCTGATTAGTTTCTAATGCATAGCATGAGTAAAAGACTTTAAAAACTTGTCCCCCTCTATAAATAGGATCAGCCAAGATCAGCTCGCAAGGAGGTAATCTAAACACATTTAACCACCCTATCAGATAGATCACAATTGTTAAGTAAACACAAGCGACATACGGGTCCAGTTACAAATTTAAAGACCAATCCAGTGATAAATTATCATATATATGCAAAGACACATTATTGGTAGAAATGTTCTCAGTAAGAGAAATTCATAATTAAGAGTTGGTCAAAGGTATAGGCACAATCAATTGAAAAAAATTGAATTCAGCTATATACTTCAAGTCCAAAATGTGAGTGACTTTGTTAAACGGAGTTGCTATAAGATCCCCATTACATAACAGAAATATAAACCTGAGTTAATAATCCCCCTTAGTCAAGCTGGCAAGTTGGGTTAAGGCTAAAATAATCCATGCGTATATACATATAAACGTCCATCATCCATAAAATAATACTATGTCACTATCCAAGGAGGCAGGTCTAAGCAATAATTCACATACTAAATTACAAATTACCATTATCCTGTTGCTAATTAGACAAACACTGCATAATGACTAAATTACCCCGCTAACAGGTATCGACAATTCTAGATAATTCTAGCTTCATGTTTCTCAGGAGGGTGCTTTCGCTATCAGTGGGAAAAAAGCATGGACTTGTTGTCATTGACGTTAATGGAAAATTGCTTACCCGGAGAAAAAGGCGATACCGGAGGAGTAGATCCGGCTGGTGAGACCGGAGGAGAACCATATTGGTATCCAGGCGGTTTCACTATCATGATACTGCGAGTAACTTTCGTCGCCTCCTCGGGAGCATCGTCGCTGAACGATCTCACGTTGCGACCATCGGATTCTGATCAAATGAACCAAATTGTTAAGAAACACGAAAAGAAAACGGGAGTTAGATCTAAATTAACGGTCGAGCTAAACAAATCAAACGCCGTTTTGGATCAGATGAAACGTTTCGTGATTATCATACTACGTATTTTATTGCATTCGATCTCGACTATCAGATACTGTATCAAACTAATAATTGCGTCAACGATGAAATATTACAGCATTTTGATGATCTGATAAATAATCACAATATCGCTGAATAAACTAACTGTTAAAATGATTTCAATCGCAGGTTCGCAGCGTATTTGTGCCTGTGCTATCCGATTTGAGGTGAATTTTATAGTTTTAAGATGAGTTTGATAAGATTTCTTTCATGAGCTTGCATTTTGTAAATAATAAAGTTCTATATTAGATCCGCTACTATGCGGCACGGGCTTAAGTTAGCAAAAACGCTAGCATACCCTTGCCGGATGTTGCACGGAAATTGAAGGTCGAGTGCTTCCGGAGCTTGCCGAGGCCGTTCTCCGGTCGTGGCCCGGCGACGGTGTCGTCCCACATCTGGTCAAGAAGACTCATGTCCTACTTTAGCAGTATCCGCGACTACTGAGTCGGCAAACGTTAGAATTTCGCTCACTATCCAGCATACATGTAAAGGGAAGGGGAGGGAAGGCTATATTTAAGGAAGAAATGAGGCCTTAAAGGTCGAACAAGTCTCTCGTCTTATTTCGTATCTTGGCCGTTGATCGGGACTTGGTTTACTTCTTCGACGTGGCAGGCACATCAATGAACACGTAGATAGGGATAAGATCGATGTGAAAAGTGGGCCCGCCTACCGAGTGATCCAAAATATAGGGGCAGTAACGTGGCAGTGAAGACATGGGATGCGAGAGGCAATGTCACGTGATAGGCCATTATCCAAAGCCTAAAAGCATTAAAATGCCCCTAATTTTACTGAACGAGTATAAAAATGGTATTGAGGTTGGGACTTATTACATAACTACCCTTCATGGTTGTTATTTAGCACTCAGCGGCCTGCGATGTGTTCAATTTATCGGGTGTTATCGCAGCAAGATATTTTATATCTTAAGTATTAAAGCCTTCTGTTATTGTGTCCGATATTTTTATAAAAATTAAAATATATTAATTAAGTTAAAATTTAAAAATTAAACTATATAATTTTGATTAAATTATTAAATTTAATCCATTATAAATTAATTAATTTTATTATATTAAAAATATAAAAAAGATATATAAATCAAATTTGAGTTTTGTTGAAAAGAGTCACGGAATGTAGTAATTATAAATTTCAATCTCAATTTAGGTGGCTTTAAATATTCCATCCAACTATAATAATCTTACAATATTATTTTCTTATTTTCTAATTCATAGATATTGACTATTAATGTTTTTTTCGTATATTTCGATATCTATTAAAAGGTTTTTCATTTAATAAAATGAAAATTCGATGGTGATTATTTTGTATTTTAAATAATATGCAAAGCACATAATAAATATATTTTTAAAAATTAAATCTTAATCTTTAGCGCATTTTAGAGAGTGCTTTGGCCTCTATGATAGAATAGGATGATGCAAATGTATGTTGTGACATTCATATACCATTTATCTTGCATATAAATCGACAGCTTCCTTATGGTTACCTACTTAAGAGATATAGAGAGTTGAAGCAACGAAAGCATTTGGAAAACACTGCAAATCAACAAATGTTGATTAGTGAATTGATTGTCAATTGTTAATTAACACGTTCTCGACATTGATATGATATAATGCATTAGAAAAAGAAAAGATGTGGTTAAATGAATGTGAGCTTATCAAAAGCTTACTATCTTATCATATCGTCCTAATGCTGTCATTCCATGTCCATAAGAATGTCTCGCACTTTTTTTTTCTGAAAAATAATATTGATTTCCACTTATTCTTTTAGAAAAATGCAAAATAAAGATAATTTTAAAATTTCAAACACGGCCAATATATTTCACCCCAAAAGAAATTTTTTTGTCCTACTCGATTAAGATAATACTTAAAATCATTTAATTCATAAAATCTGATAACAGGTCGAAATTATCTGATTGATATCAAATCATGACTAGTACAATATATTGCTTAAATGATACCTAAACATAAAAAAGTGTCGATAAAGGTCTGACAAAAAACGTTCCGACAGTTAAGTCAATAAAGGGTATAATGGGATGTTTTGAGTAAAGTTGCTAAGAGAGAAACTATACCTGATCATATCATCAATTCATAGGTGTAAACGTCCTGTGCTGGTTAGAAATCCTGATGATCAAATGAGTCATACGGAAAGAAAAATCTCACCAAAATAGAAAGTTTTTCCAAGATAGGAAGCTTTGCCAGACAGAAAGATCCCAAAATGAACTATAAGCTTTGAATCGGATCATGATACTGGCCATAAGCCCAATTCGATTATCAGGACCAATACAATGATTGTAAATTAATAATTCAAGCGATACTAAATTAAAATTTATTATTTTTATTGTTGGTCCAAAGCCACATTCAAATTTTGATGGTAATTAAAACTTAAATAAATTATATTAAGAAATCTGTTCTAAACATGTGTTGTAGGCATCTTTATATATCTTTCTGATGCAATTATTAAAAATGAAGATTGTCGAATAGATTCATGAAAATCAAGTTGAAGAATATCTTAGATTAAGAAAAATTAGGATATTAAAATGTAAGATCAAATTGAGGATGATATTGTAGTTTTTGCATGCATTCTTTAAGTTACAAAATTGCATAAAAATATTTTTAAATCATAAATTATGTTTTAATTAAAACTGGTTTCTTTCATAAAATAGTTTAGAAAATGATTCGTCAGAAATTGTGTCATTAGAAGTTGGATTAGAAATCTGGACAACTTTCTGATCAAAAATCTATTTTACACTATTGGACAAAATAACGACTAGATAACGGCAGATTCATCTGTTCTGTTCTCTAACAGTCATAAAAGGCTAGTTTTGTGTTTTCTTACTTCAAACCAAGTTTTTGGGTATAAATATATGTTTTTAGATCATTTAGAAATTTAGAGAGAATATTGAAAATATTTTCTAACTCTTAAGAGAAAAGTTTACTTGTTTTAAATCTCACTTTCCATCTTGCATTTCATCTTTACATATCATCATCAATTGATTATAGCTTTTGTTGTAATTACTTGTGAGGAATTATTGTTGTTAAAGATTGTGAGTTGGGTTGGCTAGAACCTAAGAAAAATTCTAGTAAGTATTTTAATCTTTTACTTTGAAAAAAAGATTGTGGGTAGATATACATAGGATTGTCTATTGATTTTGACTTTTGCCCTTAAAAGAGTTAAGAGATGAGAGAAAAGTTTAAGAGTAATTCTTGAGGAGTGGAGGTAGGTATTAAAGCCGAGTCACTATAAATTTTATGTGTGCTTTACTTTTCTGATCTATTTTCTATCTTCTACATTTCTATTTCATATTCTGGAAATTTGTGTTTTATAAATTCTGTTCCTTTAGAAATTTGGCCAGAAAATTTCAAGACACCCAATTCACCTCCCTCTTAAGTGTCTTTCGAGACCTACATTTATATTAACTTTAATTATTCGAATATAACATAATACTTCATTCGTCTTATTTAAAAAAAAATTATTTTATTTCATTTTAAATATTATTTTCGAAATTTAAAAAATAAATTTACATAAATATTTCTATTTATTATATATTTTATTAAATATTTTTTTATTTATCACTTTTTACTTTTTAACTAGAATTATTAAATTTTTAAAAATATAAAATAATACTTTTATCAAAAACTACAATTTATTTATGAAATTAGATTATTTTAATGATTTTCTTAATTTATGTATAAAATAAAAATAGGAAATTATTTTTTTTAAATGAAGACTGAAAGAGAATGTAATGATTGGATAAAGCTTAAAAGTGCAATAAGTTCCACTTGTGACGAACCAATCAAATAAAGAAATTGTTTTCTTCAATTTTCCTCCTGATTTTCCTTCGAACCAAACAAACAAAGCGATACAAATATCGCGAGAAATGGGATTAACAAAGAAGGAAGGGGACCCATGAGATGAGGAAAATTAAGTATAAGATAGTGCCACAAGTCTCGTTAATAATCCGCAAGGGTAATCCTCACAGTAATTATGTTGTTTTGCTGCCTAAAAGGACCGCCCCCACTTGCTTTAATTATCATTTATAATTTATACAATAACTCACCAACATTTACCATTAATAATTAGTCTTTCCTTGTCTTCTATCGTCACATACGCACAAAATTAAGCTACTTTGTTTAGTGTAGGATGGCTGACTATTCTACCGAATTATTTGACTAATCAAATACTATTACTTAAAAATTAAAATATCCTAGCAAAATACAATCGCTTCCATTTCCTAACGAAACCAACTGATAGCATCTTGACTGTGGGGTGCATAAACTTTTTGAGAACGCAAGATCAATTATAAAATTAAGCTACATGGTTGAAATTATGTTGTCATAACATGTACTATTTAGACCAAAATATCTTTGACACTCAACACAAACGAAAGATTCAATAATTTCCCTAGACAATACCACAATAAAAGTATTTGTCTAACACCCCACCCACACATTTATTTATAAACCGAGTCATAAATTTCAATTTTCTTATCACTGATCAAATCTATATCTACAAATTTACGAGTAATGAATATGTGAATAATCCACAATGGGTTAAATCTGTTTCCCATTGCTACAACACTAATCATTTCAGAGAAATTATTTTTCACTGTCTAAATCCTGTCCTCAATAAATTAAAGACATATCTTCATCAATCCTAATTGCACCAAATGAAAATAAAAAAAACAAGAGGAGCATGCCATAAAGTTTTCCAACTTATTTCTTCAAATAATCCATCAGAAATAAAGCAAGAACTCTTGGAACTATGGTCTTGATAAATAAAGAAGGTAACCAAGTTTAAAGAAACTTGATACCAGCTTCTCTCACAGAATCAATCACAGCTTTCACTTTTCCATGATACCTTTGTTCTCTTTTCAGGAAAATTGAAACAGCAGGTATGTCCTTGAGCATCAGCCGCTCGCCCAGTATCTTTCCAATTTTAGCAGCAGCAGCTACGTCCCGAGTATTCTCCATGGATGGCCGCAGTGCCTTCTCTTGTGAGCTCGCAGAGCATGCTACTGTAGCTGTTGGTGAGTGGATTACTTGAGCACTCACATATTTATTTGTGAAGTGCATCTTTAAGATATAGGGCTTCAGGTATTTTGTAACTCTAGGTGGCCACTTAGCTGGTGGTGGAATTACCATCTTTGTTCTCCAGCAAACTAAATGAGAAAGAATCACAAGTGTATAACTGAAAAAGTCACAATCACTAATAATTTAGCTTAGAAAACCGATGCTTTTAAAGGAACATACAATAAATGGTCTTGAATATATTTGAAATTTGCAGGCACATTTAACCACTGAATGGTTAAAATGGATGACAAAAGTGTGTAAAAGAATAAATAAATTCTTAGCCAAACATACGAGTTATCCAACTTGCTTGCAGAGGAGAAAAAAAAGAAGCTTTTATTCAAACTAATAATGCAGCATCCAAGCCTTCAAGGAAGAGTCTTGACACATTTCAAGTGAGAAACCTATAATCATTGAACAGGATCGCACTAATTTTACATTCCAAAACCATCTGAAGTGAAAAAAATATATATGTGTTCTTGACCCGAAAGGAAAACAAAAGAAAACAAATGGAAGAAAAGGAAAATGTGTGGCATCAATCCTAATTTCTCTGATCTTCCATTGCATAGCACTGACTTTTACATTTGCATTATTCAATGTTCAAACGAGAATAAATTAGCTTTTACTAATCCTTCTAGTTAGCAATCAAGCATCATCAAAAAGTAAAATTGCAGGATTTCGGAGAATTCAAATTCGCGAAAGGCATGCTGGAATCAGCAATAAAATTTCATTTCAAGAAGCATGGCTATTTTTTGGATGTCGCACTTAAGCAATACGGTCACATACATATCATCTCCTAATTGCCATTATAATATATGAGCACAGGTTTTAGTTAAAACTAGCTCAATTCTAGAGGGTCAAGACTACAGCACTGTGAAGTATGAAGAGCACTGCAGTTTATACTCCCCAGCAAAGCAAGGTTCCATAAAGATCAAGTCAGTCAGCACCTACTTTTACAAGAAAAAAGCATTCACACAGTAGTTATCCAAATTGGGCCCCCCTATCCCAATCTAGCATGTGAGCTAAAAGTGTAGAATCTTTGGAAGGAAAAAAAATATCAGATTGGTTTAAAAATGAATAATTTCCTGAACATACATATCATCTAAAACTCGCACCAACCACACAAATCTAAGAAAATCACTATCAGTGTCCACAATGTCATAAAATACCCAGTTAATGCTTATCTACTATATTTTTTTTATAAGCCAACTAATCAAATTCTATGTACACAGTCAGACAGCCCCTCCATCAAAGATAGCTACTTTTTTGAATCAAGACAGGAAAGTTAGCATCCAAACACTAATTAACTCTGATAATCATTCTCCCTCTAATACAAGAGCAGTTTGAAAAGTCAAGGGAAAGCCTAGTACTCTTAAATGCAATAAGGAAAATAAAACTCTGCAAACAAGAGAGGATTAAATAAATAAAAAAATGATCCCAATTAGGTCTCGCTTTGATAAAACACTAACAATCAAGCAGTAGTATTAAAATGATCAGCGCAATAAAATCATCAAATAGCATAAAGTCCATTTCATGTATTCATAAGATGCTTAATGAAACCACCATATATATATATATATATATATATATATATATATATATATATATATATATATATATATATATATATATATATATATATATATATGATCCTTTAGCAATTAAGGATCAATAAAATTCACTATTCGAAACAAAACACCATTCTTCTCCGTGAAACATTTCATCAAACAGGTGGTATGCCATAATAAAAGCATCATCTCTACTGAGCCAAACAATCACATACAAAAATGAGTGTAGTGTGTGCTTATTTAATTGTATCATAAAGAGAAAATCTGACCTGAAGATTTCCCTTAGGTTTTGTTTGTGGATTAGTTTTCCTGGCAGATGAACCAAGAAACAACGCCGATGGAAAGAGAAAAGCGACTCCGAAGAAGAATGCTGCTGCTGTTGGAGGAGAAACAGATGAAGAAGAAGAAGAAGAAGAAGCAGCAGCAGCAGCAAATGGAAAGAGAAAAGCAATGCCGGTGGTAGGTGGTCGACAGCAGAGACGACGGAAACAAAACGGGGAGTAAGAAGAAGAAGATCTGGCCAGAAAATGCCGGCTGCCGATGAAGAAACGGTAGTTGCGTCGAAGAGAGAGAAGAACCCAATCGCAATTTCCAGAATGAAGGAGAATGCTGCGTTTTGGGCAGCTCTTGGGGTCCAAAAACGACGGCACGTTTGAAAGGGAAGGGGCTGATTTATGCAAAATTTCAGTTTAGTCCCTCCTCTCCTCCTTCTTCAATTTTTTAATTGGAATAAAAATTAATATTTTTATATTGATATTTGGTAATTAATAAAATTTTTAATATATTTTTATATACCATATTCTTAATTTTTTATAAATAACCGGATACCGATGAATCCGATCAATCCAAGCATTAAAAGCCCCAGGTTTAACCCTGGAAATGCATTTCCAAACAGCACTATTGCATTTAAATCCACTTCCTAATGCTAATTGCCATACTCTGTCACCCTTCTTAACTCTCCCTTTAGCCTCGATATAACTAAGAGAATACCAAATTGATGAAGAAGATGTGTTTCCAAATCTATAAAGTGTCATCTTTCATGCTTCTACATCTCTATCTTTTAGCTTCAGATTCACTTTTATAGCATCAATCAC